>SKCR01017062.1:0-320209 GCA_019454045.1 Zanthoxylum bungeanum | reverse complement strand
TTCGCTTAAAAAAATACCCACATGTCTATACGAGTTTCCAAAACTCATGGTACATCGGGTTAAACCATTGGAACTCCAATTCCAATATACGACATGTGCTCGTCTTCCAGGTTATAGGAATTCGACCGTATTCCAAAATCAACGGCTAGAAATATTTACTTTAAGAATAGTTTACACCTAGTGTCAAGACTATTATAAGATCAATGTCATTCTTAACATATCTATACATCAATCTAATACCCATAATGATAATACCATTAATAAGGTATAAAATGAAAAATATAGTTATTTTATTAATAAATAATAAAATATACAATTCGGATTGGCACTCTAAGCACCAACTCCATCAAACTCTCACTTGCTTAGTGCCAATCTGGATAGTACAACAGTCTCATCTCCTTCACATGTTTATCGAATAACTTAGGAGGTAAGGCCTTAGTAAGCGGGTCTGCTATGTTGTCTTGTCCTTGAACCTTCAAGACCATTATGTCTTTTCGTTCAATAATCTCTCTAATTACGCGGTATTTCCTTTCCACGTGTTTAGACATGGAATAAACCCTCGGCTCCTTAGCCTACGCGATGGCTCTGTTATTATCACAGTACAATGGGATCGAATCCGCAATACTAGGCACAATGCTAAGTTCTGTGATAAAATTTCTAATCCAAACAGCTTCTGAAGCCGCTATAAATTTCGCCTCAGTGGTGGAATCAGTTGTTGAGCCTTTCTTTGAAAAATGCCAACTAATCGCACCACTGTTAAGGGTAACTATGTATCATGATGTAGATTTTCTATCATCTGGATCTCTCTGAAAGTCGGAGTCTGTATAACCCTTAACTTGTAGCTCATATTCTCTATATATTAGAAACTTATCCCTAGTACCAGTAGGCATTGCATTTTCGCATGTGAAACCCGATGATGAGTCTCAATTGGAGGCACTACCTTTTTAGTTAAGGATATTGCGGGAAACGGAGGTCGGAAGGGGAAATTCGGAATAAGTATGTCATCAAGTTCATTCCACAAGTTCACTGTCTTCGTTGGTGCTGCGTTCGTTACTTCGTTCGACCTCGTGCAGATTGCGGACGTTCGTGACGCGTTCGAGTAGGCGTTCGAACAGAGCCGGTATTTCTGGTTTTGCTGCTAGCCTCGCACCCCAGCCCATTTAGCCCCCCAAAGCCCATAAAACACATCCCAAATTAAATAAATAAATATTAAACATTAAATAAAATATTTAAATCATTTACCAATTAAATAAAACATAAAATAAAATCATGCCTAACTTAGACAAATTAAATATATTATATACTAAAACTAAAAAGAAGATACACCTAATTAAAATTAATCATAACCAATTAAAGCCAATCATATATTTGACTTCCTAATCTAATAAGATAATTACCAATCTAAAATATTTGTATTCCTAAACCAACACAAATTAAATATTACAACTTCCTAACTTAAAATATTTTGTCCCCCCTCAATCTTGTGTATACCTTTCTCATCTCTCCTAATTTGGAAGCAAATCTCTTCCTTGTGAGACAAGGTGAAGCCCTAGCCCTTCTCTATATAAACAACCCCTAACCTAGCCATCCCTCCTCTCCAATCTCTCTAGCTCATACACACATTCACACAAGAATTATAGTAAGAAATACTAGACATCACAAGCATATCACTCCCTTGATCCTTACCCTCACACCATCGAAAATTACACCAAAACAACCCCTAACCACCACCGAAAATCACACAAAATACAGCAGCCTAAACCACACCAAAACAGTCCTTAAAACCCCTTAAAACAGTAACATAAACTACACTTATAATCCTTGAAATAACCACACAAAACCACACCAAAAAGAATATCAAAACAGTCCACAAACAGTAAGCAGAGGACACAGAGGAAGCGGCAGCAAAACCACAAGGAAACAGCAGCAAAACGGAGTCGGAACAGTAGCTTGAGTGGCCGAACAGCGAAGGAAGAGGCAAACCAGTGAACCAGAAAAGTTGCGGAGCTTTACCCCCTTTCGATCTTCGTGGAACGCAAGTCCGAGAGACAGCTTAAAAGGTTAGACCTGAGGGTATCTTTCACACTTATTCTTATTTAATTTCTGGTTATTTATTTTGATTACATTTTCTGTATTTGCGGCATTTGTTGTGTGTACGATGTGTGTTGTGGGTGTTGGATGAATGGAAGAGTGTCGCCTCTTGTGGTATATAGGATGGAAACCCAGACGTAAATTCCGTAGCCGAATCCGAATGGACGGTAGTGCGGTCTGTACTTGGGACACAACTCCACGTACCACTTGAGTAAACGGCACATTCTCTTGTTTTGTGTTGTTTTGGTTTATTTAATTCTTGTTATTTAAATTCTGCATGTTGTCTATTCCCGCATGATACGATCGAGTGCATGGGCTTAGTAAGTGCGATGAAAGGTTCCCTAATTGGAGGGTTAAAATCCTTCACCACGATGCTCTGCCGCACCGATTGATGTGTGTTCGGTTGAATGCGAAATACGTTCAATCGGACATACTTGGTTTGATATGATTGTCTTTATTTTCGTATGCATGATTCAACCAAGCGCATGGGCTTAGTAAGTGCGATGTGAGATCCCCTATGGGGAGGGGCTAAAGCCCTTTACCACGATGCTTTGCCGCGCCGGTTGATGTGTGTTCGGTTGGATATAAGATACGTTCAATCGGGCACACTATGTTTAATATTATTGCTTTTAATTCTTTGTATGCATGATTCAGTCGAGCGCATGGGCTTAGTATGTTGGTATAAAGGTCATCTCTTTGAGAAATCAAGAGCCCCAAAAGGCCACCTTTACGGCAGTACTTCGCTACGCCCCTTTATTTTGGCGTTTATGTATTGCGTCCCAGTTTATGCATCGGTCTGTTCCCGTTCGAACGCGTTTACGAACGCAACTCGAACGCACATGTATTTTGCCTTGTCATGCATCAGGTCTTATTTATGTTCGAACGCGTTCACGAACGCCATACGAACGTGAGCATTCTATTTCATTTCCGTTCGAACGCGTTCACAAACGCCACACGAACGTGAGTATTCTGTTTTATTTCCGTTCGAACGCGTTCACAAACGCCATACGAACGTGAGCATTCTGTTTCATTTCCGTTCGAATGCGTTATCAAACGTTATACGAACGCGAACCTTCTGTTTACCGTTCGAACACGTTTACGAACGCTACACGAACGCGCACCCACTGAATTGAGTCCTCTTCATTAGATTTCATGCATAGTTTTCCTAGTAGCTATCCCCACATGCATGAATACAAATATGTTAATGTATTACAGTTCATATGCTTATGCCGTGATAACATTGAGTATTATTTCTTGCGGTATATAGGATGGAAACCCAGACGTAAATTCCGTAGCCGATTCCGAATGGACGGTAGTGCGGTCTGTACTTGGGATACAATTCCACGTACCACTTGGAAAAGTGCCCATATGTGTGCTTGTATGGTTAATATTTGTGCTTGTGTCTTCCTGAATGTAATATGCAAATGAAGTTGTATGTTCGTTGCTATTTTGATATATATTAAGCATGTAATTTTAAATGTATAATATATGTGAAATGTGTACATAAGTTTTATTTTGCATATGAAAATTTAGAAGCATGATACTCTTGGAAATAAGTGTTACTTAAGCTTGATTAAATTATTACATAAATCATTTCATTACAAGTGACATAAGTAAGGGACCATTCCGAACCCAATGGTTTGAGGTATTCCCTTGCGAGGGGTGAGTGCGGCCTTAAATCTTTGTCCCGGTTCACACCGGGTGGCGACTCCATATTATTTAGTATTCCCAATGTGTCATAATCCAGCAAGTCATCATTCTTACCCCTCATCTTGCGGGTAACCGACTCAACCTGATCCCGAAGTTTCTGTAACTCTGTCTGAGACCCAGATACTCTGCTCGCTGCATACTCTGCCATGAAATCCAAGACCTAATAGACTCCAAGAAAATACCCAACCCAGAAACAGAACAGCCTGACACACACAGAAACCCTTTACCCAACTACCGTGCCGTACCACCACCAGCCTACATGATCAATTCTGGCCTCCCAGAAGACCTTGTCCTGAAATCCTTTCACCCTCAAGCCTTTTGCCTGGGAATCTGGGATAGCACTAGTGAGGATGAGTTTGAGCAGGGAAAAAACTTCTGGCTTGATTTCTCTAGCAGTGATGAGGAAGAAGTAAGGGGAATGACACGGAGCGGTCGTTTTTATAATGATATGGCGGAAAAGGGTAAGGAAGCTTTGACAGATGGTAGAGAAGTGGTTGAGACTGCAGAAAATACTGAAGGGGATGTAGTGCTGAGGCAATTGAGGAAGACTAGAGCACAAGTGAGTATCTGGGAACTATTATGTGCATCTCGGGAGCATAGGCAGGCTATGGTTGAGGCCTTGAGCAAGATTGTGGTACCGGAGGATGCCAACCCCGCAATGTTTGTTGGGTCGGTTCAGAAAGAAGCTTTGCAGATATCCTTTTCTGAGGATGAACTCCCGGTGGAGGGAAGAAATCATAACAGGCCTTTATTTATCAGGGCCGAGGTGAGGGGCAAGAAAACTTCATGTGTGATGGTGGATGACGGTTCGTCCATCAATGTGTGCCCGTTGAAAATTCTGGCAAGATTGGGTATGAAAGCAACAGACTTGGACCCCTCCAGTATGACTATTAAAGCTTATGATGACAGTAAAAGGGGAGTTGAGGGTACCTTTGTGGCTATGGTCAAGGTAGGGCCGATTGAAGATGAGGTTGAGTTCACAGTGCTGGACATCCCATCCACTTTTGCCTTATTGTTGGGAAGGCCTTGGTTTCACAAACTTGGGGGCGTGCCTTCCACTTTGCATCAGATGATCAAATTCCCGTATGAGGGAGAAGTTGTTACCATCCGGGCTGAGTTAGATAATGCCGTGGCTGCCTTGGAGATACAACCTTTCACGAGGTTTCAGGTATCAGCTACTTTCGAGGAATGGGTGGATCCTAGGGTGGCTAGGATTATGGAGAAGATGAAGTTTGAGCCCGGTAAAGGTTCAAAATTGCCGGATTTCAGAGGACAGACTACTCGGAAGGGTTTGGGGTACAAATCTGACGAAGAAAAGCCAAGGGTCAAGAAAAAGGGCCTGAGGCTGATGGAGTGCTTTGTGAAAGCTTCAGGGTATCAAGGAGAGCCTGAACCTGTGGAGGTTAATGGGATTGTTGTACCTGGGTTTGAGATCTTCCAGGATTTGTTGGGTGAGAAGCCACTGACTGGAAAAGCTGTGGAAGCAGAGATTTGGGAAGAAGAGCTGATGAAGTTAGAGAGCCTGACTCTGGAAGAAGATGAGAAGCCTGAGGAAGACCTGATTGCAAAGGAAGAAGTGTCTATAGATGATGAAGACATTTACCTTCCTGACTTATTTGAATGTACTTTCGCATTATCCAATAATAAAGACATTTCTTTTGCTTACTTGCCTGAGTCATTTCCATTCACTCTGCATGAATCAAGCATATTTGACATCAGTTCAGCTAGAACTATTGCATTTAACTTGGGCACACTTGAGAACCCCAAAGAAATTTTGATTGCAAGTGAAGTAACCTCCGAAGAGAGGGAGAAACTAGAAGAAGTGTTGGTCAGATATGCCAAAGTATTTGCTTGGTCCTATGAGGACATGCCTGGGGTAGACAGAAACATTGCCCAGCACACAATACCAACTTATCCGAATATGAGGCCAGTGAAACAGAAACTCAGACGGATGAGACCAGAATGGGCTGAGAAAGTCAGAGAGGAAGTTCAGAAACAGATAGATGTGGGGTTCTTGGAAGTGGTAAAGTATCCTGAATGGTTGGCTAACATAGTACCGGTGCCGAAGAAAGATGGGAAGGTCAGAATGTGTGTAGACTACAGAGATCTCAATAAAGCTTGTCCGAAAGATGATTTCCCTTTGCCGCATATAGATGTTCTGGTTGATAGCGCGGCTTTATCCGCTATGTATTCATTTGCAGATGGGTTTTCAGGTTACAATCAGGTTCTCATGGCTGAGGAAGATAAACACAAGACTGCATTTGTTACCGAGTGGGGTACCTATTGTTACAAGGTTATGCCGTTTGGGCTTAAGAATGCGGGAGCTACTTATCAGCGGATGGCCACTACACTTTTCCATGACTTGATGCACAAAGAGATTGAGGTGTATGTGGATGACATGATGGTGAAATCAGAGACAAGAGTTGGGCATATTGAGGCATTGGAAAGGTTCCTTCAGAGAGTTGACAGATATAACCTGCGGCTTAACCCCAAGAAATGTGTGTTTGGGGTGACATCAGGGAAATTGCTTGGTCATACAGTGGGAATGGGCGGAATAGAGGTAGACTCTGAAAAGATCAAGGCAATCACAGAAATGCCTGCACCGAAGACAGAAAAGGAAGTCAGAGCATTCTTGGGGAAGATTCAGTACATCAGTCGGTTTATTGCCAAGCTGACATCGGTATGTGAGCCTATCTTCAAACTGTTGAGAAAAGATCAGCCAGTGAGATGGAATGAACAGTGTCAACCGCCTTCGATAGAATCAGAGAGTACTTGGTAAAGCCACCTGTATTGAAACCTCCGAGACCGGGCAGACCTTTGATATTGTATTTGGCTATAGAATCAGAAGCATGGGGGGTATGATGGTACAGGCGGATGAGACAGGGATAGAACATGCAGTTTATTATCTGAGTAAGAAGCTGCTTCCGTATGAGGCTCGGTATCAGGAAGTTGAGAAGATATGTCTTGCAGTGGTATGGGCTTCCAGAAAGTTGCGGCATTATTTCCAGTCATACAAGATCCAGGTAGTGGCAAAGGAGAATCCTCTGAAATATCTTCATTCAGTGCCTTCACTAGTGGGAAAACTGGGCCGATGGTTGGTATTGTTGACAGAGTTTGACATTGAGTATCTCACCTCCAAAGTGATCAAGGGGCGAGCAGTAGCGGAGTTTCTGGCATTGCAACCTGTTGAGGGGGATCAGTATAAGTTTGAGTTTCCAGATGAAGAGATCCAAGCAATAACAGTTCAGAGATGGAAGATGTACTTTGACGGAGCAGTGAATTACAAGGGAGCCGGAATTGGGATCGTGATAGTAACCCCCGAGGGAGAGACTTTGCCTTTGGCCAAGAGGTTGACATTCAGAGTGACTAACAACATGGCCGAGTATGAAGCATGTGCTTTTGGTTTGACAGCATTGATAGCCTTGAAGGCCGGGAGTGTGGAAATCTACGGAGATTCTATGTTGGTAGTCCAGCAGATGCGAGGAGAATGGGAATTGAAGGAAGAACGGTTGAAGCCTTACCTTCTTCACCTCAGAAAATTGGCACAGGTTATCCCCGAGTGTAAGTTTCAGCACCTACCGAGAGAAGAGAATCAGATGGCAGACGCATTGGCTACACTAGCAGCGACTTGGGAAAATCCAGAGAAGTTAGTGATGAGACCGTTGGTACTGACAACAGCAAGTAAACCTGCTTATGAGATAGAAAGAATTCTGGAAGTTGAGGTTGACGACGGTAAACCTTGGTATTATGACATTCAGAGGTATCTGGAACATGGTGAATTCCCGGAAGGGGCGGGCAGAAAAGACAGAATAGCCATTCAGAAGTTAGCTTCCCAGTATGTGACTTTGAAAGGGGAACTGTACAAGAGGCAGGCAATTGGTATTCAGCTGAAGTGTTTGAGAAAAGAAGAAGCTCAACATGTAATGGAAGAGGTACACGCCGGGGTATGTGGTCCGCACATGAACGGGTTGAATCTGTCCCGCAAGATAGTGAGACAAGGTTTTTATTGGTCAACCATGGAAACAGACTGCGCGAAGATGGTAAAGCACTGTCATGACTGTCAAGCACATGGTAATTTGAATCACTTACCGCACACAGAATTGCATGGGTTGTCAGAGCCGTGGCCTTTCTCAGCATGGGGAATTGATATGATTGGGGAAATTCGACCAAATGCATCAAATGGGCATCGCTTCATAGTGGTGGCAGTAGATTACTTCTCAAAGTGGGTGGAAGCCGAATCATTCCGTAATGTTACAGCGAAACAGATGGCAAAGTTCATAGCTCGGAACCTCATTTGTCGGTATGGTATGCCGCATCATGTAGTGACAGACAACGGGGTCCAGTTTCAAGGAGAGACGAAGGCAATGTTACAGAGGTATGGGATAGGCCACCACAAGTCATCACCGTACAGGCCGCAGGCAAATGGGGCAGTTGAGGCAGCCAACAAGACTATAAAGACAATTTTAGCTAAGATGACAGAAAATTGCAGAGATTGGGCCGAGAAATTACCGTATGCTTTGTGGGGGTACAGAACATCAGTAAGAACAGCAACATGGGCCACACCTTACTCTTTGGTCTACGGAATGGAAGCAGTATTGCCAGTAGAAGTGGAAATACAGTCTATGAGGGTATTAGCAGAGGCAGAGTTACCGGAACAGGAATGGGCCGCACAGAGGTTTGATCAGTTAGCACTATTGGATGAGAAGAGAACGAAGTCTTTGTATCACATGCAGTTGTATCAGAAGAGACTAGCTCGGGCATTCAACAAGAAAGTACGCCCTACCAAGATCAGAAAGGGTGATTTGGTACTTAAGCAGTCGAGGCCGTCGACTACAGACCCAAGAGGAAAATTCAGACCTAACTGGGAAGGACCTTACATAGTGCAGAAGGTAATGGGAAATGGAGCAGTGAAACTATCAGACTTGGAAGGAAACGAGTTCACCGAGCCCATCAACGTAGACAGATTGAAGCAATACTTTGCCTGAGGGAGAGAAGACTGAGCAGTCACCACGAGAATCGGCAGAAGATCTAACCCAACGGAATAGGAAAATCATTCATGCATACACGTAACATTGCATTCCCTTTGTGTTTGTTTCTGTTTTGTGTTCGCAGGATCAAAGAAAAAAAAGAAAGCGGCGGGAATGAGCCAAGCAACGTCAACGCAATTTCAGTTTTTGGGATGAGTCCAAAGGGGCGAGGCCCATATCAGCTTGGAGGCGAGGCCCATATCATGCCATCTCCAGGTATGGAGACACACATTCAGTTCGAGGGCGAGGTCCCTATAGTCAGCGATGTTGGGTCGAGGTGCCCCCGTTGTCAGTTGTAGAAACGGCGTCGCCCAGGGTCGAGGTGCCCACTACATCATCAGTTCGAGGGCGAGGTCCCTATAGTCAGCGGTGTTGGGTCGAGGTGCCCAGGGTCGAGGTGCCCCCGTTGTCAGTTGTAGTTCCGGGTCGAGGTGCCCACTACATCATCAATTCAAGGGCGAGGTCCCTATAGTCAGCGGTGTTGGGTCGAGGTGCCCAGGGTCGAGGTGCCCCCGTTGTCGGTTGTAGTTCCGGGTCGAGGTGCCCACTACATCATCAGTTCCAGGGTGAGGTCCCTATAGTCAGCGGTGTTGGGTCGAAGTGCCCAGGGTCGAGGTGCCCCCGTTGTCAGTTGCAATTATTGGGACGCGTCCCAGGATCGAGGTCCGCTGCAGTATCAACTCAACTCGAGGCAGCAGCCGAGCCAGGTAAGTAAAAATGCATTGCATAACTTTGATAGGATTGTTCAAAGTCACACACTGCACAAGTCCCATCAAAGTGGGGGCGACTGTAGGCATTGCATTTTCGCATGTGAAACCCGATGATGAGTCTCAATTGGAGGCACTACCTTTTTAGTTAAGGATATTGCGGGAAACGGAGGTCGGAAGGGGAAATTCGGAATAAGTATGTCATCAAGTTCATTCCACAAGTTCACTGTCTTCGTTGGTGCTGCGTTCGTTACTTCGTTCGAACCTCGTGCAGATTGCGGACGTTCGTGACGCGTTCGAGTAGGCGTTCGAACGGAGCCGGTATTTCTGTTTTGCTGCTAGCCTCGCACCCCAGCCCATTTAGCCCCCCAAAGCCCATAAAACACATCCCAAATTAAATAAATAAATATTAAACATTAAATAAAATATTTAAATCATTTACCAATTAAATAAAACATAAAATAAAATCATGCCTAACTTAGACAAATTAAATATATTATATACTAAAACTAAAAAGAAGATACACCTAATTAAAATTAATCATAACCAATTAAAGCCAATCATATATTTGACTTCCTAATCTAATAAGATAATTACCAATCTAAAATATTTGTATTCCTAAACCAACACAAATTAAATATTACAACTTCCTAACTTAAAATTTTTGTCCCCCCTCAATCTTGTGTATACCTTTCTCATCTCTCCTAATTGGAAGCAAATCTCTTCCTTGTAAGACAAGGTGAAGCCCTAGCCCTTCTCTATATAAACAACCTCTAACCTAGCCATCCCTCCTCTCCAATCTCTCTAGCTCATACACACAATTCACACAAGAATTATAGCAAGAAATACTAGACATCACAAGCATATCACTCCCTTGATCCTTACCCTCACACCACCGAAAATTACACCAAAACAACCCCTAACCACCACCGAAAATCACACAAAATACAGCAGCCTAAACCACACCAAAACAGTCCTTAAAACCCCTTAAAACAGTAACATAAACTACACTTATAATCCTTGAAATAACCACACAAAACCACACCAAAAAGAATATCAAAACAGTCCACAAACAGTAAGCGGAGGACACAGAGGAAGCGGCAGCAAAACCACAAGGAAACAACAGCAAAACGGAGTCGGAACAGTAGCTTGAGTGGCCGAACAGCGAAGGAAGAGGCAAACCAGTGAACCAGAAAAGTTGCGGAGCTTTACCCCCTTTCGATCTTCGTGGAACGCAAGTCCGAGAGACAGCTTAAAAGGTTAGACCTGAGGGTATCTTTCACACTTATTCTTATTTAATTTCTGGTTATTTATTTTGATTACATTTTCTGTATTTGCGGCATTTGTTGTGTGTACGATGTGTGTTGTGGGTGTTGGATGAATGGAAGAGTGTCGCCTCTTGTGGTATATAGGATGGAAACCCAGACGTAAATTCCGTAGCCGAATCCGAATGGACGGTAGTGCGGTCTGTACTTGGGACACAACTCCACATACCACTTGAGTAAACGGCACCTTCTCTTGTTTTGTGTTGTTTTGGTTTATTTAATTCTTGTTATTTAAATTCTGCCTGTTGTCTATTCCCGCATGATACGATCGAGTGCATGGGCTTAGTAAGTGCGATGAAAGGTTCCCTAATTGGAGGGTTAAAATCCTTCACCACGATGCTCTGCCGCACCGATTGATGTGTGTTCGGTTGAATGCGAAATACGTTCAATCGGACATACTGGTTTGATATGATTGTCTTTATTTTCGTATGCATGATTCAACCAAGCGCATGGGCTTAGTAAGTGCGATGTGAGATCCCCTATGGGGAGGGGCTAAAGCCCTTTACCACGATGCTTTGCCGCGCCGGTTGATGTGTGTTCGGTTGGATATAAGAGACGTTCAATCGGGCACACTATGTTTAATATTATTGCTTTTAATTCTTTGTATGCATGATTCAGTCGAGCACATGGTCTTAGTATGTTGGTCTAAAGGTCCTCTCTTTGAGAAATCAAGAGCCCCAAAAGGCCACCTTTACGGCAGTACTTCGCCGCGCCCCTTTATTTTGGCGTTTATGTATTGCGTCCCATTTTATGCATCAGGTCTGTTCCCGTTCGAACGCGTTTACGAACGCAACTCGAACACGCATGTATTTTGCCTTGTCATGCATCAGGTCTTATTTATGTTCGAACGCGTTCACGAACGCCATACGAACGTGAGCATTCTGTTTCATTTCCGTTCGAACGCGTTCACAAACGCCATACGAACGTGAGTATTCTGTTTCATTTCCGTTCGAACGCGTTCACAAACGCCATACGAACGTGAGCATTCTGTTTCATTTCCGTTCGAACGCGTTATCAAACTCTATACGAACGCGAACCTTCTGTTTACCGTTCGAACGCGTTTATGAACGCTATACGAACGCGCACCCACTGAATTGAGTCCTCTTCATTAGATTTCATGCATAGTTTTCCTAGTAGCTATCCCCACATGCATGAATACAAATATGTTAATGTATTACAGTTCATATGCTTATGCCGTGATAACATTTGAGTATTATTTCTTGCGGTATATAGGATGGAAACCCAGACGTAAATTCCGTAGCCGATTCCGAATGGACGGTAGTGCGGTCTGTACTTGGGATACAATTCCACGTACCACTTGGAAAAGTGCCCATATGTGTGCTTGTATGGTTAATATTTGTGCTTGTGTCTTCCTGAATGTAATATGCAAATGAAGTTGTATGTTCGTTGATATTTTGATATATGTTAAGCATGCAATTTTAAATGTAAGATATATGTGAAATGTGTACAT
Organism: Zanthoxylum bungeanum; assembly: GCA_019454045.1. Taxonomy (NCBI): domain Eukaryota; kingdom Viridiplantae; phylum Streptophyta; class Magnoliopsida; order Sapindales; family Rutaceae; genus Zanthoxylum; species Zanthoxylum bungeanum. The sequence continues at coordinate 307,878 of SKCR01017062.1, read as the reverse complement.
AAGTTTTATTTTGCATATGAAAATTTAGAAGCATGATACTCTTGGAAATAAGTGTTACTTAAGCTTGATTAAATTATTACATAAATCATTTCATTACAAGTGACATAAGTAAGGGACCATTCCGAACCCAATGGTTTGAGGTCTTCCCTTGCGAGGGGTGAGTGCGGCCTTAAATCTTTGTCCCGGTTCACACCGGGTGGCGACTCCATATTATTTAGTATTTCCCAACTAGTGCCGCGAGCCTAGAAACGGTGTCGCCCAGATTCCTGTGTCCCCACAGTACCTTTAAGATATTTTATGATATGTTTCCTGGATGTCCAATGATCATTACCTGGATCAGATTGATATCGGCTGGTCACACTGACGCCAAAACTGATATCAGGTCTAGTACATAGCATAACATACATTATGCTTCCAATACAAGAAGCATACGGCAAGTTAGACATCTTAACTCTCTCTTCCTCAGTTTGAGGTGCCATTTTCTTCGAAAGATGTAGGCCGTATCTGAAAGGTATATTTGTTGCCTTGCAGTTGGTAAAATCGTAACTTTCTAACATCTTATCTATGTACGTCGATTGCTACAACCCTATAAGCTTCCTAACTCTATCTCGGTAGAGCCTTTTACTTAGTAAATAGGAAGCTTCACCCATATCTTTCATGAAGAATTTCTTACAAAGGTAAGCTTTCACACTTTGCATCATCCCTATATCATTTCCTATGATAAGGATGTCATCTACATATAAGACTAGGAAAACTATCATGCTCCCACTCACTTTCTTATAAACACATAGTTCTTCCTCATTCTTGATGAATCCAGATAATCTAATTATCTCATCAAAATGACGATTACAGCTTCGGGATGCCTGTTTAAGTCCATAAATATACTTTTGGAGCTTACAAACCAAGTTTGAAGTCTTACTGGATATGAAACCCTTTGGTTGTTCCATATAGATATCCTCTTCAATGAATCCATTTAGGAAAGAGATTTTCACATCCATCTGCCATATCTCATAGTCGTGATATGCAATAATGGCTAAAAGAATCCTAATAGATTTTAGCATGCCTACTGGTGAAAAAGTTTCCTCATAGTCTATCCCATAACGTTGAGTGTAACATTTTGCTACCAGTCGAGCCTTAAAGGTTTCCACCTTTCCATCGGGCCCTCGCTTCCTTTTGTAAACCCATTTACAACCAATAGGTTTAACTCCTTCATGAAGTTCAACTAAGTTCCAGACTTGATTGGCATGCATTGAATCCATTTCGAATTTCATGGATTCTTGTCATTTTCCCCAATTGATATCCAATATCGCTTCTTTATACGTGGTCGGATCTGTTTCGTCCAATAGGAGAACATCAAGGCTCACATCAGATGTTAAAAATAATCTCTCATGAGGCCTTGATATTCTATCGACTTACGTATAACCTGTGTTGCAGATCCTTCATCTAATTGGATCTCTAGTTCCATCTTAGGTTCCTTAACATTAGGATCAAACTCATTAAGTTTAATCTCTCTACAGTTCACACTTTCTCTCAAAAATTGTTTTTCAAGAAAAGTGGCAAAGCGAACAACAAATACATTTCGTTGCTCGGAATCGTAGAATTGATATCCCATGGAATTATCAGGATATCCAACGAACCTATATTTATATCCTTTGGGTGCTAGTTTATCCCGTTGCGTAATTCTTACGTATGTAGGACAACCCCAAATCTTTAAATGCCTAAGACTTAGATTTCTACCGAACCATATCTGATAAGGGGTCGTAGAAATAGCTTTTGATGGAATCCTATTAAGTATGTGGGCAGCAGTTAGTAAAGCGTAACCCAAAAGGTAATAAGGAAGATTTGTATAGCTCATCATTGTTCGCATCATATCCAATAAAGTACGATTTCTACGCTCAAACACTCCATTGTGTTGAGGTGTTCTTAGTGGGCTATATTGGGCGAGAATTCCATTCTTCCTTAAATAATTTCTGAATTCTTCACTCATGCATTCACCGCCTCGATCTGATCTAAGGTACTTGATGAATTTACTGGTTTGTTTTTCTACTTCGTTTCAAAATATTTTGAACTTGTCAAATGTTTCCGACTTATGTTTCATCAGATAGACATATCCATATCTAGACTTGTCATCTGTGAAAGTCTTTAAGTATGTTGAACCATCATGGGCGACATGATTTAATGGACCACACACATCGCTGTGTATTAGTTCCAGTAAATCTCCAGCACGGTGTCCAACACCTAGAAATGAGGTATTTGTCATCTTTCTTTGGATACATGATTCATAAATCGGATAAGGATCTAAGGTAAGATTTTCAATCAAACCATCCTTTACCAATTTGGATAGACGTCTAACACTATGTGGCCCAATCTCATATGCCATAATTCAATATATTTAGTTCAGATTTCCTACTTATATTTTTCTCTATATTAAAGACATCTCCATATGTTTCCAAAACATAGTGACCGTTTGATAAAGAACATTCACATTTCAATAACTTTTCTTTATCATACAGACATAAAGTTTCATCCTTAATGTTTATTTTATATCAATCTTTATCTAATATTGGCAATGATATTATTTTTTTGATAATTGAGGGAACATAATAACAGTCATGGAAATCTAATTTACATCCATTTGGGAGATCTAGAAAAACTGTTCCTATGGCTTTGACATCCAATGTCTCGCCATTGCCAACTCTAAGTTGAATCTCCCCTTTATTCAGCCTTCTTTTAACCATCATTTCCTGCAGGGAATTGCAAATATGAGTAGGACTGCCAGTGTCTAACACTCATCCACTATTTGCATCTAAGGCTAATGACACGTCAATAATTGGAAAAATACAAAGCGTACCTAAGAGTCCTGCTTTTTTTTTAGCTCTGGACAGTCCTTCTTCGAGTGTCCTGACTTCTTGCATTGTAGACATTGATCACAAGCTACTTTCGATTTTACGCCTTTGCGTTTCTTGGAGTTTTTCTTTGATATCTTCTTCTTCCCCATCTTTATTTTCTTTGAGTTCCCATAAGTCTTTGAAGAGCCAGCTCCACCATAGAGATACATTATGAGGTTGCCTTTCCTTAAATATTACTCTGTCGTGCGTATCATGTTATCAAGTTCTTCGTATATGGCTTGCATCGAATGAATATGGAAATTTAATTCAAAGCTAGCATAATAACCATGCAAAGAAAAAAAAATCATATTACAGCCCAACCGTTCATCAACACAATGCCATGTCGTTCCAGATATCGAATATGGTCTATCATGTTCAAAACATTAGTGCTGAAAACTCCTCCCTCCTTGAGTTCAGCACAAAGTAATTCCTTAGACCTTCGATAAAGTTCCATCTCTTGGTTTACCTTGAACAAATCCTTGAGTGTTCGCATGATGCTCCATGCATCCGGTACTTCAATGTACTATCTCAGCAAATCTGAAACCATCGATCCCAAGATATAGGATTTCACCTTCAGGTTATCATCCTTCCATCTATCAAAAGTTTCTAGCTCTTCTGGAGTGGAGTCATGATCAATTTAAATAGGCAGTGAATTGATTGTTATATAAGTCAACTTTTCAAATTCTAAGACAAGGCGCATGTTCATTTCCCAATCAAAATAGTTTTCAGCTCTTTTTAGCTTATTGGAATCCAAAAGTTTCATCAATGGATTAGCGGAAACCATATACAAGACAACATTTTTTAGTAGTAGCAAAATAATTTTCATTTCAAAATAATAACACTAATTGATTATGGAATTTTAAATCTATTAGTGTCATCCCACTACTTTACGTAATTCTGTAATCTCTCTTAACGGAAAAATAAAAATTTGACTATCAAAATTTCATAGCGGGAAGTGGATCCCATGACATTTACTCCAGCCTCACACTAATAACGATATTGGCCTTTATAAACTCATTAGGTATACCTCAAAGGTCAATCACTTCATGTGACTCCTAGTTTGGTCCTGAATCGTTTCTTATCCTCACATTAATGACGATACTGGATTAAGATGTGTTCTAGGTGTATACTTCTCAATGTGCACTAATGAACTTCGTATGCACACCCTCACACTAATGACAATATTGAGTGTCTATATTAACTCATCACGCTACATCTAATGTTTTATCGGAGCGACCTAAGTTCCGAGCACTTATACCCCCACACTAATGACGATATTGGATATAAGTAGTAAGAACTCATTCATCTCCGTATTGGCAAGACAGACCATCCAATAATGCTCCAACATTACTAATACTATTACTTAAATAAAGTAATCACCTAATCACGAGAGATTTATGACAATCAAGTCATTAACTTAATTAGGTCAAAATTTTAATTTAAAAAATACTTTACATATCCAATATGTCTTATGCATAATTAAATTAAAATGACTATGGCAAAGATTCAAAAACATGTGTTGTGTGGTTAAGCCTCGCTACTGATACCATTCTATTGGGGCAGTTGTGGAACCCCTAGGGTCAGATTGGTGCCCCGCGCAGCGAAAGTGGGTCTAACCCGTGGATATCTAGCATGAATTGATTTTTAAAATTAATAAAATATAATTTTTTATTTTTCAAGTGTTTTAGGGAAAACCAGAAATAAATCTGGATCCGAAAAAATCAATTTGAGATAAAAATCGGATAAAAATACAACTCTCCGGACCCGAGTTATCAATTGGGGTGAATACATACTGCCTACGCAACATGCGCGGTATGCTGCTGCCAGTAGCATGCTACACATGCTGTTTGGTAGCATGCGCTGCATGCTGCGCCGACAGATTCAATTATTCTATAAGGGATTGAATGATTCGAACATGACTATGGTTGATGCAGCTGCTAAGGGAACTATCTTCAAGAAGACTGCTGAAGATGCTTATGCTCTATTGGAGGAGATGACCGTTAACAATTTCCAATGTCCAAGTGAACACTTGATGATGACTAAAATGGCTGGTATATATGATATAGATCATATTATTGCTCTTACAGCTCAAGTGTCATCCCTCGCGACTCATATAGTAGCATTGACCAATCATAGCGCCCAACTATTTTTTGAAGCTTCTGCTACTAATAGAATGATGTACCCATGCGGAGGAACAAGTTTTGAATAAGCCCAATATGTGAACAATCGGAACTTCAACATCTATAGAGGTAATCTTATGCCTAACTATTATCATCCAAACTTTTCATATACGAACATAGAGAATGCATTGCAACTTCAGAGAGGTTTGAGAAGAATGAGTCGAGGCTGAATAATATTGAAACACCCATGAGCAATATGGGGGCAACAATGAAGTCCTTAAAAGTGCAAATAGGTCAACTTGTTTCCTCTATGGTTGATCAACAGAAAGAGGCGACATTTCTGGAGGAAACAATAATTAAAGAAGAGAACAGTGCAGCAGTTCCTCCATATAAGCCACCCTATCTCGAAGACACATTTACCATATCCCCAACGTTTTCAAAGGAAAAAGTTGGATGATTTGTTTGCCTAGTTTCTAGATATCTTTAAAAAGATTCATATCAACATCTCATTCACAGACGCTTTACAACAAATGTCTAACTATGTGAAGTTTATAAAGAAGATGATGTCCAAGAACATGAAGCTGACTGATTTTGAAATATTAGTACTCGCAGAGGAATGTAGTGCCATCATATAGAATAAGCTCCCTCCAAATCTGAAGGATCATGACAGCTTTACCATACCGTGCACTATTGGAAATCGAGACTTTGATAAGGCACTATACGATTTGGGTGCGAGTATCAATCTACTTACACGCATCGATGATTTTCATCCATCTAGACTACCTTCGGCGGTTTTTTCTTCCAGCTCAATGTGGGTAGGCGAAGGCTTATGAATCTTCACCATACCCATCTTCCTCTCTGGAGCAGTAGTTTTTCTCTTTTTTAGCTCTGGATAAGCCCTCAAGCTTACTACTCCCCATTTGTCCGGCTTTGAAGACACATTGGCTTCAGGATCTGCCTTCAAGTTTGCCAGAGCTTTTTCTTTTATGCTCTGGTGATGCTTGGTAGCTTCGAGAGAGTATTTTCTCCCTGAGAGTGGTTGAGTGGAGGGAAATTCTCTGTAGTACTCCTCTAGACTCAAGTTCATTAGTCCTGGAGGAATAATCCTCTCAATAGCATATTTCTTTACCATCTCCCAATTGATAGCCGGACCATCATCCACCCATGCCCTCAACCTAGTTTTGATGAACTTCGGGTAACGCAGGTGGTAAAAGGGACACTAAACTCACATCAAAATCACAGTGCCTCACAATGGACACCTGTCCGATGATATCCTGAAAAGATCTCCTGTAGAGGCATCTCGGATCTAGAAAGTCTTTCTCAAAGGGTCAGACATACTTTTCGTAGTACTCGACCCTAAGATTTGATAAGGTTGGTCTCATAATAGCTCCAGCTGCAAACACAAGACAAGTTCAAATTAGAATTTAACTTCGAACAACAAAATTCAATATCAAAGCGAGAAGGGAAACTTATGAATATATTTGGTAAAAGTATGAGAGATGTGTATGGTCGGTGCTCTAATCTCCTCCAAGCACTAGAAATCTTGATGGGGGGAGAAAGCCCCTACTATCGAAACTTCATCTCGGGTACAAAGATTTTGTGGAAAGCGTTTATAAACTTATTCTCTTCCGAAGCCTAAGCAATATGGAACCCATTGGGCCTAGACTTCAAGTAGTATAGAGAAAAGAAATTACCGTTTGTTAGTAGCATGTAGATGGTCCCTAGTGTTTGCAACCCCAACAGTATAAAGAGGTTTAACTGTAGTGGCGAGACCATCAACACTGACAAGAACTCTAGGATGAAGGGATGAAGGAAGGAGGAAGATCAAGTATTGGACTTACTATCTAAAAATCATAATTTCTTCCAACCTAATGTCCTGGGGGTTGTACATATCCCCATAATACTCATCATCATTGACATCAGAAGAGAGGTTGCAGGTTTCCTCAACCTCGATGAAGGGTTTGGTTTCAATTACTGGTGCCACCATTTTTACAGAGGATTGGAAGTTTTTAGTAGAGAAGAATAAGCTGAAAACTTAGTTCTCGAATGCAAAGAAGGCAACAATAAGAATGGCTTGAAAGCCATAAGCATTCTTTTATAGGCATTTTGGGTAAATTTTTTTCGTAAAACGTGGTTAACTTTTCAGATTTCTCATTAATGTGTCTTTACATTTATGAGACGTCTAATCATGAGCGACTGTAAGCCCAACGTAAGAAGAATCGCGACATATGTCATCATTCTAAGCACTATTTATTTCAAATAAAAGGTCTGATGGAGGGATTGGACGTAGGTGATCAGAATTAGCCCTGCAACTAGGGATATGTGGCGACATATAGTTGAATCTTTTTCAGCACGCTTCCTTAATGGAACCGTTGTAAGCAACTTAGGTCTAATGAGAGGGTGACACATTTCATGGTACTAAAATGTCAATAAACGGGAGAGGTCTAGCTGACCACCAGAATCCAAAGACTTCCGGAGAAACTATGATTTGACTGGAGAGGTTAGGCCCCGACCTCGGAGTGATGTTATTGGGGTCATTTCACTCCGGAGTGGAGAAACTCCGAGCTCAATCTAGTCCGATCTAGACCTGTTCCGGAGAAGACTCGCTCCAGAACCCATAAGAGTATATCAGAAGTATTCCAACCTCAACATCAGTATCCCGGAGTACATGATGTCACATACATCGTCATCCGATATTAGTGGACTTTAATGGCAATTCGCTTATCTTAGCATGCAAACATGTTTTAACATGCATATTAACATGTATGATTACACCTAATACCATATTAGAGCATGTATCATGCCAAATGTGCATCATGCATTTGAAGAGCAGTCCAGTTATAGATAAGTGTCATTCAGAAATTGACACACACACACACATATGATCCTATATAAGCCAATGAGCTTTTAGGTAACATGGTTGGAAGAATTGATGACTCACTAATACAATTAGAGCATAAACATACTGCATACTGCATTCTGATTAACAACTTAATTGCAAACATAAAAGGAATGGAAGATCCTAACCAAACAACACATTCGTACATATCCAAATTGCAGAGAGCTTCCAGAGCAAAACTTAAGATTCAATTGGACTTATTATAGGCCAGACCCAACAAATTGAAAGCAACAAACACTCTCTCTATCTACTTTTTACCGCCCACAGTAAGAGTGGCAATGTGTTGGGCCAGGCCTAATCGGCTGGGGCAGGGTTTTTTGAAAATAATAATTTTTTATTTTTAAAATAAAATAACTAATTTTTTTTTGATTTTTTTAATACTTAAAAACGAAAAAGAAAAATGTCAATGTTTTTAGTTTCTTTTAGATTGTACCTTAAAATTTTAGTTATAAATATATGTATTTAGAATTAAAAATTAATTTATTAAATTAAAAAAATATATTTTTATCTATAAAAATCAAGTTTGAACCAGGCTTGGGAATTTTGTCTAAACCCGATCCGGACCTAGAAATTAAAATCTTATCATCCGATTAGACTAAAACCCTTAGTATCGGGCCGGGTTCGAGTTGGCGGACAGAACTCGTGCTATTCTGCTACCCCTATTTCTTCGGTTTTAGCTTCCCACAAAATGATCAGGAACTTCTAATTTGAAGCTTAATACATAAACGGGCCGTTTTAAAAATAGCAAGAGGGTGTTTAAGTAACTTCCTTCACAGAACCCAGACGAACCGTTTAAGCACCTTAGAAAGCAAAATCCCCTCTCACTCCCCTATCCAGTGTCCACCGAAAAAGGATAACACAAAACCCTTTCCTAATCCTCCTCTCTTCTCGTATAAAGAAAACGAAAAACGGAAAAAAATGGCAATCTCTTCGGGCGTTTTCAGCACCACTTTCCTTTCCCCCGAAACGGCGTCGTCGTTCCTGAAACTCTCGTCCTCTGCGAATCCCTACCAAGCTTCCTTTCTTAAATTGCGCAAGGTCCGTACTGAGACCTTGGCCACTGGCTCCCCCGAACCCGTTACTGGAAAGCGCGGGCCACGTGGCATCATGAAGCCCCGCCGCGTGTCCCCTGAAATGGCAGCTCTTGTTGGTGCCCCTGAAATTCCTCGCACCCAGGCTCTCAAGCATATTTGGGCTTACATCAAAGAGCACAATCTTCAGGTCTAATCTTCTATTTATTATTATTATTTTTTTATATGAGTCTGTGTTTTGTGCTTGTTGTTTTATTGGGGCTTCTGTTTTTGGGTATGGGCTTGCTTGGTGGATCGGTATGATGGGTTTGATTAAGGTGGTGTTTGTTTAGAATAAAAAATGATTTCTGGTACAAAAAGATGATTTTTTTTTCATCTTTTGGGGATTTGGGTGGTACTTTATTTGTTATTTTCATGAGAATCTGATTCTTGTTTTGGTGCTTACGTTTTGGGGAAATTTCTTACTTCTTGAGAGGAAATGTGTACTAAAGGAAAATGGATTTTATTCTTTTGTGGTTTTAGATGGGATGTAGTTGAAATGCTAACTTGTTTGCTGTGGTGCTCTATATATCGATAGTTTTTTTTTTTTTTTTTTTTTTTTTTTTTTGTGGAAAAATGTTTGCCTCTAAGGTATTTTTATAGAGTATCAAGTATAGGTTGGAAGTGAACTGGTTTGGTGGTGCTAAAACATTGTTCGTTTGAGTATGATGAAAGATCGCGTTTGGATATTATGTTTGGTTCAGGTTGTAATATTTAATTTGTGGTTTGTCTTTTGATTCTATTTAGGTTCTGTTTGATTCTATTTAGGTTCAAGGTCGAATCTTTTGGTGCAGATGATGAGACCAATGTTTTGTTATATATATCTGGATTTTGTTTGCTTATATTGGGCTTCCAGATGGTCAATTGTTGTTTCCTAAATATACAATATATATGGCTACTGAGTGTCAGTTCTATACTTGGTTTCACATTATATTGGCATCGTGATTGTATTCATGTGTGAATATTATCTATATTACTGTGCAGGTTCACTTTATCTCTTTGTTATGTTGGTCTTTTATGGAGTGTGATTGTGTGCATAAAGTTAGCCATATGGATGTGATTGGAGTTGGACAAATTTCTCACTTTACTCTATTAAGAAAAGAATAAACTTATAACATGGGTTGTTATTCAAAGAAACTAGGAGGCGCTGTTGTTCAATGAGGCTGTGGTATAAAATAGGTTGATATAATGATACTTTTAATGTCAGGATATCTGCAAAGCCTTCTTTTTCATGAGTGAATGGAATTTACTCTAACCTTGACCATGCTTCTGTTGAATTTGCTTGTAGAAGTGATATGTAATATCAGCTATGCTTTGTCTAGTTCAGAAATGACTTGACGTTTTTCTTGTCATTCATTAGGACCCTGAGAACAAGAAGGTCATTGTCTGTGATGAGAAGCTGAAGAAGATTTTCGGAGGAAGAGACAAGGTCGGGTTCCTTGAGATTGCTGGGTTGATTAGTCCTCACTTCCTTTGAGAAACACAAGCGAATAGGTTGACAGCTTTGGACCGTGTTTTGTCTATGGAGAGAGTATTTTGGTTGATCATACTAGCGGGAAATGTATGTTGCTCAATTTGATTAGTCATATAAACTACTGGCATACAGAAGTAGAACTTTTGAAGTTCTTTTTTGCTTCTGTTTCCTCAAGTTGTAGGTTTTTTTAATGCTGTATTATTAGAACTGCAAGTTCATGCTGTGTAACTCCTTATGTTTGATAGTATCACTTTTACTTTTAAGATTTTTTTTAATATATTAATAATTTGAGTGCACAATGTGGCAACTTTTTTGCCTGCTCATGATCTTCATTGCTTTGCAGCATGAAAATCAATCTGTATTGATTCAAATTCCTTACAGATGAAATCAGAAAGCCCACATGCTTTGAACTGATTTGTTGATGGGTGTGTTAGTAGTAGAAGGTAATCAAGCTTAATCATTTATTTATCTAACCCAAGCATTTGAGAATGTTTGTTAGGAGAGAGCTTATAAAATTTGACCTCTGGGTCCTTGCGGCTTGCTTATGTTGATTTTGTTTCCAATTTGAAAAAGCTTTTACTTTTAGTAGTGTTATTACAATTAATCTAATAATAATAATAATAATAATAATAAGGAAAATGTTGTTTGGAAAACAATACCAAACATCCTCTTAGCTTCCATTTTACAATTATATATATTAAAAAAAAATCATATTATGCTTTTGGTCAGGGATTTAAATCTTGGAAACAATTTTTTCTATAAAAAAATAGAAATAAAAATGTGTATATCTAAATTTTTCCTAGACCATATTTGTATCAGGTTGTATGCGAAACTATAGCTGAAAATCATTAATGCAATCAATTTCAGATTTGAAGTAACATTAAATTTTCTATATTTTAATTATATTATTAGTAAAATTGAAATGTGATATTAAAATTTCATATTTTCAAAAAGGGAAAATCATGTGTTATATGGTTAAATTTTGTATACATATGTAATATAAAGATGTTATATTGACAAAATTGAAAGCAAATTGCAAGGGATATGGTCTTGAATATCTTCATTGTCTTGTCCCTCTCAAAACATAAAACTAAAATCTTCAAACAACTACCAAGCTCAATCAAATTCACCATAAACCTCTCTCACTCTCACTTCAATGGCACAAATTTATCTCTCCCTCTTCTCCTCCCAACTTCAAAACCTCTCTTTTTCAGCCAAAACCACCACAACAACCCACCGCCGTCACCGTCACCGTCACCCCCACAACCGCCACAAACGAAACACCTTCTACTATAACTCCACTTCTTCAAGACCTTTGCAACAACTCTTCACAACCCATTGAGCAACCCAGAACCCGGACCCGAATTGGCAGGTCGCGTGACTCCGACCGTGGCATGCCCTGGTCCCATCACCGCCTCTCCATTAAAGGTCAGCAGGTTCTTCAATATTTAGTTGACGATTCTTTTGATGTTAAGGATATCGATACTGTGTTGTCTCAGTTGTTTGAACAAAACCCAGATGGCAAAATTGAAAATTTTAGTGTTGATTTTTTTGGGTATTGTCAAGGGTTTAGGATTTTATAAAAAATGTGACTTGGCATTGAATGTGTTTGAGTGGTTTAGGAGTCGTTGTAGTAAAGATTGTAACTTGGTTTTGAGTGAGTATTATTGCTGTGCGATGAGTACCTATAATATATACTTTTCAAGGGTATTTATAATTGATTTCTCTCCTAAATTGTGTTCTTGAATGTGTTAAATGCATTAATATTCATTGTTTTGTTGTTTAGGATACATTATATGAATAATTGAGCAAAAATGAGTGAAAAATTCAAAATTCCCGATTTGCACCAGTAACTTCTTAATTTGTATCGTCTTCGATATTTTAGTCATAACTTTTGCATACGATGACCAATTGAGGTGATTCAAGTTGCGTTAGAAAGAAGACTCAATTATCTACAACTTTGTAGTTTACGTCGAAGATTGAATTGAACTCATTCATAGCTAAAATAAAGCTTGAAGCTGCCAACTCTGCACTATCAGCTTGCGTTGCGAAGCACAGACAATTGTGTCGCGACGCAAATGTGGAAGACTCCGAAACTTGAATATGAAACTTGATTATTATGATATCTATATAAATGGACTTTTAGGGTTACTTCATATACGTTTTTTTGGAGGAAAATAAGCCTATTTTGAGGCCAAAACACTCTCTAAACACATCACTCATTCAAGAACAAGTAAAAATAAGAAGATCAAATAAGGATTAAGAAGAAAAAATTGAAGAATTTGGAGATTGAAGATTGATAACTTTCATGATTTATTTTCTTTATCCATTCTTTATTACTTCTTTATTCTTTGTTATGTTGAATAGCATGATAATTTTGTTTATCTTTTTTATAATGAACTAGTTCTTATTCCAGGATTACAATGGAACCTAATTATTATTTGAATCTTTTCTATGATTGATTTGTGACATTTTATGTGGATTGTTTATCATTCTCTATCCTTAATACTTTCTATTGGTTGATCACTAATAGGATAGTTGTGGTAAACCCTAAGGAATTTGGAAAAAGAAATTTTGGTTTAGCCTTGGGAATTGATAACGCGTGATCGTATTCGTAGAATTAATTTCTATGCATGATAGCAATATACTTACAGAGCATGTGTAGCCATAATTAGAACTTGATCGTAATGAGTTTAACTTAAATTAATTATCTTAGAATTATAGATAACTAAACTAAGTTGGGCGTTTCTACTCGACCATCGGAAGAGACTTGTAAATAATTTCGTGTTCAAGGTTAATAATTCATTATAATTGATCAATTATAAAGAGAGGAGAATGATTTAAGGTAGACCTGACCATGGTTACGGTTCGAAATATTCTGAACCGTAACCATACTAGTCAAAGCCATAACGGAATCGGTCACTACTGGTTCGGTTACAGTAACAATTAAAGGTAATTTAAAACCGTCGGGGTTCCGAACTGGAATGGAACTGTAAAATTCAAATTTAAACCCCATTTTCTCGTTGCCCAACAGGAAAATAAGGTATTAAATAATTTCTTTTTGTTTTTTTATTATATCAAAAAATAAAAATAAGAAAATCTAAAATTATCCTTTATAACAACTATAATTTGAGGGTATTTTTGACATAGTAAAATTATCAAAAAAAATCTATAAATACCCCTTCAAACCATTTTCTCAGCTCACTCAATTTCTCTCAATTCAATTAATCTCTCCATTCTTAATTCTTTCAATCTCTCTATTCTAAATTCTCAATCGCAATATCAATCTCTCAAATTTTCTATTATTTAATCTCTCACTTATCAATTTAATTCTTGAGTTGCGAATTTTCTTAATTTACAAATCAAAAAAGAAAAAAAGGAAAAAAGGAAATGGGAAAGTTATCACAAAATGTCGATGTTCCATTCATGAATGGAGAAGATGAGCAATTCACTACTTAAGAAAGCAACGTCTCCACCGGACACGCTCGTCAAGTCAAGACCCGAGGGTCTGATATATTCACAAAATATTTTCATATAATAGTAAATAATGTTGGTGAGGAGAATGATGTTTGCAATTATTTTGAAGCAATGTATGAACATAATGGTGGGTACGAAAGCTTGACAACCTACATAAGGAAACATCATCCAACTGAGATGGGAATCGACAGATCCCAACAATAAATAGAGAGATACACTTCTGGTCCTGGACATGATTCTTCATCTTCTATTAATCAATTATTCAAATACACTAATGTATGTTTTAAAGAAAATTGGCTAAATTTATTTACATGGAACACTTATCATTTAGTTTTGGTGAAAAATTAACATTTAATAATTTCATGCATAAAGCTGTTAATCCTGCTATATGTAAAGTTCCTAGGAATACATGTAAACGTAAAATTCTTGAATTATTTATTAATGGTAAAAAAAAAAATTTAAGGATTATTTTAAATCACATAAAGGACATGTATCAATTTATAGTGATATTTGAAGTTGACCATTGGCAATCACATTCATACATGGGTGTTGCCATTGGATCAATGAGCATGAATGATTCAAAAAAGAGTTACTGCATTTCGTGTTTGTGATGATTTACACACTGCACATAATATATATTTAATGATTAGCAATATTTTAAAAGAATATACATTATTGCATAAGGTTTTAACTATTAGATTTGATAATGCACCCTCAAACACAGCCTTAATTAATGAGCTTAAATCAATTTGTCAACCTAATGTTAGAGGAAAATTTTTTCATGTTCTTGTATATGTCATATTTTAAATTTATGTGTACAGAAGGTTTAAAAATTTTGAGTTCGCATTTTACACCAATTAAATAAGCACTTATTTTAATATGGACAAACACTAAATTTAGAAGAGAACGAGGTAAGTTTTATAAACTGAACGGTGTTCGATCCAAAAAACTTTCGCGTGATGTTCCAACACATTGGAATTCAACATATTTTCTACTTAATGAAAATTTTGGCTATAAGGATTTATTGTGTGCATTTGTATCTAAATATCATCATGAAATTTTTTTGTATCCTAGTAATTGAGATGTTTGTGCTAAAATTTTGAAAATCTTAAAAATAATTTAAGCGATGTTTATTATCCTACTTCTAACATTTTCATACTTGAAGCTCTTAACATTGTTGGGGCTTTACATGAGTGTGAAGAAGAGGAAACTGATGAAAATTCGGATTTGAAAGATTGTATTTTTTAATGAGACAAAAATGACTTAATTATTTCAAAAAAAATATTATTGCTTTATCTTGTTGCAATTAATTTTGATCCAAGATTTAAAATTGATTGTTTAGAAGATGCTTTACAAACTTATTATAATTTTTTTTTAATCTATTACCAAATTGAGGTAAGTTTGTCTTTAATTATTGATGAGGTAATAAATACTATAGCTGAATTATTTGATTATTATACATGTGTGTATCGAATCTAACTTGCCGGTGAAACCAGTCAGCCGGATCACTCTATCAAACCCTCAAGGCTCCCCGCTGGGAGAAAAACTTATATGGGGATAAGTCCTATAGGACCGTCCAATCAGTGAGTGTAACGCTCCGGTTAGTCCGGTCATATCTAGTATAGTGAATCATCATGCATGATTAGGGATGGCAACAGGCCAGGTATAAGACGGGGATGTCAATACCCCTACCCGCGTGATATATAATATCCTCGATCCCGGCCCGTCACTTGTGCGGGTACGGGTCGGGGATTCCCCGTATAGAAAAAGATATTCCCGTCCCCATCCCCTATCCTCTATCCCCGTTTATTTATTAATTATTTTTATTTATCTTTATGCTTTTTTAAAAAAGAAAAAATCAATTAAAAAATTGTTAGAACAAATATATATGAAATAAAAATACTAAATTAACAAATGTAAGTTTAAATTTACTTTAGTACTTAAATAAAGAAGAAAAATACAAAAGTTGTCAAATAAATACTATTGTTGTAGAATTCTCATCTTTAAAACAAAATGAAATGAATTAATAATATTGATAGAAATTTCATCTTCAAAACAAAGAATAAAATATTATATTAAATTGAACAAATAAATTATGTTTTTCCTATTTTTTATTTAATAAGTAAGTAATTTTTTTGACTAGAAAATTAATAATTAAAAAGCCAAAGTCAAACGGGTTTATTGAGCGGGTACGGGTTAGAGAGTCTTATACCCATACCCGGCCCGTATACCTAACGGGTATTAAAAATTATACCCGCACCCGGCCCGTTTCTAAAAACGATCGTTAAATACCCGCCCCTAACATCTCGGGCCCCCGCGGGCCCCCATCCCCACGGGGATTTTTGCCATCCCTATGCATGATATGTTAGAATTCATAAAATAATATAAAAATAGGTGTCACATTTTAGAAATCTCGTCCGGAGATCCCGAACAAATTTTCAGTTTTAGTAACTTTACTATTCATATGAGTTAACAGGCAGCTCTTTTGTATTTCAGCCCTAGCTTTTCATACGAACTCTGCTTTTTATGAATTTTATACCGTCGGGAAACTAAGACAAAGACCTACAACGTCCGTGTTGAATATTTTCCCAAAATCAGATCAGAACCAAGTCAAAAATCAACATGTCCGTGACTGGTACAATGGAAAACGTGGCTGCCTTAAGATTTTGACACTTTGCAAAATTTTAGCCAATCTTTTTCAATAAAAATCAGCCTTCTCTTCTCTGAACAGGGTACTATTCACTCATCCCCTTCAACTCTCGAAAAACTTGAATAAGCTTAGGAAGCTCTCTCTCAAATTTTCTTAATTTCCTCGCCATTTTTGGAGTAGATGGTGATGATTTTCAAGTTCCAAAGCACACAAAGTAAGCTTTTAATCACTTTCCCTTCTTCCATTTCAGATTTTGAGCAAGCTTTTCTCATCCCTAAATTCGCACCTTAGAACCCTAGAATCTAATTTGTGAATTTTAATCATGGTAGAGTAGCTAGCATGTATTTTTGTGCTTCTTATGATGATATAAGATGCCCAATTTTCCCTAAGCTTTAGGGGTTGGCCAGATTCATTACTGTTATGGGGGATTGGTTTTTGTTAATTTGTTGTGTAATAATCACTTTTGACATGTTGTATCATAGTTGTAAGTTGAGTTTGAATTGTTAAACTTGATGATGAGCTTTGGAGGCTATGGCCGAAAATAAAGGAATGTATTTAGGGATTGTTTTTGTTGTTTTTTTTTTGCTAATGGATGATAATGGTTTATGGTTAGAATGATGTATTAGCATGAATTTATATTGATTGGTGTTGACAAATTCAAGTGGCAACTTAAACCCCCATTGGCTGAATCTTATACATGGTGTGAGTGGGATGTCTTTTTTTTTTGTGTATTCTTGATTATGAATGATGATGAGTTCATGTATTTGATGATGTTTAAGTCTGGGCTTGTATTGTGAAATGCTGAAAAATTTCAACTTGTATTCTATTAGTATTGGCTGAGTATGTTTGTTGTTGTGGGGGACTGAGTTTTGTTGATGAAAGGCATTGGTTAATGTTTTAGTTGATGTTTTGGCATAAGTGTTTTTTTATTTGAGTTGAAACTTCATAAAATATAAATTTGATACTATGGCCGAAACTATAGTGCTTGTTGAGAGTTTATTTTTTGTGTCATTGTTGTTGGATGATGATGGTTATGTATGTAATGATGTTTAGTAGTAGTAGTTGGTTTAGTTCATGTGTGGGTGTATGATGGAAATTATGTTTGTAATGCTTTGTGTGGTGTTAGTTTTGCACGAAGCCTTTTAGAGTAAGGCTTGGCTATATGTACTTTGTGAGAAAAGATTTACAGTTGGTTTGTGTTTTATATATGGCATGATGTTGAGCATGAATAATGTATCATGTGATGATAATAAACACTTGAGTTTGTGAGTATTCCTTAGTTTTAACCAAGTAAGGGTATTGAGTTTGTATGTGGAGATCGTGGACATGATTAGGCCAAATTGGGCATTCCATTGATAAGAATGTTAGGCATTCTAAGTAACCAAATAGGTTATGTCAAAATGTCATTTCAGCTTTATCCTGAGCATGGCATAACATGAACACAACATAGCATGAAATAAGCATGTCAGGTAGCATCGGTAGCTGTGTCAGGTAAATAACATGTTAGCACAACTTTGGATGTTAAATAAACATCATAAGTTATTACGTTGGCCAGGTCAGCATAAATACAACATGTGTAGGACACAGAAATCAGTGACGCTGTTCCAAGCTCGCGGCCCGGTTGGAAGTACGGAGTAGCCCGCGGGGGACTAAACCGGAGAAATAAAATGGAGTCGCCACCCAATGTGAACTGGGAAATAATTTAAGGTCGCACTCACCCCTCGCAAGGGAAGACCTCAAACCGTTGGGTTCGGAATGGTCTCTTACTTATGCCACTTGTAATGAACAGATTTATGCGATAACATAACCAAGTCTACGCAACATACATACGCAAGAATAACATATATCTAAGTTTGCATACAACCTATATCTAAGTTCGCATACAACCTATATCTAAGTTTGCATGCATAAAAGTAAATCGGAATAACGGCAAGCGCACAATCTCATGAACATATTAAATAAATAAATGCGGAAAGATAAATATGTGACCAAAGAATTTGGCCGTTTTCAATATAGGACTTCGCATACCCGGTTGGACGTATTCCACGTCTAACCAAGCATGCCGTGTCCGGGATAATAAAATAAAATATAACAAAGGGTGCCATCAGGTCTTACCTTTTAAGTCACTTCCCGGGAATGTGTTGGGACATCGCCGGAAAGGTTAACGCTTCACTATTTTTCTGGTTTTCTGGTTCATAATTTCGCTCACTATTTTGCTGTTTCGTTCGCGCTTTCCTCACTGTTTTTGACGTATTTTGCTGCTGTTTGCGTGTCTGTTTCGGTCGCTGTTTTGGGGTGAAATTTGGACTGTTTTGGGGTATTTTTTGGGATTGAAACGGGTGTGATTGAGGGACTGGTTTGGGTCAGTTTCTTGTTCGGTTATGGGGCTTATTTTGTTAGCAGTTTGGGCTGTTTTGAGGGGTGCTTTTGTTTGAGTTTCACGGCTATTTGGGTTGATGAATTTGGTTCGGTGGGCTGTGTTGAGGGAATGGCTCGGTTCTGTTTGCTTGTTTCTATTTGTTGTATTGTCCAATGACTGTGTCGGTGAGAAGCTGCCACTTTCTTGTTTCACGTCCAAGTCAGCATGTGTTGGTCTCATTATGCTTCATGTCCAAGTAGTTCACGCCAATGCTTCTGCTTCACGTTCCATGTGGCTCTACGTTCAGGGTAGCATGCATTTTTTTGGTTGATATTTGTGAGTTGTCTGGTGCTTTTTGGCTTGGTCAGGGGTTGCTGTGTCTTTGTTTTGCTGTCGGTTTAAGGCATACTTTGTGTTATTATTCGGTCAGTGGCTGCTGAAGTTAGGGTTTTTTATCGTGAGGAGAGATGGGTTTATTCTTTAGTAGAGAGAGAGAGAGTCAATGCCGAGAAGGTTGTTCTTTATTTTTTGTTTGTTTGTTCGTGAAAGAAACGTGAGTGGGACGTGTATTCGGTGTGTTTTGTGAGTGGTTTTTGTTGAAGGGCTGTGTGCTTTGAGTGGTTTTTGTTGAAGGGATTTATGTGTTGTGGTCGTGAGAGAGCTATGTGTTTGATAAGTGAGAGATGAAGATCATGAGCCTAGGGTTTATTTTTGTGGCTGTTGTGTTTTTGAATGAGAGGGTGAGGGAGGTGTGTGGCTGCCGAGCAGAGTGTTTAGGGTTTATTTATTCTGTTGTGAGTGAGCCAGCCAGCCAGGGGGAAGGGTTTGGTTTATGTCTCTTTTTATAAGAGTGGGTTAGGGTTGTCCTTGTTCGGGAAGGAAATAAATATTGTGTAATTATGAGGATATCTTTTAATTAGTGTGATATAAGGAAATGATCTCTCTAATTTAGGGAGGTGATTTGTTTTAGTTTAGGAAAGGGATTTATGGGATTTGATTTGATTTCTTTAATTAGGAAGGTGATTTAATTTAATTAGGAAGGTGATTTTTGAGATTTGATTTGATTTTATTTAGTTTAGGCATGTGATTTAATTTAATTAGGAAGGTGATTTATGGGATTTTAACATGTGTTTAATGTGTTTGAATATTTTTGGATGTGATTTAATGGGCTTGGAGGCTTATGGGCGTGTATGATGGTTAGTTGATGGGCTTGGTGTGTGGCTTGGTGTAGGTTGCGGGGTTTTGGGCCAAGGATGAATTTTAAAACAGAGATCCAACGAGCAAACCCGAATCTAAGCAAACGAATTAAGTCCAACAAGGTATTGATTTCTGACTTTTCCCTTCCGACGTCTGTTTCCCGCGACTTCCACAACTTAAAGAGTAGTGCCTCCATATAAGGCTCATCATCGGGACTTATATGCAAAAATACAGTGCCTACAACATGCTCATGTATTCATGTCATTTTTGAATCACATTTATTTTCTTTCGTTCAAGTATGCTAACCATACTTGGACACAAGTTCAGTTAGTATCTTGCATGAAATCATTCAGCAGCATTCAAGCATACTGGCGATGGAGCCTCAGTCTGTAAGTGGATGCTATCATTTCTTGTTGATTCTCTATTTGATGTTATCTATAAACTTGTGCAATCCGTTTCTTGTACTTAGTTTATAATTTCTCTTATGTCTTCATATATGTTAATTCAGCTTAAGTCATTTGATATCGTTCATGCCTTTAATTTATAACTTTAGTTTTGGTATTTGTTCTATGTATTCAGGTTATATAGCCATACCAGTTTTCAATTCATGGGTCAGTCTATGTATCACAGGTAGATATCCAATTCTTAGTTTTTAAGTTCAGCTATGCCATGTCTTTCACATATATGTCTCATGTCGCAACATGCATCAATTTTAATTCTTCATAATTCACAATGCATTCATAGACTTACAGTTCAAGAATTTAGCATCTCCGCCAGTTGTGTTTTCAAATTAGACCTATCAGTCTCAAGCTAGTCATGAATCATACATATCCGTTTTCAAAACTCATTTTTCAGTTTTCAAGATTATGACATGTTATTATGCTTTTGATATTGTAAAATGAGTTCTTTTATGATTTTCTTTAAGATTGGGGAAAAAACCCAATCACATAGACTTTTGGAATTGACGGATTATGGAATCGACGGATCATTGGAATTGACAGATACAATATATATATGTACATGTAGTTTCAGGACTAGGGGATGACGATACGTAACGCCCATATTTCCTAGTTTCAGGGTCAGGATGACAGCATTGGCTAGCGCTCATGACTCTAGTTCAGTGACTTTGGGGACAACGATACGTAACACCCCAAGACACTAGTTTAGGCGTACGTGGGGACGTCGATACATAACGTCTCCATGCGTCAGGTTTTCTACCAGATACATTAGCCATGTGCACATGTAGTTTCAGGACTATGAGGACGGCGATACGTAACGCCCCTAGATCCTAGTTTCATTGCCAGGATGACAACATTGATTAGCGCTCCTGAACCTAGTTCAGTGACTTGGGGGACGGCTATACGTAACGCCCCAAGACACTAGTTTAGGCGTATGGGGGGACGGTGATACGTAACGCCTGCATGCGTCAGGTTTTCTACAAATTCCTCATTTACTTGAGATTTTAGATTTTCGCACTGATTGTCACATAGATTTTTTAGAATGAACCCAATTTATGTTGTTATGAGTTCAGGCTTTCTACAGATTTTTCAGTTACTTGAGATTTCAGATTTTCACATCAAGATTTCCATATAGATTTTCGAGAAGGAACTAAGTTTATATTTTTATGAGTTCAGAAGTAGTTTTTACAGCACTGTTCATTTTAATACCGATTTTCATATATGAATTTTATACTTTCATAATTAATTACATTCTTAAAAGTAATGCATCCATGTCATGTTACATTACAACTTCAGCTATGCATGTCATACTTCTCGATAGTCATGTCTAGCTCATGTAGAATGTAGATTTAGGTCATTCAGATTCGGGTCAACATATAGCATTTTAGCTCATGATAGTTTCAGGTTTGTAGGTTGCGATTCATGTAATCAATTCCAGATTTCATGATTCATGCACGGGCTAGATTAGATCCAAGCCACAGGTTTGGGTGGTTGGTTATACATGCATTAGTTTATTGATCATGGTCCACATGCAGTTTTCAGTTCTTACAGCCAGCATATTAAGCTCAGACATCTGTAGTTCAGATAGTTAAGTGTAACTTATGCATTCAGTTAGATAATCAGATCGTCCATGCATGTTTGGTTTAGTTTTTAGGTCCCTCCATTCCAAGTTCAGGTAGTTAACCTGCATTCCACTTTAAGTAGTCGCAATTCATGCATATCCATCTTAGACATTCAGAACATGTATGTTCAAGTTAGATATTCAAGTTAACTCATGCACCCTCGGTTAGGTAATCGGGAATAACGCATGTATGTTAGTTAGTATTCAGATTCACCTCACATATTTACAAATCAGAGAGGCAGATATGGTTTATGCATTTCATGTTTAGTTCAAGCATATTCAGTTTAAGTGTTCAGAGCCTAATCATGCAGTTTCAGTTTAAATTACAGATTCAACACATGCACTTTCAGTTCAGGTTATTCCAAAAGAAGTCAGTTAGAGTTAATTCATATTCAGTAGGCAGCTTTTATGGCAGGTAGACCTAGTATAGATTATGTAGAATTCAGAATCAGGTTCAGTTCATATAGTTCAAAGTCAAATCACGTCGGTTCAACCCACGTTAGCAGATTAGGATGTCAAAAGTTAGTTCTCAATTCAGACAACTCAGTATAGTTCATGCAGACTCAAGTCACCATGCAATGTTTATGCCATGACAGAAAGCATATTATTTAGTCTATGACAACTCCAAGTCAGGTTCAGGTCAACAACTCAGAATAATGAAGTTAAGTTCAGTCATATACCCAGTTATAAATTGGATTAAGTCCCATATCTCTATGTTATGTATTCAGATTCCAATTACCTCATTGGATCCCTAGCTTATTATTTATGTTGCCGTGATTTAGTACTTTAACCCTCTCTTATACTATGTTTCAGTTTAATCATGTATTTCATTTCAGGTTATTTTATTGGCCCTCTAGTATTCACTCACCAGGTCTTTTGAAAGACGTGACCCACCCCACTTTCAGTTGTTTTGCATGCAACATGTTCAGGCATTGCTTGGAGGAGACAAGACCCAGCGGCAGTCATTACACACCTCGGGCGTCAGTTCAAGTCGAGCCCAGTCGTCAGTGTCAGATAATGTCAAGATAGGCTATAAGGCCACGTATATGTGGCAAGTATTATATCAGTTGTATGTGGATTTTTATGTGTACATATTTGAGATATAAAATAGATAAGTTTTCGAGTTATGTATGTGTATATGATTGTGTATTGTGAGTCAGTCATTTTCAGTACAGCTAGCAGTGTAGGTAAGGGGTTCGGGTGATGGCTAAGCCATCACCTGCCCATCACATGCCTGGAAATACCCGGATGTGACAGCGAGTGACACTTGTCTTATCATTTTTATCTCTCTGATTTGATTGGTTATTTTCAAAATATTTGGGACACGTAGTACTCACTGATTAAATACTCCCATATAAGTTTTTCTCCCTATTGGAAGTAGATGGTTAATGCAAAGAAAGAAAAAATCAAAATCTACCACCAACGGTCATTTTGAAATTGATAAATATATAACCATACCTTTCGAGCTTCCCCTTGAAAGTTTTGGAAGTTCACGATTTCTAATCCTCGACTGATGGTGTTGGCATGAAGGATTATTTCTAGTCATTTCTTTTATAGCCAATGAGATTTTTGCAGTACCGGTGTCAATTGTATCAGTGACACCAGAATATCTACTTTGCACCCTTCATCTTTAGAAGCCTAGGCTTGACTTGATGATTGGTCAAGAGCCGAACTACGACAACAAGAGCACGTACCAGATTCTTTTGAAGATTTGTGTGACTATACCGATACTAGAACTAAAGACCAAATGACGATGAGACCTCCTTCTCCCAAAGAAGAAGAATAAGAAAAATAAAATATAACTTGTAAAATTTTAAATTTTAATCATGTAAACAAATAGGGTCACTTATTAGAAAAATTGTATCAAAACTACGTGAGTTTTGATTGCTTTCTATACCCCAAGAGGATATGTAGATAGCTTAATCATATAAAAACTAAGTGCAAGCTCTTTGTAATAAAATATTTTCACATTTATTTGCAATCAATTTTTATTTTACATTATTGTTTTAAAATTAAAAAAAAAATATGGTTAACCGTAACCGAACTATGGCCGGGTATAATTTAAGGGATTATTGTGGGGGAAGTTACGATCATATGTTCTTTTTATTTGTTTTTATTTTCTTTTGGTTTAGTAGTTAATACCCTTTCATTAAAATCATTAGTATAAATAAGGTTAGAGTTGGTAAAACTTTAGTATTAGACATTAATAACAATTCCTCGTGGGATCGATAATTCTGTATTACTTGTGCGTTACGTGCGCTTGCGTGCTATACAAAATCGCGATCATTGTGGTTATTAGTATGTTGAGGAAGGAAGGTAAAGTTTCCGCAACAGGGTCTTTGTTGCATAGTTTGCAGAAAGATAGGTTTGATATTGTTGTTTATGCTTATACGTCATTTATTACTACTTATGTGAGTAATGGGAGGTATAGGGAGGCTGTGATGGTGTTTTAAGAAGATGGAGGAGGAGGGGTGTAAGCCTACTTTGATAACTTATAATGTGATTTTGAACATATATGGGAAAATGGGTATGACTTGGAATAAGATGAAATTTGCAGGGTTTAGTCCGGATAAAGTTACTTATAATGCTTTGTTGGATGTTTATGGGAAGTCTAGGCGGCCTAAGGAGGCCATGGAGGTGTTGAGAGAGATGGAGAGTAATGGATTTTTGCCTAATATTGTTACTTGCAATTTCTTGATATCGGCTTATGTGAGGGATGGTCTGTTCGAGGAAGCGATGAAGCTTAAAACCCAGATGGTAGAAATTGGGATTAAACCTGATGTTTTTACTTGCACCACACTTCTGTCGGGATTTGATAAAACTGGGAAGGATGAGTCTGCATTGCAATGAAGATTTTTGAGGAGATGAGAAGCACGGGGTGCAAGCCAAATATTTGTACTTTTAATGCTTTTATTAAGATGCTCGGTAATCAGGGTAAGTTTGTGGAGATAATAAAGGTTTATGATGAGATCAAGACACGCAACTGTAAGCCAAATATTGTTATTTGGAATACACTTCTGGCAGTATTCGGGCAAAATGGGATGGACTCTGAAGTCTCGGTTGTGTTCAAGGAGATGAAGAGGGCATGTTTCATACCTGAGAGGGACACTTTTAACACTCTTATTGGTGGCATACAGCCGGTATGGTTCTTTTGACCAAGCAATGTCTATTTATAAGCGAATGCTGAAAGCTGGGGTTACACGATACCTTTCCACCTACAATGTTGTTTTAGCATCATTGGCTCGGGGAGGAATGTGGGAACAGTATGAGAAAATACTTGCTGAAATGAAGGAATGTGGGAACAGTATGTGTAAACCCAATGAGCTAACATACTCTTCTTTAATTCATGCTTATGCCAATGGTGGGGAGATTGATCAAATGCTTGCTTTCGCAGAAGAAATATACACTGCTATAATTGAATCTCATGCTATCCTGTTGTTGAAGACCCTTGTTTTAGTTTACAGTAAAAATGACCTTCTTATGGAAACAGAGCATGCTTTTTTAGTGTTAAAAAAAATGAGGATTTTCTCCCGATGTACCAACTTTGAATGCCATGATTTCGATTTATTGCAGGAGACAGATGGTTTCCAAAACAAATGAGCTATTGAACTTCATGAATGAGAGTGTGTAACATCCCCAATCCGGGAGATGTTACCGGCAGGGAATATGCTGTATTATTTCCCTAAGCCACTGACTTACTAATTACAAATAATACTGATACTTTTCTCAACATAATTTCATATATGGGACTAATACCCAAATCCACAATATAGCTCGTAATGTAATAAACATTCGACTGAACAGACAATACCATAAGTGTTACAACTCTATTCATGAATACTCATACTTAACTCTGTTATACATATATCTGAAACTAGACTTTACTAATCTGGACTGAACTCTATCTCTGACTTGACCTGGTAGACCAAACCCACTAGTGACTGCCATCAATATCCATCCTCTCGAGCTCGTCCTCCGGGAATACCTGCAAAACAGAGAAATGGTTTGAAATTTGACTGGTGCTATGCCACTCGTCGAAGGAAATTATGGTTCCTGCGATAATCTATAATTGAAAAACTCAATTAGAATATAAGTCGGTAATATACTTCGGAACTAGGTTAAATGTATCCATTTGAACACTTGTTATCACTTCAAGGCATACAATACTTATATTATGATGTAACATGTGTATGCGAGTTGATACGAGACCCTTAAGGTGGCTTCTAACACCCTAGGGTGAAACTGGGATGAACTAAAACTGATTTCTGAATATTAGCCTCACGTCGCGACACTGGCCCCCTTGGTGTCGCGACGCACCCATAATAGAGCCGGGCAGAGAACATTTCTTGGAGCCGCGTCACGCCTAATTAGTTGGCGTCGCGATGCTTATTCGAAAAACAGAAATGGAGGGCAATCTTTCATCACTCGTCGCGACGCTCGTCCGAAAACAGGACCCATCATCATCAGCTCTTTAACTCCATTTTCCAATCTTACAATAACACACAACAACTCAACTTAACATATCTTATTTTAAATCTCTAATCCAAGCACAAACCATAATCTAGCATCATTAGCTCATATAATACAATTTCCCCATCACATCCTTACACCTAAAACTTTATCCCATGACAATACCCTCACAACACCTTCAAAATGCACACTAACCAAGCCCTCCTAAGCATGTATTGATGCTTAGATTATGCTCAAACTTCTCAAATCATAAATCCTCAATTCTTAGGGTTCCTAAGTGTGAACATGCAAGTGAAGAATGAAAGTTTATTATCTTGAATAAAGGAGAAGAAAGAAGAAAATGGGGCTTACTTGACCAAGAGTAGCTTTGGAATTCACCATCATTCCTCTAAAATTTTCATGAAGTTGAAGAAATTTTGGGGATGCCTTGGACCTTGCTCACGTTTCTTTTTTGTCTTTAAAGGGATGGGAATATAGTTCCCTTTATATAGGCAAAGGGCTAATTTCTTTTCATGAGATGGTGGCCAAGATTTTGCCACTTCACTCATTCTAGTAAATTCCCGAATTTCACTGTAGTAGTCCCAACAATTATAATTTGTGACCCACTTCTGTTCCGAATTTGGAAAATAATTCAACGCGGAAGTTGTAGATCTCGGTCTTAAATTTCCGAAGAAATAAAGTTCATAAAAATAGGAGTTCGTATGAGAAAGTTATGGCCCAAATACCATGGGCTATCCGGAATGGAACATTATACAGTTTCATATCGGAATTTCGAGGAATTCACCGATTGTCCTCAAAGTCATTCCAGGAATATATATGTGCTCAAACATAATTTATATTATGTAACACTCGTCCCAAGATGTAACAGTTGTCGGGATTTCCGATCGTTACAAATTCTCCCTCCTTAAATAGGATTCGTCATCGAATCCTTTTTGGGGTCTAACTCGCGGATTTGTCTTGGTTAGAGGATATCTTCTGTTTCTTCTATACTTGTCTTCCTTACCTTCCTTTTTTACTTCTGCTATACTTTCCTTTCTTTCTGGATTTGAAACTTTTGGAAAACTCTTGTCATACTTCAACTATCCTTACGTATCAGAGAAATCTCATTTCTAAACCTCTAACTATATTCAACTTTCTTTATCTCAACTATCCACATGAATTATCGGTTCCAAATTTGTACTATATTCGCGGCTTGCCATCCTATTCATCTTAGTTTCATTCTGATTTGGAACATTCATACCTCTTTGTCATGACAACAATAACTTCTAAATATCCTTATGAACTTCTGTTACTCTTCATGTTTAAAGTATCCCCATAGTACTTTTATATTATAACCAATAACTTTTCTCTTTCCCTTGACCTGTGTATACTCGGGTTCTTCAGCTATTCATTTAAATGACTTTATAAGGTGTACCTTATTTTATCATTTATCATTGTATCTTAACCAACTATTTGACTTCCTCAGTTTCCTCCTTACTAAGTCTCATTTGTTTATTAATCTTCCCTCTTTGAGTTCTAACACATATGACTATCTATAGTTTTAGGACTTCATGAATTTTAGCTAACCTCTCCATGCACACTTACTATCAACTGATGGTTCCCTTATTTAGGGCGTTTCATCAAGGTAGCTTTCTCTAATGATTCTTCTTGATTGGTTGAGGAGTCCTGGGGCAAGGTATCTATACTAAGCCTGATTATATACACTTTAATGCTAAAACTATGTTCTTTATTACTATGTTGACACTGGTTATTCTGTTCTGGTTTACTCTTCTGCACCTTGACTTCTTTACTAATACATTATACCTTGATGGCTCACTCACTGTACTTAATATAACATTAAAGCAAACTCATCTCCCCGATCCTTACGATACTATATATTTACCAAACCACTCATACTTGCAACTAAAGCCATCCCAAACCTGTGGTGGTTCAGTTAACTTAGACTATTACTAGGTATTTCTTAATGATCGCATGAGTTAAAACATAATAGAATTTGGGTTCCATTCCAACGCTGAGAGATCTCGCTATGATGCACTTATGTCTTCACTTACTAAGTATTATTCTCATATTGTCGTCGCACCTCGACAGTTCTACTTCCAAATCTTATGGTTAGTGTTCTTTTTGTCTCCATCTCTACTCTATTCTATACCTAGAACTTTGGTGGTCGATGTCACTATTTCCTTATTCGAAGGACATATTCTTTTACATATCCGCAGTCATATCTAACTCTGATGGTTTTATATTCTCGTTGTTGCCTAAATACTACTTTATCTATTTATTGCTTTATCTAGACAACTCATTTGCTAAATCTTTTAACTAGAACTATCTCCCTCTCATATTATGCTCTTATACTAAGTGTGAAAGTTTCATAATTCGGTCTTTTCCGACTATGCATTCACTTATTTCTGGGAATATTTTGAGGCAATCTTCGAGGTCCATCTTTGCTGTTATTGTCTGACGAGGGCTGAGAGGGTGGGAATTGGTCCTGACGCCTTCCTGTTGATGGTGATCTCACCAGCTACCCAAGTTGTGGTTGCGGGGTCTGTTTATCTAAAAATATGAGACTCCCGTGTTTACTAGTGTCGGCTTCCACACTAAGATACTTCTACTATGTACTATCTGAATTGCCTCTTTTTTCAGCTTTACTCTTGCTTTACTTCCCAACTATCGATCATACTACCTCTTATCATTAACCTTCTCTAGAATCATGTTTTCTAAATACTTCATTATGTTACTTTTATACTCATTCCTACTAGTTTCTGTTGCTTAACCCTCTTAAGTCGTTACTCTTTCTCAAAATCCTACTATACTCTATTTGTTATTCCTCTTTATGAAGTCTACTCCGCTACTTAGATTTTATTTTCATCTTAGTTTTTTGAACTCCATATATCTTCACTCCACCGGGAACTTCATCAACTTTGATTACTTAGGACATCTCCACTATATTTTCTTAATTTGGATGCTATTATCTTCTAGTTCATCTTTCCCAATACTATAAGACTCTTATGAGTTATATACTGTATTCTTGAGAGTCGCTCTCTCTAATTCCTTCGTACTTCTGAGTCTTTACTCCCTTAAGGATTTTCAATTCAATAATGGCTTCCAGATTTGGGCTCGAATTATTGTGACTCCGAACTATCCTATCTCATGTTCCTTATCTATATTCCTTTGAACTTCTTAAGTTTGGCTATCTAGCCATTTCTTGATTCGTTTATCATGTCAAATACACTCATTTGCTGATTCTTCTCCTTACTGGGCTCTGAGTGTAGGGGTGAATACTTGCGTCCCACTTTTGATTGGGTGCCTATATTCTTACTAGAGTAGGGGTTACTGGAAGTAAAAATTGTTATTTTCTCTATCGACACCTGAATCGACTACTTCATGTCTCAAGGTTCCATAGTTTTTATCATCCGTTTTGTGGTCTCCATTTACGTCATTGTCTTTACGCTATGCTATATTTATAATCATAAGTACTGAATTCTCTTGTCACTTTTTATTCCCTTCTTACTGTTTTCATATTCTATCTATTGGCTCTAAGGCATGCTACTGAGGCTAATAATGATTCTTTCTTCTGGCTACATTCCTATATCTCTGCTCCCTACTCTAATTACAGGTTACAACTTTACCATCTGATCTTTCTGTCCGCACTGGTATTTTTTGGTTAAGTTCTGAGTATTTCTCATCTCTTAAGTCTGTTCTTTTGAGCTCACGTGAACTTCTACTGGTATTTGCCTGATCTATAGATTTCTCACAGGTACTACTACTTATCCCTTCTTGACTTGGGTCAGGTTCTTTCTTTTCTATCTTTTAAATCCTCTTTAGTTCTTTCCTGGGTGGTCTATCATTTAGTGTTTTCTGTTTCTGACTTAGGTTAAATTTTCATTGAATTTTCTTACGGTTATCTTTATCTAGGCTGGTATAGAAGGGGGCAAGAATTTATATCTCAATGGTTATCGGCGCTCTTGTTCTGTTACTTTGTGCCCTGACATAGTCTATTACTCATGTAAGGTAGGTATGAGATAGACTCCGTCAATGCCGCTTCTTTGACTGGTATCACTAAGAAATGAGAATCTAGGTAACTTAGGGTCGCGTCTATATTGGGTTTCTTCAGATAAGGTAATTAATCATCTCCGCTTACAACCTTCATTTGTTTACTTGAGAGCCTAGGTTTGGGGTCTAGAATATTTTCATCCCCTTGGCATCTTTTATCTATTAGAACTCCTATGTCTAATTTTGATTTCTTGTTTCTTTTATCTTTCTGTCAATTCTTCATTACTCGGGAAACTTTCTACCTATAAGAGGTATTCAAGGCTATTGGATATACTTGAAGGAATTTTCGGATGAGAGGACGAGTCTCACTTGGAAGGAAATAATCTTACGAGGAAGGAATGAACCATACTTAGGTTTTCCTCTTGCTCAGGCTTATTCTATTCTCTTTACTATTATAAGTTCTCGCACTTTCTTACTTATCTGTTTCTGTATTTTTATCTTTTGTTGACTCTGGTTGCTTGAAAATCAATATAGTTTTCCTTACTTTCTTTTATAGCTTTCTATTTCTCTTCCTACTCTTCTGGGTGGGTATCCTTAGAACTTTACTATTTCTTTCTTTCTCTTTACTTTTCTGTCTTTGACTGCTTTAACCTCTATGAATCTTTTCTTCCTTTCTTATAGCTTTCTCTTCCCACTCCCTGAAGTAACTATTCTTAGTACTTTTATTTTCTAGTTTCATAGCTTAACTTGATCTTTTACTAATAATTCCGAATAATCACGGAGTGATTCGTAACTAGAGTAAGATTTAGGGTTACTTATTAGGAAGAAATTCAAGTAGCCTTGAGAATGTTTACTAACCTATTTATAGGATTTGAGGACGTACTCGATGATCAGATACATGAGAGGTAGTGTCTCGTATATAGGTATCCCAGACATAATGCGTATATCAGACCCCAACACTCTGCCCACTGCAGTCACTAACTCCCTAGACCATGCTCTGATACCATCTTTATAACATCCTCAATTCGGGAGATGCTGCAGGTAGGGAATAGGCCGTACTATTCCTTTAAGCCACTGACTTACTAATTACAAACAATACTGATACTTTTCTCAACACAATTTCATATATGGGACTAATACCCAAATCCACAATATAGCTCGTAATGTAATAAACATTCGACTGAACAAAAAATACCATAAGTGTACAACTATATACATGAATACTCATACTTAACTCTGTTATACATATATATGAAACCAGAATTTACTAATTTGGACTGAACTCTATCTCTGACTTGACCTGATAGACCAAACCCACTAGTGACTGCCATCAGTATCCATCCCCTCGAGCTCGTCCTCCGGGAATACCTGTAAAACAGAGAAATGGTTTGAAATTTGACTGGTTTTATGCCATTCGTCGAAGGGAATTACAGTTCCTGTAATGATCTATAATTGAAAAACTCAATTAGAATAAAAGTCGTGGAATATACTTCGGAACTAGGTTAAATATATCCATTTGAACACTTGTTATTACTTCAAGGCGTACGATACTTATATTATGATGTAACATGTGTATGCGAGTTGATATGAAACCCTTAAGGTGGCCTCTAACACGCTAGGGTGAAACTGGAATGAACTAAAATTGATTTCTGAAAATTGGCCTCGCGTCGCGACGCTGGCCCCCTCAGCGTCACGACACACCCATAAACAGAGCTGGGCAGAGAGCATTTCTTGGAGCCGCGTTGCGACGCTAGATAGTTGATGTCGCGACGCTCATTCGACAAAACAGAAATAGAGGACAATCTTTCATCACGCGTCGCGACGCCAAGAGCTATGCATCACGACACTCATCCGAAAACAGAACCTATCATCATCAGCTCTTCAACTCCATTTTCTAATCTTACAATAACACACAACAACTCAACTTAACATATATTATTTTAAATCCCTAATCCAAGCACAAACCATAATCTAGCATCATTAGCTCACATAATATAATTTCCCCATCACATCATTTACACCAAAAACTTTATCCCATGACAATACCCTCACAACACCTTCAAAATGCACACTAACCAATCCCTCATAAGCATGTATTGATGCTTAGATTATGTTCAAACTTCTCAAATCACAAAGCCCCAATTCTTAGGGTCCGAGAAAACTTCGAATCCCTTTGAAAGATGATGGTGGAGGTAGTTTTTCAATTGTCTAGATCTTTGTTTTGTCTACCTCGATTCCCTTTTGTGAGATCTGATGTCCCAGGACAGTGCCTTCCTGCACCATGAAGTGGCATTTCTCCCAATTGAGTACCAGGTTGGTATCTTCATATCTTTGTAACACTTTGGTCGAACGAGTCTCCAAACACAGAGAAATCATCCATGAAAACCTCTATACTTTATTCCAGCATGTCTGAGAATATGGCCATCATGCAACGTTGAAATGTGGCAGGAGCATTACATAGTCCAAATGGCATCATACGGAAAACAAAAGTACCATATGGGCATGTAAAAATGATTTTCTCCTCATCTTCTGGGGAGATGGAAATCTAATTGTACCCCGAGTATCCATTCAGAAAAAAATAGAACTCATGTCCCACCAATCTGTCTAGCATCTGGTCAATGAATGGCAGCGGAAAATGATCTTTCCTTGTTGCTTTGTTCAGCTTCCTGTAGTCCATACATACTCTCCATCCAGTCACCGTTCTTATTGGAATCAGCTCGTTCTTTTCATTTGTGACTACAATTATTCCTCATTTTTTTGGCATACATTGCATATGACTCACCCAAGTGCTGTCAGAGATGGGGTAAATGATGCCGACATTCAATCATTTTATAATTTCTTTCTTCACGACCTCCTTCATGATTGGATTAAGTCTTCGTTGATGCTCCACTGTGGCTTTGTACTTGTCGTTCATTAGAATTTTATGCATGCAAAATGATGGACTAATGCCTCAAATATCTGTTATAGTCCAGCCAATGGCTTTCTTGTGTTCTCATAACACTCTCAGCAACTTATCTTTGTTGGTTTCTAATTAGGTCCAGGATCGATAATAAGCCTGAAAACATTGCGAATACACATCGACGAAGTTGCGGAATACTTACATCGATCGGTTGAGCGACGCAGCAAGCAATAAAATTTCAGATTCTGCTCCTTGACAGTGGTGTGAACTGCAGTGGGTGTGCTCAATGTTTTGGCTTGGTTTTGGCTCATTCGTCAAGCTCCAAGCTTCGTCGAACAGTTCCCGGCTCATGGGTGGACTTCCCTATCACCTTCGTATGTCCCGTAAGTGTGCTAGCACTTGTGATTTTGCCAAAAATCCACACTCATTGCTTCCCACTGTCACGGTTTTTTTGAAAACCAGTGAGCTTTATTTGCCCTTTAGGCGTGTGGAGAGAAATGAGAAGAAGTGAGAGAGATGTGTGTTTGGTTGATGGCTAAAGTGTATCTAATACACTAACTTGAATTTCAAATTCATTTCACTTGAATTTGGCTTTGAAAAAGTCAAATAATTAAAGCCCATCAACCTCCATCAACTCACATCACTCCATCCATCATGAATAGTGACTTGCGTCAATCACTCAAAGTTAAAGACATCTATTACTTGATTGACGAATGATGTGATGCTAGATGCGACTAGCGATTTGACGCTTGATTTGACTTTGCGTGCCGCACTCGAATTCGAAATGCGAATGCGCTCACAAATAATCTCGGGCTCGGGTTCGCTAATTCCAACTTAACGAATTTTCCGTTGCGTCGTAATTAAATGATTACGCCTAGCAAAATCACTATTCACGTCGCTAACGAATTAATTCTAAATTAATTCGTTCGCCCGAATTAAAATCTAATTTTAATTCCGCGTCGAAATCCAATTTCGTTTAATATATCAAATATATTAATTTCTCGATTAATTCCAAATTAATCGTTATCTCTCTTTATTGATATTTTATCCCAGATTAATTTTCTCTCTCTTCTAATTAATCCCAGATTAATTTAGAATGCGAGTTATACGTCATCGGTGAATATTTGGGAAGCGACCTATGAGATCCCCGGATATGTTGGCAGTAAATTCGGTCGTCGGACTATCCGAACACGTAAGTACCTCGTACTACGTTTATACCAATTTACAAGACAAGGTTGGCCTCTAGCAAAGCGCCATGCCTCCCCAATTCTCCGGAAACATCCTTACAGGAATAAGGATTTATATCAAGCGTAGTATATTGTAGTATTGCGTATTTCTGTCCAGCATCGGATGATCACGTACTGGGCCTGGGGCTGGAATTGTGTCTGCCCCGTACGAAGCACATGTCGGATGTCTGGTGACTAGTCTCTAATAATCGGATAAACATGACCTTGTCATTTTATCCTGATAGCTGCAGCATTTAAGAGAACCAGTCCCGTATCCTACGTGACCATCATCTCCATATATGACTGGAGTGACACTTCCATCTTGACATCACACCCAACACACTACGATTCTCGATATACCCAGAATTGGCGTACAGAAAACCGGTTAAAGCCCTAGACGACCTCAACCAAAGTATATTGATTGTCGTATGCATTAGCGGTGTAAGTCTCAGGTTAAGACCAAATACACCTACCCTGATTTCAGACTTCCATAGACACATAGTCATACTACCAATGGAATTCCGAGGGGGTCTATCCAGAGCGAAGCTGTTTCCCGTACCATCGGTAAAAACACAACCTCCTATTACACTTGCATGAGTATCCTATACCCAAATATATGAGAACTATGCTGTTTGCCCTCACAACGCGCACAAGTGTAATACTAGTCTTTTACGTATTTATCGATGTCCAATCTCAATAATACTCTGACTAGGGATATTTAATGATTTATCCTTCGTGGACTGATACTGTCTCATATCATTCTCCGTCCAGGAACAAATCATAAGGACCTCTTATCATTTATACATATAGGTGATCTAATCACAAATGATAAGAGTGCAATCTCCTTTGTCACATAGTTAATTTGTACAACAACACCATGATTTGTACAAATAGTGACGCTATGGGTCATAATTGTCCAACAATCTCCCACTTGGCCTATAGCCAGTCACTCGAGTGCTTGACACCCGAACTATGTATGGTTGGCTCAAATTGCTGATGAAAGACTTTCGTCAGCGGATTTGCATGACTATCATCTAATGCGATTTATTCGATCATCACATCGCCATGATGTATGACCCGAACGAATCAGATGAATATCGAAGTATGTATCTGGATCGTTGATGAGACCATTAATTCTTTAGCCGGTGCTGACGCCTAGCTCAGCTGCTAACAGAATTATATCTAATCTAATTAGATTTGTTTATCGACCCAGCAGGCTTCTATTGCCGCCTCAGCTGCAGCAATTAACCCGCATTTGTTGTTTATTCGGTAACAGTATCTTGCTTGGAAGATTTCCAGCTCATTGTACCGTTATTCAAACTGTATAGTACCGTTTGCGACTTTCAGTCGTCTTTATCGGTTTAGGAAACTTGCTACAGTGATCCCAGTCACTTCAAGTTTTCATTCTCCATAGATTAAGACAACATCCTTAGTTCTCTAAGATACTAACGGATGTTCTTAACATCAATCCAGTGACTATCACTTGGATTGACCTGTTTGTGACTTCATATGCTCAAAGCGTATGAGACACCAGGTAGCGTACATTTTTCAATGTACGATTCCACGGAGAGTTTTCGAAAGCCGAGCTTTCACCGATTGTTTATGGGAATATCATTTCCAAGAAATGACATATTATCATTATTTTATTGGACAGCCACTGTCAGTGCACTCCCACTAACCCTCTTATATACACAAGAATCATTTCGTTTTGAATTAAATCATACACCATTATGATTACATCAAAACGATAATTCCTAGAACCTATGCTTGCTTCAATCCAAACATGGATCGAATAACCTACAAACCTTGTTTGCTAGTTTTGGTACGACAAAACCGACAAGATGTTATAAACATCCTCCAAAAGGTTTCCTTTTCAGGAAAGCGATTTTCCCGTTAAGCTGTCATATTTCATCTATGAAACATGCAGCATTAGCAAGCATTATCCAAATGGATTCATCATGGCAACATGTAAAAGGTTGAATCGAAATCAACACAATGTTGATAACGATACCTTTCCGCTAAAAGCCTAGCTTTATACGTTGGTATGTTGCCTTCCATGTATGTATGTCTTCCTTGAAGACTTATAGTACCAATAGGCACAATGCCTTGCGGTACATCAACTAGTATCCAAACTTGTTGATATACATGGAGTCCATTTCGGATTCATGGCACTTTGCCATAATCAGGGAGTCGATACCTTGTATCACTTCCTCATACGTAGTCAGTTGGTATACCTCAAAAGATAGACATCTTTACGAGGTGAGATCAGAAACCCATACCCCATGTTGTTTTCTGACTCTCTCCGACATACGCGGTTCTTGTGTATACGAAGATTAATGGTAATAGTTACATTCTTGATGAACTATTTGTGTTCCATTAAGGATTCGGTGCCTTAAATAGTATCACTCTGATTTTCATCGAGTTTTACTATCCTCCCACTTACCACTGCACATCGGTATTCCTCTCAGGAAAACCGCATGGCGAGCAACAATCTAATTATTCTCATGTGAGTTGCATAAGTACAATACTTATGGTATCCATAGGATAACCTACAATTGGCACTTGTCCAATTTGGGTTTTAGTTTGGTATCATCCAAACATATGCCTGGCATACCCAAATTATCAGGAATGTGAAACCCTGTTTATTTCCCGTTCATATCTAATATGAAATATGTCAAACAGATTTTAATGGAACCTTATTCTAAATAAGTTCTGCACTGATAATGTTTATCCGTTGAAGGAAATGGTAGCTCAGAGCGACTCATGATTAACCTTAATCATGTCTAACATAATTCGGTTTATCATGTTCGGACACACCGTCACTTTGACGTGTTCCGGGAGGAGTCCTCTTTTGAAAGAATACTATACTCTTTCAAGTATATAAGAAACTTATTGCTTAAGTATTTTCCATTACGGTCTCACCGTGATAGATTAATACTTTAGCCGATCTGTTTGTCTATTTCGTGTCG
This sequence comes from Zanthoxylum bungeanum, assembly GCA_019454045.1. Lineage (NCBI taxonomy): Eukaryota > Viridiplantae > Streptophyta > Magnoliopsida > Sapindales > Rutaceae > Zanthoxylum > Zanthoxylum bungeanum. Next base: position 270,111 of record SKCR01017062.1, on the reverse strand, counting down.
AAAACTTTAAAAGTTTCTGATTTGTGTTCTTCAAAAGAAACACATAATCACTAACGCGATTGCCACATCCGTAAAGGTCACGAAATATTCATATCCACATCTAGCCTAGCTAGACATGGGCCCATTTGCTTCACTATGAACTAGGGCTAACAGATGGTGGCATTTACATTTTTTACCAAGTAAATGTGTTTTAGGCACTTTGCCCAAATAAACTAGATTCGTAGACTTTATTTGAATAGAATCAAATTAGTCCGAGTACCCACTCTTCAAAAGTGTGGATATACGATTCTTGTTTTAGTTGTGTCCCAGACAACAATGCCACAATAGTTTCTTCTGATCAAATCAGTTGCTATTTGTCATGTCATATAATTTTTAAGATTTATTTATATTCAAAATATAAATTATGTTATTCACATCTAATGTGTATATCTCAATATCATATTATATAATAAAACACTTTAGTGTTCCAGAATATAAAGGTTCACCCGCAGCGGGTCAAACACTGATATAGAGATAATGTTTCTAGTCAAACTAGTTACATTATAACAGTTTCCTAACTTAGGTACACACCCGAGGGTAGTTCCTAAACTTAGGTATCTACGGTTAAAACAGCGAATTTCGTCCCGTTTCCAAATCGCAGATTAAATCTCAGTTGAAGTCAGTATCCTGTTCAAAACAGATTCTGAACATCAATATATATTTATGTATCACACTAAGTATTCAAAATCTAATTTTAATACTAGTAGTGAACATATTCTGACAAACATATTTGAAGTCAGAGCCTTGCTCGTCTTCAATTCCTTCATGTCTGCTTTGTCCAAACGGCAGTCACGCTTCCGTGATCCCGTTTGCCACAATCAAGTAGACATTTTGGGATATGTCATTTATCTTCCCAGAAGATTATAATGATTTTGCCTTTACCTTTTCCCCACTCCAGAAGCCTTTGGCCAAGCCTTGGCCTTCTAGAATATCGAAGTAAGGTGCGACTAGCGCTAATTGCCTTATTGCAAAGTTTGACTTTATCTCCTTGAGAATAGTCTTTAACTCTCCAAGAGTTTACTATTGCAATATTAGTACTTCTAAAATCTAAATATAGATTTATGAAGATCCTTCAATTTCTTTATCATACTTAAAGGATCTAATCCTTAGTTCTGATTCAGAGATTAAGGAATCTACTGCGGTAAGTATAATGGATTAAGCACTAAGTTATCATTACATAATCTTCCAAAGATTATGCTCTGCTATTTGCTTAACTCCGGGCTTAGGCCATAATATATTATTTTATCAAATAAAATAACTTATTTTTCCAGGACCATCCTGAAATGTTATTCCCAATTTGAAAATTAAACCATTTAAAAACATTTCCCTAGGATTATGAATTAAACGTCAATCTTTCAATTTTATCTTGATTTTAATAGTCCAACTATTTAATCAATTATTAAGGTACTATTTATTATAATGATTACAATAGTCCAACTATTTAATCAACTATAATTTTAATTCAATTTTATTGATTTACTATAATCCAATTATAAAATCAACTATTATTGAATAGTTTGAATATAGTCCAACTATACAAATTAAAACAACTTTTAAATATTAGTCCAACTAACGTTTAATTTGTAACGACGAATGATGTTGTTTGAGCGCGTATTTTTTATGGCGAGTATTTGAACGAGTATTGCAAATTCAATTCTTGGCTCTGTCGAGTACTCGGGAAACTGTGTTTCCTAGTGGGCTAGATCCGTTAAATATCACACAATCTTGACTTTGGCCAACAAATTGTATGATAATTAACTAGGTAGATCTCTAAGATCGATTGGATCCAATCCAATTCCTAGATCCGGTAGGGGGACATCCAAGTCCGAACATATATCTTATATATGCCAATACATCCAATGTATTACCTAACCTTTTTCCTCTGAATCAACTAAGCCTTGGCTTTGGCACAACAAACTTAGTGATCCCAGTCAAGCGCGACCCATTGACCATGGAAAGCTTCGTATCAATGTCGATGGACAAGAAGTGGTCTTGACTTTGGCCAACAAACCACAACTTGGACAAGACACCGATATGGAACAAAACTCTCGTGATTCAAACACATCTTCGACAGAAAAAGGGCTTGACTTTGGCCAACAACCCCAATGCCAGTCTCGGATCTTGAGTAAGAATCACTCAATGGAAGGAAAAAAAACGCTTGTATTATGCGAGGGTTTTTCGCGTGCAAATTGGCAACCAATTTATTATCTTTGTTAAGGTCTCTCATCATACACCCTTGAACATGCATTCTAAACACATAATAAAACGTATATGAAAAATAATAATGATATGCGGATGGATATTTACACAATTGATCCTAGATCAAATCTCTCCCGCTAGCACAAGTATCACTTCTACCCGTTACACTACACTTCTAAAGAAACCTCATTTACATTGAGGGGAATAGTGTGAGAAGAGAATACAAAGAATAGAGAGGTAATAAGGCTGGACACGGAGGTCCAATTAATAAATCGAATTTATTACAACAATTTCTAAAATTGTCCCCACCATCTAATATCCATGATATACCTTAATTCATGCATCGCAACCATGTATCACCAAGCATGTTATCAATCAATCTAATCAAATTAATTAATCTGATAATTAGTGATCATCCATGTTCAAACAACGATTGATTTTGCTCGAGTCAAACTCATCTTTACGAATAAGTACTCAAAGTACGAATTCTTGAATTAAATAAACTACATCATTAAATCCAATTTAATATGCATTCAATTCTAATTCACTATTTAATTCCAAATTAAATATTACACTTTAATAATGACTTTTACGACTTAAATTCCAAATTTAATCGCAACGGGTCTCAAAGCTCGATTTAACGTCCAACGTCAAATTAATTAAAGTCCAATGGGCTTTTAATTGATTTCTTGAGGCGTGGACTTTTGGTCAACTCGGGTCAAACCGAATAACCAAAATCAAATCTGGGAGTTACCCCATAAGCCTAGAAATCAATCTTGGCCCATTAGGCCCAATTAAACTTTAAAGGTTCACTAAGTCGCATTTGGGCTTTATGGATGCGGTTTTGGGCCCAATTGGATCCAATCTAATTTGCCTAAACCCAACTTTGTACAACAAAGCCCAACAAACCCAATTACAACATTAAAAGTCCAATTTCCAAAATTAGGCCCAAATAATTAAATTACCAAATTCCAAATTTCCAATTTAATTACATAAAGTGTTCAACATAATTAATTACCCAATTAACATTTCTAAAACATCAATTAGCCTAATTAATCATGCTCATTATCAACAAAACATGTCCAACACATTTTATCAAAAATCAAACCCATATACATGCTTCTTTAGTCTCGGCCAAAGAGGGGATTTTTATCCGATTCGAATTCAATCCAATTAATTTCACAATCGATATTAAATCCACATCCCGAATGATTTCAAGTCATCCAATGATCAAAAAACAAAAAATCACCAAGACTAATAAGGGCACTTCTATTCGGCCATCACCAAATTTTGGGGGAAAATTATTCCAAATCAATTTTCATGAAATTGATCCAATCAAACTTCAATTCAACATGTTTTAAGCATACCCATTCATCCAATTTCACAAAATCATGCTCAAACATAAATATTAAGCCCTAAATAATTAGGTCCAGGATCGATAATAACCATGAAAACATTACGAATACACATCGACGAAGTTGCAGAATACTTACATCGATCGGTTGAGCGACGCGGCAAGCAACAAAATTTCATATTCTGATCCTTGACAGTGGCGTGAAGTGCAATGGGTGTGCTCACTATTTTGGCTTCATTTTGGCTCCTTCATCAAGCTCCAAGCTTCGTCGAACGGTTCCCGGCTCATGGGTGGACTTCCCTATCACCTTCGCATGTCCCATAAGTGTGCTAGCACTTGTGATTTTGCCACAAAATTCACACTCATTGCTACCCACTGTCACAGTTTTTGTTGAAAACCAGTGAGCTTTATTTGCCCCTTGGGCATGTGGAGAGAAAGGAGAAGAAGTGAGAGAGATGTGTGTTTGGTTGATGGCTAAAGTGTATCTAATACACTAACTTGAATTTCAAATTCATTTCACTTGAATTTGGCTTTCAAAAAGTCAAATAATTAAAGCCTATCAACCTCTATCAACTCACATCACTCCATCAATCATGAATAGTGACTTGCGTCAATCACTCAAAGTGAAAGACATATATTACTTGATTGACGAATGATGTGACGTTAGATGCGACTAGCGATTTGACGCTTGATTTGACTTTACGTGCCGCACTCGAATTCAAAATGCGAATGCGCTCACAAATAATCTCGGGCTCGGGTTCGCTAATTCCAAATTAACGAATTTTCCGTTGCGTCGTAATTAAATGATTACGCCTAGCGAAATCACTATTCACGTCGCTAACGAATTAATTCTAAATTAATTCGTTCGCCCGAATTAAAATCTAATTTTAATTCCGCGTCGAAATCCAATTTCGTTTAATATATCAAATATATTAATTTCTCGATTAATTCCAAATTAATCGTTATCTCTCTTTATTGATATTTTATCCCAGATTAATTTTCTCTCTCTTCTAATTAATCCCAGATTAATTTAGAGTGCGAGTTATACGTCATCGGTGAATCTTTGGGAAGCGACCCATGAGATCCCCGGATTTGTTGGCAGTAAATTCGGTTGTCGGACTATCCGAACACGTAAGTACCTCGTACTACGTTTATACCAATTTACAAGACAATGTTGGCCTCTAGCAAAGCGCCATGCCTCCCCAATTCTCCAGAAACATCCTTACAGGAATAATGATCTATATCAAGCGTAATATACCGTAGTATTGCGTATTTCTGTCCAGCATCGGGTGATCACTTGCTAGGCCTTGGGCTGGAATTATGTCTACCCCGTACGAAGCACATGTCGGATGTCTGGTGACTAGTCTCTATAATCGGATAAACCTGACCTTGTCATTTTATCCGATAGCTGCAGCATTTAAGAGAACCAGTCCCGTATCCTACGTGACCATCATCTCCATATGACTGGAGTGACACTTCCATCTTGACATCACACCCAACACACTACGATTCTCGATATACCCAGAATTGGCGTACACAGAAACTGGTTAAAGCCCTGGACGACCTCAACCAAAGTATATTGATTGCCGTATGCATTAGCGGTGCAAGTCTCAGGTTAAGACCAAATACACCTACCCTGATTTCGGACTTCCATAGAGACATAGTCATACTACCAATGGAATTCCGAGGGGGTCTATCCAGAGCGAAGCTGTTTCCCGTACCATCGGTAAAACACAACCTTCTATTACACTTGCATGAGTATCTTATACCCAAATATATGAAACTATGCCGTTGTGCCCTCACAACGTGCACAAGTGTAATACTAGTCTTTTACGTATTTATCGATGTCGAATCTCGATAATACTCTGACTAGGGATATTTAATGATTTATTCTTCGTGGACTGATACTGTCTCATATCATTCTCCGTCCAGGAACAAATCATAGTGACCTCTCATCATTTATACATCTAGGTGATCTAATCACAAATGATAAGAGTGCAATCTCCTTTGTCACATTGTTAATTTGTACAACAACACCATGATCTGTACAAATAGTGACGCTGTGGGTCATAATTGTCCAACAATCTTCCTGCTCCAATGTTAGCGACGAAGAAATAATCACAGGTAAATCAGAAGAGTTTCCTAAGAATGCATACCAGAGATGGCTCGGAAGTAGCTTTAGTTCCAGCTGCGGTGGTTCTTCAATCGAGGGTTTGATTCACTCATTTTTCGATAATTCCAAACTTTCCACATGCGGTGTCAATTTGAAGCGAAAGGGTCTGTCATGATAGTTAATACATTCCAGAATATCATCATCTAGCTCGCTGTCAATTATGTTGGTGATGCAAGCTTTAAGTTTATCGTGTAAAGTTGCATTGCATCAATATCCTGGATGATACTATCTAAAACATCAATTCTGAAACATTCCTCCTCATTTTCATCATTCGGGAATTTCATGGCTTTGAAAACATTGAATGTAACTTCTTGGTCCTGCATTTTCATGGTTAGTTCTCATTTTTGTACATCAATAAAAGTTCGACCTGTAGCCAAGAATGGTCTTCCGAGGATGATATGTACATCTTTGTCTTCTTCCATGTCAAGGATAATGAAATCTGCAGAGAAAATGAATTTATTAACTTTAACCAATACATCTTCCACTACACCTCTCGGAAATATTAGCGATCTGTCAGCAAGCTGCAGAGTAACTGAGGTGGGTATTGCTTCTCCAATATGCAGTTTCCTGTAAATAGACAAAGGCATCAAGTTAATGCTGGCACTAAATCACACAAAGCCTTTTCGAAGTAATGTTCGCCTATGGTGCAAGAGATGATGAAACTGCTAGGATCTTTCAACTTTGGGGGAAGCTTTCTTCGAATGATGGTGATGCATTCTTCAGTTAATGCTATTGTCTCGTAATCTCCCAATCTTCGCTTTCCTGATAGAACGTCTTTCATGAATTTGACATAGCTGGGCATTTATTCCAATGCTTCTGCAAATGGAATGTTGCTATGCAATTTTTGAAGATCTCCAAGAATCGAGCAAACTGATTATCTAGTTTACTTTTCTGGAGACGCTCTGGAAAATGTGGAGGTGGAGTGAATCTTTCTTAATCATTTGTTTTTGCTTCTCTTTCCTCCATTTGTGGTTCTGCTTCGCTGCTTTCTTTTGGAACTTCCTCAGTGGATGCCTTGACTCCAACATCTTTATTGATTTCAGTACCGCTTTTCAAAGTAATGGCTTGACATTACTCCTTCCCTCAGTTCCTTGGATTTGGTTCTGTGTTGCTTGATGAGTGGTTAATCTATCACTATTTCCCACTCATTTAACCTAATATTGTGTATAGTTTCTTGAGTTTTGTGAATATTTTATTGTGATTTGTGTTATTTTGTATATAAATAAAGTTTCTGGACATTCTGAAGGTGATTTGGACCAAAACAGTGAAAATTGGAAAAATGGCATTTTGGTAATTTGACGCGTCGCGACGCGCAAGTCATTGACGTAGCGACGCCTAACGTGCGCCGAACAGTGCTAACGTGCGCCGGGTCCACAAATCAGAATCTGAGAAAAGTTTGACTTTGCTAACGTGAGCCGTACCATATGTCACCATCACATCCGATCTGCTAACGTGCGCCGTGACACGTGTCATCATCCTACGGTGCCGACAGTCACCATCGCCACGTGTCGCCATGTGTCACTCCACGTCATTGCCACGTCATCATCCATATCACTAGGTTGACCGAGTCAAACTGCAACGCCATCATCATCCAATCACAGCGTGCCACGTGTCGTGATTCTATGGTGCCGACAGTCCAATTGCCACGTGTCGCCACGTCACCGCCACATCAGCATCAATTATTGGCTCTCTTATCCCTATCTGACACGTGGCGGATAAGAATCTAGCCGACCAATCAGAAGCTGCCACGTGTCACAATAATTGAGCCCCAACCACCTTGCCACGTCTCACCTTATCCCCTTATCCAGAATCTGCAACCGACGAACCAGAGCGTGCCACGTCGAAAAAACTCGCGACGCGCGACCCTTACTGATGCCTATAAATAGAGCACGAAATTCCAGTTTCAGTTGTACCACTCTCTCTCATCTCTTTGATGTAAAGAGGGAGTTTCTCTCTCTAGTTTCTTTTAGTTTTTAGTTTTTTTAGTTTTGTAATTAATTTTAATTACGTTTTGTAATAATAGTAATTTACTTTTTTACTTTTTACAGTTTTTACTATTCATCATGAGGAGATAACTTCCCCAACTAGGGTGAAAGATAATTCTTTTACTATCGCTATTTAGATTAATCTCCCTTAAATATAATATATTCACTATTTAAAATATTGACTTAAAAAGGATACCGCCAGATTGGTCAGTTGGTAATTCATTTTAATCTGGTTTAAACCTGACTAATCAAGGATACCGCCAGATTGGTCGGTTGGTAATTAAACTTTCTTACCGCCTATATGGCAGGTTCATGGACAAATCTTTTTACCGCCTTAATGGCTGGTTGGACTTAATTTGACTTAATCAGGATACCGCCTATATGGCTGGTTGGTAATGTTATCACAAGTTTATATATTATATTATGGGAGATATCTAAATTAGTAGTAGTAAAAGTAATTCCTTTTACCTTAGCATTTTATTTTATTGTAATTTACTTTTCAGTATTTACTTTACCGCATTTTTACTTTATGTCTTTTATTTTCAAGTTTTTACTAGCCCTAGTTATGTGTTGTAACTAAATTAGTTATCTGGGGTTGTGATGACTTTTAATATCACTGGTTTATAAGGGGTTAGATTATAGTTTGGGTATTATAAAGATTTATTTATTGAGTCTTATCTTAATGTTTTTTCATTAACTGGCCATTAATAAAATTGATCTGGTAAATCTAAAATGAACTAGACATAGGGATTTTAGGTTTCAGCCTTAGACTCAATAGTCCACGATCTTCCTTGAGGATAGATAACCCTTTAATAGATTTCCTTACAGGATAGACATATACCTGTCGGGCGGGGGTAGCCATAATTGGAACTTAAACTTAATGAATCCAGATAATTTGGTTGACATAGACATATGGTTCAATTGGGTTAAACTGGGTATTTGTGTCTGACCATCGACATAGGCTTACACATAATTTAGTGTTCCAGTTAATAAATCAATATATTACCCAACTATAAAATAACCACTTCATCTTTTAAATGATATTGGAAGAAATCACAACCCTAGATTGTTTTTAATATTGAATTTTCTTAAATCTACTTTCGAAAAATTTTGTTTACTTGTTTTTTTAAAATTTAGAATCGTCACCATTTCAAATCAATCAAACAACCTGTTAGTTACTAGTAATCATTTGAACTCATAAAATTAATAGCTTAGATATTAAGTCCTCGTGGGATCGATATTCTTATACTACTTGATCGATATGTGCGCTTTCGTTATACGTGTGTGTTTACGCCGGTCAACTTTTTGGCGCCGTTGCCGGGGACTTATTTATCTTTCACTATTAGTTTTAAGGTTTGATACATTTACTTGTATCTAATTTATTTTTACTAATTGTTGTTGTTTTCTTGTGTTTCAGGTTCTCAGAAACTTCATGAGACGAACTAGAAGCTTTGAACTCCGACCGCTTGACCCAGAAATTGAAAGAACCATCAGACAATTTAGAATGGAAAGGCGAGAAGGCCAAGAAGCTTTAGTCAACATTGAACCTGAACCTTTGAATGTTGCACCACCAATTCCCATTCGAGACAGAACTATTCTGGTGGTTGACAGACTCATTTCTTGTATTGTACTTCCTCCCTTACCAGCAAATGCGGGTGACATCAAAACATGCATTCAGATGATTTAGCAGTCAGTTCAGTTCGGGGGGAATGCAACTGAAGATCCTAATGCCCACATCAGCAACTTCCTGGAAGTTTGCGACACTTTCAATTACAACCGAGAAGCTGAAGAAGCAATGAGACTGCGTATTTTTTCATACTCCTTGAAGGACAGAGCCAAAGATTGGCTACATTCACTACCAGCAGGTTCCATCACAACTTGGAACACTTTAGCCACCAAATTTCTTGCAAATTACTTTCCACCAGCCAGAACTGGAAAACTGAGGAATGACATCACATCCTTTGTGCAACAAGACTCAGAAACTCTCTATGAAGCTTGGGAAAGGTACAAAGATTTGCTCCGGAAATGTCATCACCATGAGATTCCAAAATGGCTTCAAGTCCAAACCTTCTATAATGGACTTTCTGGAATAATGAGAACCACAATCGATGCTGCTGCTGGAGAAGCTTTAATGGCAAAATGAGAAGATCAAGCCTGTGACCTAATCGAAGAAATGGCCAAGAACAATCCTTGTGGCCAACAGAAAGGAGCATGATCCAAAGAATTGCAGGAATTTATGAAAGTGGAGCCAATACAGCAGTCAACGCCAAGCTAGATCAGATATGAAAATTCATGGAGACTCTTACCACTGGATCCACAAGTTCACCATATGGAGGAGCACCAGAGTCGAACCAACTTGAAGAGACGGTGAATTATGTCAACAATTTCAACAGACATGGGAACAATCCATATTCCAACACCTACAACCCACGGTGGATGAATCATCCCAATTTTTCATGGAGCAACAATTCAGGCCAATAGCAGAACTATCCAACACCTAAATTCCAGCAAAGAACAAAGGCCAGGAGCAGGCAAATGAACCAGGATAACAGAAGTATTGACCCACTTGAAAAATATAGAAGCAAAACACGATTCTCAAGCAGCAAGATATGATGCTATGTTTCAATCTCGAGCAGTAAGATATGATGCTATGTTTCAATCCCAAGCAGCATTAATTCAAAGTCAATCTGCTTCTATTAAAGCACTGGAGAATCAAATTGGACAACTGGCCAATGCTCAGAGTTACAGACCGCCAGGTAACCTTCCTAGCAACACAGAGCCAAATCCAAGGAACATGGGGAATGAGCAATGTCATGCCATCATATTAAAAAGCGGTACTGAAATCAACAAAGATGTTGGAGCCAAAACAGCTGCTGAGGAAGTTCCAAAAGAAAAAGAAGCAAAGGAAAAAAGAACAGATCATTCCACCTTCACCTTTTCCTCAACGTCTTCAGAAGAACAAATTGGACAAACAGTTTTCTCGGTTCCTATAAATCTTCAAAAAGCTGCATATCAACATTCCATTTGCTGAAGCGTTGGAACAAATGCCCAGCTATGCCAAATTCATGAAAGACATTCTTTCACGAAAGCGGAGATTGGGATATTACGAGACAATAGCATTATCAGAAGAATGCAGCGCTATCATTCAGAGGAAACTTCCCCCAAAGTTGAAAGATCCTGGCAGTTTCACTGTTCCTTGCACCATAGGAGAACATGACTTCGGTAAGGCTCTGTGTGATCTAGGTGCGAGTGTTAACTTGCTGCCTTTTTCTATTTTCAGGAAATTACAGATTGGAGAAACAATGCCAACTTCAGTCTCACTACAACTTGCTGATAGAACGCTCGTATTTCCAAGAGGCGTAGTTGAGGATGTGCTGGTCAAGGTTGACAAATTCATTTTCCCAGCAGATTTTATTGTCCTTGATATGGAAGAAGATGCAGACGTGCCAATCATCCTCGGGAGACCATTCTTGGCTACAGGTCGAACCATTATTGATGTACAAAAAGGAGAATTAACCATGAGGGTACATGACCAAGAAGTAACATTCAATGTTTTCAAGGCCATGAATTTCCCAGATGATGAAAAGAATGAGGAATGTTTCAAACTTGATGTGATACACAGTACCATTCACAACTCCAATGTAATGCAAAGATCTACTGACAAACTTAAAACATGTCAATTGCCTGTGGAGCCTAAAGATAAAGCGTATTTTGTACTGAATAAGCCAATTCTTGCACTACAAGCAACAGAAGAGAAAAAGTTCTACCAGCTCAACGAATTGGAGGAATTTCACAATCAGCCTTTTGAGGATGCCAAATTGTACAAAGAAAAGGGCAAGAAAAGACATGATGAGAAGTTAGTGCGCATACAACTGGAACTAGGGCAGAAGGTACTGTTAAACAAATCAAGGGTGAAATTCTTCCCATGGAAGCCAAAATCACGGTGGTCAGGTCCATTTGTGATCACCAAAGTTTTACCAGATAGAGCCGTTGAGATACATTATCCTGACTCCAACAAAACTTTCAAGGTTAAAAACAAGCGTGTCAAGCACTACTGGGGAGAATCATTTGAGCGACAAAAAGAAAGTGTTACACTTTCAGATCCAGCCTAACTTTCGAAAAGTCACGTCTAGCTGTCGACGTTAAACTTAGCGCTCGCAGGGAGGTAACCCATGCAATTTGTGTATATATTGTGATTTGGTGTGTTTTATTTTTGTGTGTTTAATTTTTGCAGGTTTAGTCATTTCAAGATGGAAGAAGCTCTCGCAAATCTTCACAAGCAATTTCCTTCTCTCCCTCAAAAATCTCTGATGAAAGTCTACAAAGCTCGTTTGGAACGGATGAGATTACTGATGATCAAAGGTATTCCTACTGACATTCGTTGGTTTATTGAAGCACGGGTCCAATTGGCAGGTGAGTCTTCTGACTCTTTTATTTCACATCTGCCTGGCTTAGGAAGGAGCACCTATTCTAAAAAGAGAAGAGCCAAAAGAATGTGTGTTTGTTATAAATGTGCTCGCATGTTTTGTAATACTCGTTGTTGTTCTTTAGGAATGGTGTCCGATAACCGCGAAGATAAGATTAACTTCATTAGGGATGGCTTGAGTAAGGAGTCTTTGGATGACATATCTAAAACTCTTGAGACGCATCCCAGTGGATGTGTGTATCATGAAATTCGCATGTTATATGCACAATTCCAAAAGGAAAGACAACTATTAAGTCTCGGGAATCTGACTCAAAAAGACCATGTTTGTCGATTTATAAGAAAATTGGATGGGAAGCTTGTCCCTGACACATAGACGTCAATCAAGCCGTTACTTTTCTTGTAAATATTATATTTCTTTGTCTTTTCTTAATAATTGTAATTTGTTTTGTTGTTTTCTTTTATTTTCTCCGACAGGATCCAGACCTTTTTAACTATCACGATATTATTTCGCTACTAATCGTCATCTGGAAGATACTTGTGCTATTTTTACTCACCCTTTTCAGGAACTATAAATTCAGCCGTCATTGCACTTTTGAAGGCATCCAGAGTTGAGAAAGAAATACATATAAAAAATGGAAGCCACTTTGAGAAGACGAGTTGAAAACATCTGTGTGTTTTGCGGTAGTAGTGTTGGCACTAAGCCACAATACGTAGAAGCAGCACAAGAATTGGGTCGTGTCAAAACCTTTGAAAGAACTCCTCTTTACTGCCAGAACTGGTCCGGATCTAATTGACCAACTCTTAGCCTATGAACCACAAGTTGACCCTATCCTTTCAAAGATAAATTGGTCCGAGGACGATCGTGGTAAGAGGCGTCGGATTAATCTGGATCTTAACCTTTAATTTCCTGTAAAATTTCAGCTAACCAGATATTATCTTCTAAACTCTTCTTCTATTGTTTAAGACATTGGGGACAATGTCTAATTTAGGTTTGGGGGAGTGAATTAGTTGATTAGTATCTTCTTTTTAGTTGTGTGTTGTTTTTATTTTTAGTTCAAAATTTTTCGAAAAATACAAAAAAAATTGAAAAATGTTCAAAAATTACAAAAATATTTTGTGTTTTTGTGTTTTTATTTTGACTAAAAAAGTGAAATTGGTAAGAGATAGCTGAGTAAGGAGTTTACACTCCTGAGACGTATCTCAAACCTATTTCGAAACAAGTTAATTTTTGTTTATTTCCTTTTGAATTATTTAATTTGTAAATTCTCCATAAAATTGACTAAAATAGATCTTCATATGCTCAGTTGACATATATTATCCACATATATAGTAACATATGGACATGAGCTAAAATTGAAAAGTTTGTAATATTCAGTGCTATAATTTAATTGGAGGAAACATCTCAAAAAGCAATGGAGTAAAAAAAAATATGAGATCCGAGTTATTAAGTCTGTAAGGGTGTTTTAACACCTAGTGCCCTAAAGCCAACTGGTTTGAGAGTCACTGGCCCAATCGCTACATGGATCAAAGATGCTGCAAAAATATATATATCTGAAGTCTGAGTAATTAAGTCCGTAGGGGTGTCTTAACACCTGGTGCCTTAAAACCAACTGGTTTGGGAGCCATCGACCCAACACTCGTTACATAGACGGAAGATATTGTATATAAATAAAAAAAAATCAAAAATCAAAGAAAAAATTGGAAAAATCAGAAAAATTATTCCATTGCTACAAAAAGGTGTGAAATCTGATAGAATTTTAGGACAAAAATATTACTCTCTTATCAACTGCACTTATGACTGTTGTGGGCAAAAATGAGTTGTTTAATATTTTGTTGGCTGTGTATATGAAGAATGGTAAAAATAATCGGAGAATTTACTTATTCAGTAATTTAGAAAGAAACAAAACAACTAGTAACTTGGAGTAGAAATTTCACCTGATTAGTCACTAACTCCTTTATTCTCTTTTCGCTTGTCTTTTTACTTTTGTGTGCATTAGTTTCACTACCTTTTTACTTTTATAAAATGTTTGTGGGTATCATTGATGTAAACCCTCACGAGACTACAACTCATCCACTAGGGACACCTATGGGTTTAAAGGCTTGTTGCATACGCTAAATGCAACCGTGATCCCTATGAAAGTGGCTTAGTTAAATTTTATTATGTTATTTTATTTTGTATTTTGCTCGAGGACAAGCAAAATGTTAGGTTTGGGGGTGTGATGAGTGGTAAATCTATCACTATTTCCCACTTATTTAACCTAATATTTTGTATAGTTTCTTGGGTTTTGTGAATATTTTAATGCGTTTTGTGTTATTTTGTAGATAAATAAAGTTTCTGGACATTTTGGAGGTGATTTGGACCAAAATAGTGAAAATTGGAAAATGGCATTTTGGTAATTTGACGAGTCGAGAAGCGCAAGTCATTGGCGTCGCGATGCCTAACGTGCGCCGAACAATGCTAACGTGCGCCGGGTCAACAAATCAGAATCTGAGAAAAGTTTGACTTTGCTAACGTGCGCCGTGCCACGTGTCATCATCCTACGGTGCAGATAGTCACCATCGCCACATGTCACTCCACGTCATTGCCACATCATCGTCCACATCACCAGGTTGACCGAGTCAAACTGCCACGTCATCATCATCCAATCACAGCGTGCCACGTGTCGCGATTCTATGGTGCCGATAGTCCAATTGCCACATGTCGCCACGTCACCGCCACGTCAGCATCAATTATTGGCTCTTTATCCCTATCTGACACGTGGCGGATAAGAATCTAGCCGACCAATCAGAAGCCGTCACGTGTCACAATAATTGAGCCCCAACCACCTTGCCACGTGTCACCTTATCCCCTTATCCAGAATCTGCAACCGACGAACCAGAGCGTGCAACGTCGACAAAACTCGCGTCGTGACGCGAGCTTGGCGTCGCGATGCACGACCCTTACTGATGCCTATAAATAGAGCGCGAAATTCCAGTTTCAGTTGTACCACTCTTTCTCATCTCTTTGATGTAAAGAGGGAGTTTCTCTCTCTAGTTTCTTTTAGTTTTTAGTTTTTTTTGTTTTGTAATTAATTTTAATTACGTTTTGTAATAATAATAATTTACTTTTTTACTTTTTACATCTTTTACTATTCATCATGAGGAGGTAACTTCCCCAGCTAGGGTGAAAGGTAATTATTTTACTATTGCTATTTAGATTAATCTCCCTTAAATATAATATATTCACTATTTAAAATATTGACTTAAAAATGATACCGCCAGATTGGTCGGTTGGTAATTCATTTTAATCCGGTTTAAACCTGACTAATCAAGGATACCGCCAGATTGGTCGGTTGGTAATTAAACTTTCTTACCGCCTATATGGCAGGTTCATGGACAAATCTTTTTACCGCCTTAATGGCTGGTTGGACTTAACTTGACTTAATCAGGATACCGCCTATATGGCTGGTTGGTAATGTTATCACAAGTTTATATATTATATTATGGGAGATATCTAAATTAGTAGTAGTAAAAGTAATTCCTTTTACCTTAGCATTTTATTTTATTGTAATTTACTTTTCAGTATTTACTTTACCACATTTTTACTTTATGTCTTTTATTTTCAAGTTTTTACTAGCCCTAGTTATGTGTTGTAACTAAATTAGTTATCTGGGGTTGTGATGACTTTTAATATCACCGGTTTATAAGGGGTTAGATTCTAGTTTGGGTATTATAAAGATTTATTTATTGAGTCTTAATCTTAATGCTTTTTCATTAACTGGCCATTAATAAAATTGATCTGGTAAATCTAAAATGAACTAGACATAGGGATTTTAAGTTTCAGCCTTAGACTCAATAGTCCACGATCTTCCTTGAGGATAGATAACCCTTTAATAGATTTCCTTACAGGATAGACATATACCTGTCGGGCGGGGGTAGCCATAATTGGAACTTAAACTTAATGAATCCAGATAATTTGGTTGACATAGACATATGGTTCAATTGGGTTAAACTGGGTATTTGTGTCTGACCATCGACAGAGGCTTACACATAATTTAGTGTTCCAGGTTAATAAATCAATATATTACCCAACTATAAAATAACCACTTCATCTTTTAAATGATATTGGAAGAAATCACAACCCTGGATAGTTTTTAATATTGAATTTTCTTAAATCTACTTTCGAACAATTTTATTTACTTGTTTTTTTAAAATTTAGAATCATCACCATTTCAAATCAATCAAACAACCTGTTAGATACTAGTAATCATTTGACCTCATAAACTTAATAACATAGATATTAAGTCCTCGTGGGATCGATATTTTTATACTACTTGAACGATACGTCTGCTTGCGTTATACGTGTGTGTTTACGCCGGTCATTGCTAGGAAGGGTACCTTGCAGTCTGTAACTCTGAGCATTGGCCAGTTGTCCCATTTGATTCTCCAGTGTTTTCAAAGATGCTGCTTGGCTTTGAATTAATGTTGCTTGTGATTGAAACATAGCATCATATGATGTTGCTTGAGAGTCGTATTTTGCTTCCAATTTTTTCAAGTGAGCCACCACTTCTGTTATTCCTGGTTCTTTTTCATACTCCTGGCCTTTGTTTTGCTGTTGGAATCCTGGTGGTGGATTATTCTTTTGCCCTGAATTGTTGCTCCATAAGAAATTAGGATGATTCCTCCACCCTGGGTTGTAGGTATTGGAATGTGAATTGTTCAACTGTTTGTTGAAATTGTTGACATAATTCACCATCTCTTCATGTTGGTTTGCCTCTGGTGCTCCTCCATATGGTGAACTTGTGGATCCAATATTGTCTTGCATGCTAATAGTTTCCATGAATTTGCATATCTGATCCAGCTTAGGATTCATTGCTGTGTTGGCTTCAACTTCGTAAATTCCTGCAATTCGTTGGATCATGCTCATTTCTGTTGGCCACAAAGAATTATTATTGGCCATTTTTTTAATTAGGTCCTAAGCCTGATCTTCTTCCTTTGCCATTAAAGCTCCTCCAGCAGAAGCATCAATTATGGTTCTCATCAGTCCAGAAAGTCCATTTTAGAAGGTTTGGACTTGTAGCCACTTTACAATCTCATGGTGAGGACATTTTCTAAGCAAATCCTTGTATTTTTCCCAAGCTTCACGGAGGGATTCCAAGTCATGTAGTACAAAAGATGTATTGTCATTCCTCAGCTTTGATGTTCTGGCTGGGAGAAAGTACTTTGCAAGGAATTTGGTGGCAAGACTATTCCAAGTTGTGATGGAACCTGCTGGTAGTGAATGTAGCCAAGCTTTAGCTCTGTCTTTCAAGGAATATGGAAAAACACGCAGTCTCATTGCTTCTTCTTCCGCTCGATTGTAATTGAATATGCCGCAAACTTCCAAAAAGTTGCTGATGTGGGCATTAGGATCTTCGGTTGTATTCCCCCCAAACTGAACTGGCTATTGTATCATCTGAATGCATGTTTTGATGTCACACGCATTTGTTGGTAAGAGAGGAAGTACGATACATGAAATGAAGCATCAACCACCGGAATAGTTATGTCTCGAATGGGAATTGGTGGTGCAACTTCCAAAGGTTTAGGTTCCATGTTGATCAGTGCTTCTTAACCTTCACGCATTTCCCTTCTCAACTATCTGATAGTTCTTTCAATCTCTGGGTTAAGCGGATGGATTTCAAAGCTTCTGGTTCTTCTCATGTAGTATCTGACAACCTGAAACACAAGAAAACATAAATAATAAGTAAAAATAAATTAGACACAGGTAAAGGTATCTAACCCCAAAATTAATAGTGAAAGATAAATAAGTCACCGGCAACGGTGCCAAAAACTTGATCGGTGAAATCACTCACGTTACGCAAGCGCACAAATCGCTCAAGTAGTATAAAATCTATCGATCCCACAAGGATTTAATACCTTAGCTATTAATTTATGACGTTAAATGTTTACGAGTATCTAATAGATTGATTGTTCATTGGATGGTGGTTTTTGTCTGAAAACAAGTAAATAAAACAGTGCGAAAGTAAATTAAAGGAAAAATCAATATTAAGAAACTATCTAGGGTTGTGAATCCTTCCAATATCTTTTAAAGGTGGAGTGATTATCTCATGAATGTGTAATATATTGGTTTATTAACCTGGAACACGAAATTATGCAAAAGCCTCTTCCGATGGTCAGATGCAAACACCCAGTATAACCCAATTAATCATATTCCTATGTTAACCAAGTTACCTAAATTCATTAAGATTAAGTTCCAATTATGGCAACCCCCGTCCGACAGGTATATTCCCATCCTGTAAGGAAATCTATTAAGGGTTATCTATCTTAAGTGAGATCGTGAGCTATTGAGTCTAAGGCTGAAACCTAAAATCTATTTTCCAAGTTCATTTTAAGTTTACTAAATCAATCTTATTAATGGCCAGCTAACAATAAGCATTAAGACTAAGGCTCAATAAATAAACTTTTATATTACCCAAAATATAAAATTACCACTTATAATCCGGTGATATTGAAATTCATCACAACCCTAGATACGGGGTTTAGTTACCACACATATCTAAGAATAATAAAGACATAAATAAAGTAAATGACATAAAATAAAAGCTATAAATTAAATAGATAAATTAACAATAAAATAAAATACTTTGGTTAGAGGATCCACTTTTATTACTTCTAATTTAGATATCTCCCTTATTATAATATATAAACTTTGTATGACATTACCAACCGACCATATAGGCGGTATCCTGATTAAGTCAAATTTATGATTAATTCCAACCGACCATAAAGGTGGTATCCAATTTAGTCGGGTTAAAATCAATTTAATTAAGTTCAACCGACCATAAAGGCGGTATCCCATTAAGTCAGGTTTTAAAATAGTTTATATATTATAATTAAGGGAGATTAATCTAAATATTAGAATAAAAGCTTTACCCTTCACCCCATCAGAGGGGAATTACCTCCTCATACTGATAAATAAAATAAAGACTGAAAAGTAAAAAAAAAATAAAGAACTATTGCGTAAAATAAAAATTAAATACAAAAAGCTGTAATAAACAAATAAGATACAATATTCTTAGTATTCTTAAGGAAATCCCCGGAAGAATGTATGAAATTTGCAAATGAAATGACTTGGTATTTAAAGGTAAAATTTTGCCTTCACCAATTTCTCCAAAAATTACTCCACTAATTTCTCCACCAAACATGACACCAAATATGGCACAAAATATGACACCAAATTATCCACCAAACATGCAAGCATGTTTGGTGGAAGTTTGACAATTTTCATTTTTTATTTTATTGTTTTGCTTTGAATATGACTTTAATAATTGCGCATAACACACTTGCGGATATTTTATCAATTTCGGTCATGAAACCTTCCGAATTCGAAATTATTATGAACTTCAAAGTTGTAGAGCTTTGAGTATTCTTTAATCTGGTGAATCACCATAATCTGATACCGAAGTAGAAAGTTTTGGCCAAAATACGAAAACTATGCGAAGTTGAAATTTTCGAAATTGGACTTCTTTAGAACGCCATTTCAAGTTTCCAACCTCCAAAATCCAAATGTCAAGTCCAGGTTTTACCCTTATTTATTCCACATTTAGTCCTGATTGATTACATTGAGTCCCTAACACTTTATTTATCTGCAAAACCACAAAACCACATCAAAACATTCATAAAACTCGAGAAATGATACAAAATATTAGGTTAAAGGGGCGGTAAATAGTGATATATTTTCCGCTCATCAACCATCCGCTGTCAAGTGGGCAGGTTTAAGTTTCAAACAGAGAGATCAAAAGAATCTTAGAGAGAATCGTTGGATCAATAAGGAGGGACTGGTCTACAGAACTGGATGACGCATTATGGGTCTACCAGACAGCTTACATATCACTTATTGGTATGTCCCCATATCGAATGGTGTTTGGGAAAACATGCCATCTGCCTGTGGAGCTCGAACATAAAAGTGTACTGGGCATTGAAGAAGTTAAATCTTGATCTACAAGCAGCATGAGAGAAACGGCTCCACCAACTGAATGAATTTGAGGAATTTCACCTTCATGCTTATGAGAATGCCAAACTGTACAAAGAAAAGACCAAGAAGTGGAATGATAAGAAAATAGTGCGAATACAATTGGAACTAGGGCAGCGGGTATTATTATACAACTCAAGGTCGAAACTTTTCCCTGGGAAGCTAAAATTAAGGTGGTTAGGTCCATTTGTGATTAACTAAGTTTTACCATACGGAGCTGTAAAGCTGCATGATCCCAACTCCAATGAAATATTCAAAGTTAACAGCCAGCATGTCAAGCACTATTGGGGAGAATCATTTGAGTGACAGAAAAAGAGTTTCACACTTGCAGATACAGCCTAACATTCGGACAATCATGTCTAGTTGACGACGTTAAATTTAGCGCTAGCAGGGAGGCAACCCATGCAATTTGTGTATATATTAAGATTTGGTGTGTTTTAATTTTTGTAGGAAAAGTCATAGACAAGATGGAAGATGCTCTTGCAAATCTTCACAAGCATTTTCCTTCCCTCCCTCAAAATTCTCTGATGAAAGTCTACAAAGCACGTATTAAACGAATGAGACTTCTGATTATCAAAGGTATTGCTAGTGACATTCGTTGGATAATTGTAGCACGAGTCCGATTGGCAGGTGAGTCATCTGACTCTTTTATTTCATTTCTGCTTGGTTTAGGAAAAAACACCTATACTAAGAAAACAATAGCTAAATGATTAGGTGTTTGCTATAAATATGCACATTGTACATGTAATACTCATTGCCATTCTTTAGGAATGGTGTCTGATAACTGCGAAGATAAAATAAAATTCATTATGGATCGCATGAGTAAGGAGTCTTTAGATGATATATCATTGACTCTTGAGACGCATCCCAGTGGATATGTGTATCACATAATTCACATGTTACATACACAGTTTCGAAAAGAAAAACAACAATTGAGTCTCGAGAATCTGACTTTAAAAGACTCTGTTTTCCAATTTATAAGAAAATTGGATGGGAAACTTGTCCCTAACACATAAATGTCATTCAAGCCGTTACCTTCTGTACATATGATTATTTCTTTGTTTGTAATTAATAATTGTGATTGGTTTTGTTATTTTCTTTTATTTTTTCCGACAGGATCCAGACTTTTTGACTTTCAAGATTTATTTTATTGTTTAGCTAATAATTGTCATTTGGAAGCTACGAGTTGTTGGGTTTTGTAGGTCAAACCAAGATCAAATTAAGCAATAAATCATGTGAATACAACAAAGTAAAAATGCAGAAAATGCTCACTTTGATCGGATTTTGGATGCGTTGAACACAAAAATTTATTCCTCCAACTATCGGCCAAGCTCCTCCTTTGGGGATGTAATCCAAGCTCCAAGCTTAATGGTGATTCCAAGCTCAAAGGTTGGTTTCCCTATCACCTTGAATGATCTCTTGTGTGTGCTAGCACTTAGAAAAATTTTGCAACAAAAATCTTCTTCATCTTCCTCCTAGTTTCGGTCAAAGAAGAAAGAAAATGGAGAGAGTATTTTTTGGTTCCCAAAACCGTGAGTTAGAGAGAGTGAGAGTGAGTGAATGACTTGATTAATTGATTTCAAAAATCAAAAGAAAGATATACCAAACATTTGGTATATGTCATTCACCTTGTCAACTTGTGTGTAAAACAAGTTACCATGATTTCATTCACTAACTTCCATCACCAAAAAGGTGAATGAATGACTAGTGATGTGACATGTGGTCCCTACTTGATTCAAAATCCGAGTGGGCCCACAACACATCCCGGGCTCGGGTTCGCTAATTCTGAATTAACGAATTGTCCGTTGCGACGTAATTAAATCAAATTTAATTAAATAATTATGCATAGTAAAATTACTATTCACGTCGCTAGCGAATTAATTCTAAATTAATTCGTTTGCCCGAATTAAAATCCAATTTTAATTCTCCATCGAAATCTAATTTCGTTTAATATATCGAATATATTATTTTATCGATTAATTCCAAATTAATCGTTCTCTCTCTTCAAATAGTATTTTATCCTAGATAAAATCTCTCCGTAATTAATCCTAGATTAATTATGTTCGAATCATACGTCATTGGTGAATCTTCGGGAAGCGACCCATGAGATCCCTGGATATGTTGGCAGTAAATCTGATCGTCGGACTATCTGAACACGTATGTACCTTGTACTACGTTTTTACCAATTTATGAGACATGGTTGGCTTCTAGCAAAGCACCGTGTCTACCCAATTCTCCAGAAATATTCTTAAGGAATATATAATCTTTGTCAGGCGTAGTATACGTAGTATTGCGTATTACGATCCAGTATCGGATGTCACATGCTATGCCTGGGGCGGGAATTGTGTCTGCCCCGTACGAAGCATAGATCGGATCTCTGGTAACTAGTCTCTATAATCGGATAAACATGACCTAGTCATATTATCCATATAACTGGAGTGATACTTCCATCTTGACATCACACCCAATACACTATAATTCTCAATATACCCAGAAGAGGCGTACACGGAACCAGTTAAAGCCCCGACGACCAAAACCAAAGTATATTGATTGTCGCAAGTATTAGCGATGTAAGTCTCAGGTTAAGACCAAATACATCTACCCTGATTCGGACTTCCATAGACACATAGTTATACTACCAATGGAATTCCGAGGAGTCTATCCAGAGCGAAGCTGTTTCTGTACCATCGGTAAACACAACCTCCTATCACACTTGCATAAGTATCCAATATTTAAATATATGAGAACTATGATGTTATGCTCCCACAACGCGCACAAGTGCAATACTAGTCTATTCCGCATTATCGATGTCCAATCTCGATAATAATAAAACTAGAGATATTTTAATGATTAAACCTTAGTGGATTAATATTGTCTTATATCTTATTAATCTGGAACTAATCATATAGTCTTCTATAATTTATGTATTTTGGTAATCCAATTACAAATGATAAAAGAGCAATTTCCTTTGTCACATAGTTAATTTGTACAACAACACCATGTTCTGTACAAATAGTGATGTTATGGGTCATAATTGTCCAACAATCTCCCACTTGACCTATAGCCAATCACTCAAGTGTCCTACACTGGAACTATGTACGGGTCGCTCAAACTTCTGCTGAGAAACAGCTTTCGTCAGCAGATTTGCAATGTTATCATCTGATGGAATTTATTCGATCATCACATCGCCACGATGTATGATCCGACGAATCAGATGAAATAATTGAAGTATATATTTAGATCGTTGATGAGACCATTAACTCTTTAGCCTGTGCTATAGCCCAGCTCAGCTGCTAACAGAACTACTCCTAATCTAATTAGGAATTTTACAGATCCAAAATTGCTTCTTTTGCTGCCTCAGCTGCAGCAATATTCCGCTTTTGTTGTTTATTCGGCAACAGTATCTTGCTTGGAAGATTTCCAGCACACTGTTCCGTTATTCAAACTATATAGTACCCTTATTACGACTTACAGTCGTCTTTGTCGATTTTGAAACTTGCAACGGTGAACCCAGTCACTTCAAGTTCTCCTACTCCACAGCTAAAGAAAGCATCATTAGTTCATCTAAGATACTTAAGGATGTTCTTAACATCAATCCAATGACCATCACTTGGATTGGCCTGATTGTGACTCCATATGCTCAAAGCATATGAGACTTCAGGTCGCGTACATATCTTTCAATGTATGATTTCTCAGAGAGTCCCAACAACTTTTAGATCTATCCCAGTAGATCCTTATTCCTAGAATAATGGTTGTCTCTCCCAAGTATTCTATGGAGAATTTTCTTGAAAGCCAAGCTTTCACCGATTGTATTATGGGAATGTCATTTCCAATAAATGATATGTCATCATTATGTAGGACAATCATTGTCAGTGCGCTCCCACTAACCTTCTTATATACACAAGAATCATTTTCGTTTTGAATTAAATCATATACCATTATGATTACATCAAAATGATGGTTCCAAGAACGCAATGCTTGCTTCAATCCATAAATGGATCAAATTAACTTGCAAACCTCGTTTGTATGTTTTGGTGCCACAAAACCGTCAAGATGTTGTAAACGTCCTCCAAACGGTTTCCGTTTAAGGAAAGCGGTTTTGACGTCCAGCTGCCATATTTCATAAATGAAACATGCAGCATTAGCAAGCATTATCC
Organism: Zanthoxylum bungeanum; assembly: GCA_019454045.1. Classification (NCBI taxonomy): domain Eukaryota; kingdom Viridiplantae; phylum Streptophyta; class Magnoliopsida; order Sapindales; family Rutaceae; genus Zanthoxylum; species Zanthoxylum bungeanum. The sequence goes on along the minus strand of SKCR01017062.1, from coordinate 245,767 downwards.
AAATGGATTTAATCATGGCAACGAGTAAAATGTTTCGTCGTAATCGACACTATATTGATAGCGATACCTTTTCGCTACAAGCCTAGCTTTGTACGTTGGTATGTTGCCATCCACGTTTGTCTTCCTTGAAGACTCATATAGTACTAATAGGCACAATGCCTTCTGGTACAACAACCAGTGTCCAAACTTGGTTGGTATACATGGAATCCATTTCGGACTTCATGACATTTTGCCATGAAAGGAGTCGATACCTTGTATCACTTCCTCATACGTAGCCAGTTCGTATTCCTCAATAAGATTGAAATCTTCATGAGGTGAGATCAGAAACCCATACCTCCTAGGTTGTTTTCTGACTCTCTCCGACTTACGCGGTTCTTGTGTATTCGAAGATTGTGGTCCAGTTTCATCCTTGATGAACTGTTTGTGTTCCGTTAAGGAATCGGTGCCTAGAACAGTATTACTCCGATTTTCATCGAGTTTTACTTTCCTCCCACTTACCACTGCATATTGGTATTCCTCTTAGGAAAACCGCATGGAGAGCAACAATTACATTGTTCTCTTGTGAGTTGTATAAGTACTATACTTTGATTTCCCTAGGATAACCAATTATAAATTAGGCACTTATCCGATTTGGGTTTTAGTTTGGTATCACCCAAACTTATGCCTAGCATTCCCAAATCTTCAGGAATAAGAAAACCCAGTTTCTTTCCTATTCATATCTAATATGAAATATGTCTAACAGATTTTTATGGAACCTTATTCAAAATAAGTATTACACTGTTTAATGCGTATCCATAGAAGGAAAATGGTAGCTCAGAGCGACTCATAATTAATCTTACCATGTCCAACAAAGTTCGGTTTCTCTGTTCGGACACACTGTCAAATTGAGGTGTTCTGTGAGGAGTCCACATTGAAAGAATACTATACTCTTTCAAGTAATTCGAGAAACTTATTGCTTAAGTATTTTCCACCATGGTCTAACCGTGACAATTTAATACTTTAGCCGGTCTCTCTGTCTACTTCGAGTTGAAACTCTAAAAGTTTCTGATTTGTGTTTCATAAGATACACATAACCATAACGCGATGCCACATCCGTAAATATTACGAAGTATTCATAGCCACCTCTAGGCTAGCTAGATATGGGTCCACTTACGTCACTATGAACGAGGGCTAACAGATCGGTGGCACTTGCTCTTTTACCAAGTAAAAGGTGTTTTGGGCATTTTGCCTAATAAACTAGATTTGTAGACTTCATTTGATTAGAATCAAATCCGTCCTAGTACCCACTCTTCAAAAGTGTGGATATACGAGTCTTGTTAATGTGTCCCAGACAGCAATGCCACAAATAAGTCTCATCTGATTAAATCAGTTTGAGCTATTTGTTTGTCATGTTATATGTTTGAGATTCATTTATATTCAAAATATAAATAATGTTATTCACATCTAATGTGTTTATCTCAATATCATCTTTATAAAATAAAACACTTAGTGTTCTAGAATATAAAGGTATACCCGCAACAGGTTAAACTTAGATATAGAGATAATGTTTCTAGTCAAACTAGGTACATTATAACAGTTTCCTAATTTAAGTACATACCCGAAGGGTAGTTCCTAAACTTAGGATTCTACGATTAAAACAGCGACTATCGTCCCGTTTCCGACACGCAGATAGATCTCAACTGAAGTCAGTATCCTGCTTATCAGCAGATCCCGCACATCAGTATATATATTTATGTACAACACTTAGTATCAAAAATCCAATTTTGAAACTAGTAGTGAACATGTTTATGACAAACATACTTGAAGCCGGAGCCTTGCCCCGCCTTCACTTCCTTCATGTCTGCCTTGTCCATACGGCAGTCACGCTTCCAGTAACCCCGTTTGCCACAGTTTAGGCAGACATCTTGGGATATGTCATTTGTCTTCCTAGAAGACCGTGATGATTTTGCCTCTGCCCATTTTAGAAGCTCTGGCTCTGCCTCCTTGAGCATAGTCGTCAACTCTCTAAGAGTTTATTCTTGGTTCCTAATGAACCTGCCCCAACTTTCGGGTAGAGACTATAAGATCAAATCTTTGGTAGTCTCGACCATGTAGGTAATGCCCAGCTAACCTAGCTGATCGATATCAGCAATCATCTGCGACACCTAGTGCTCGACAGATGTACCCTCTGACATACACGAGCAAAAGAGCTTCTTTTGTAATTTATACTTCTAAGATCTAAGAATAAATCTATGAAGATCCTTTAATTTCAACATCATGGTATAAGGATCTAATCCTTAATTTTGACGACGAAATTAAAGAGTCATTGCGATAAGCATAATGGATTGAGATTGAGCACTAAAGCTATCATTACATGAATCTTCCAAAGATCATGTTCTACTATTTGCTCAACTTCGGGCTTAGGCCCGAGATGTTTCTCTATCAAATAGAATAACTTCTCAGTTCCTATGACTATCCTGAGGTTTTATTCCCAATCTGAAAATTGGAGCCGTTTAAATACATTTTCTTCCAGGATTATGTTTTAAACGCTAATCTTTCAGTTATCTTGATTCCAATAGTCTAACTATCCAATCAACGATTTCGGGTACAATCGAATATAATGATTACTATAGTCTAACTATATAATCAACTACTATTTGATTGGTTAAATTCAAATATATTGATTACTATAATCCAATTATATAATCAACTATAAATGAAGTAGTTTGAATACAGTCCAACTGTTTAATTAAAACAACAATTAAATATTATCTTAACTAATATATATATATAAAAACTTTTAATGACGAAAAATTGAAATGAGCGCATATTGGCAAGTATCTAAACGAAATTGCAAATTTAATACTTGCCTCCCACTATTTTTCGGCGAGCCTCTAACCCTCTGTTGAGTACTCGGGAAACCTAATTTCCTAGTGGGCTAGGATCCCGTTAAATAACATACAACCTTGACTTTGGCCAACAAGCTGTATGATATATAACTAGGTAGATCTCTAAGATCAATTGGATCTCATCCAATTCCTAGATCCAGTAGGTGGACATCCAAGTCCGAAACATATATCTAATATATGCCAATATATCCGATATATTCCCTAACATTTTTCCTCTGAATCAACTAAGCCTTGGCTTTGGCACAACAAGCTTAATGATTCCAGTTAAGCGGGACCCATTGACTTTGGAAAGCTTCGTAATTGATGTCGATGGACAAGAAGTGATCTTGAATTTGGCCAACAAATCACAACTTGGAAAAGATATACGATATGGAACAAAGCCTTCATGATTCAAACACATCCGCGATGGACAAATGTCTTGACTTTGGCCAACAAACCAATGCCAATCTTGGATCTTGAGAGAGAATCACTCAATGGAAGGAAAACGCTTAATATTTGTTAAAGGTTTTTTTCGCCTAATTGGCAACCAATTAATTATCTTTGATTAGGTCTCATCATACACCCTTAAGCATGCATTCTAAAATTATAATAAGGCGCGGTAAATAAATTAATAATGATATGCGGATGGATATTTAAAACATTTTGTTCCTAAAACAAATCTCTCATTTCCTCTCTCCTCGGCTAGCACTATTCTTACTTCTACCCAATTACATAACACTTCTAAAGAAACCTCATTTACATTGAGGGGAATATGTGAGAAGAGAAATACAAAGAATCAAGAGGTAATAGGCTGGACACGCATGTCCAATTTAATAAATTCTAAATTTATTACAATAATTTCCAAAATTGCCCTCACCCATCTAATATCCATCCGATATACATTATTCATACATCACATCCATGTATTCACACAAAACATGTTATCAATCAATCTAATCCAATTAATTAATCTTTGATTAATGATCATCCAATGTTCAAACAATGATTTGATTTGCGCGATTCCAACTCGTTTAAGAATAAGTACTCAAAGTATGTATTCTTGAATTATATCAAACTACAATATTAAATCCAATTTAATTTGTATTCAATACTAATTCTTTATTTAGTTCCAAATTAAATAATTACACTTTATTAATGAGCCTTTGCGACTTAGATTCTAAATCTAATCTTAACGGGTCTCAAAGCCCAATTAACATCAAATGTCAATTTAATTAAAGTCCAATGGGCTTTCAATTAATTTATGACCTTTGCCCACTGCAGTCACTGACTCCCTAGACCATGCTCCGATACCATCTTTGTAACATCCCCAATCTGGGAGATGTTACCGGCAGGGGATAGCTATGCTAACCCCATAAGCCTATGACTATCTGATTTTATTGTAAACTATTCTAATGCAATGTCATGCATTTAGACCTTAACTCAACTAATATAAAATACTTTTATTACCTATAAATGCATACTCAAAAATATTTCTTTTTACAAAACTTTAATAGACTTTTATAATGACTAACACGACTCTAATGCATACAAATACATTGACTTTGAACTGGACTCTTATGCTTTATGACTTGATGCTGGTGGACTCCATCCTTGGTGACTACATCAATATCCATCCTCCCGAGCTTGTCCTCCTGGATTTCCTACAAAATAATAAAGACTGAAGGGGGGTTAGATCGTCATACGATCTAAGTGAGTGAACAAAAATTGAAAACTGAAGTAAAAGTCTGTTGACTTTAAAATCACATTTTCAAATATCTTTTATGAAAACTTTGTTCTAAAAACTTCATCTTTCTGAAAACTGTCTTTAAAACTCTGGATTCTGAAACTCTGAAAACTGTATCCTGAAAATTTGAAATTCGAAAACTGAAAACTTTTCTGAAGACTGTATCTCTGTCTAAAAACCTGGACGTATGAGGGTGTTACGTATCGCCGTCCCCCCATACGCCTAACTGGAGCCAGCAATGCAAATCCATGACTTTGGGGCGTTACGTATCGCCGTCCCCCAAAGCATGCCACTACTGTCTCAGAAACTGGTGGTCTTGGGGCGTTACGTATCGCCGTCCCCCAAGCCACAAACTGAAGCTGGAGGTGCGGATCTATGCTACCACCCAAGCTCAAACTGGGGTCTAGGGGCGTTACGTATCGCCGTCCCCCTAGCCCATCTGGAGGATCTGAGAGCGTCCCCTCAGTCCTCAACATGTGCACATGCTCTCTGTATCCGTCAATTCCAACTGTGTCTGAAGTTACATACTGGGGTGAGGTTTTACCTCATGCCCCGAAAACATAAAAATATACTTTAAATCTTAAAATTATAAACATTGTTTTCTGAAAATCATTTTCTTTCTCAAAACACAAAAATATATAACAATAACTGAAAGCAAAAGCTTCTAACGCCCTAAAGCGTAAAATGTAAGTCTGATATGAAAATATGAAATGGAAATCAAGTAAAAGGGAAAGTGTCCACTCACTGTATACGGCTGAGATGAGTCCCTTCACGGGGTGGAAGGCCGCTGAGAATCTTGAAGCCGACCTACTTATATGAATAAGAATAAATTCGTTAGCTACTACAACGAGAATATTCCCATAGATAAGAATAAACGTGAAATGCATGATTTATCACCCCCGCTGTGTTTCTAACACGTTAAGGCACCCTATAAAGTTTTTACGAGGTTCGTTTCGTGATTACGCAAATCATTTTACGCGTCTACAACTCCTACATCAAAACAGAAAAGTCACTGACAGTGACCTGACTTTGAAAATTCGGTATAAATAGAGGGGATCAGTTCTGGAGCTGAATTTTTATATAATACTCCTCTATGAGTCTACTTTATGCCATTTTTTACGGATCTCGATTTAGTCTCCTAGAACTCAAGATATAAGGCATTTTCCGCACCTTACGCAGCAGAGAACTGGACCAGTTCGCCACTGCTCTAACTCCAACTTCTAAATTTTTCTGCAATTTCATTTTAAGTCTAAAAAATCTGATTTTTGAGTATGTGATTTCCTTATGTGTCTAGTTTACTTAAAAATTAACGGTTCATAAAACGGACGCTCAAAACCCCAGTTACAGCCGCTAGAGTACGTACCCTCCGGGTGGATCTATTTGCGGCAAAACGTCGCTATAACTTCAAAATTTTCCCAAACAAACTTCTTTCACTCCAAACCCATTTGTTTCATTTTCCAACACCTAAATACATGCCATTAAGTGTTCTTTTTAACCTAAATAAATATTTTAAGTCATTGGGGTATTTCCACAAACACTTTATAAGCAACTATCCAATATCACAACTCATTTCTTTACTTTCATTCTAACACTTCCAAGCTACAAACCAAAATACCAAACATCATTTTCCACTTAGTTTTCATCATCTAAAATATCAATTTACCATCAAATTAATTCTTAATCTATCATATGCATTCTTCCAAGTTCTACCCAAAATCATCATAGGTTGGAATTCTTTAACTTTCCCTTGTTTTTAATTCTTACAAACATACTCTCATCATCAAAATCAAATCATTATCACAATATGGATATCAAATTATCAAAACCTTAAAACTTCAAAAAAAATGGGTCTTAGAGTTCTTACCTACTTTATAGTTGATTTCTACACCTTCCAAGCTTCCAATGATGTCTTCCCTCTCCTTTTTGGTTCTTCTTTGCTTTCCTTCCTTCTTCTTTCCTCTCTTCTTCTTCTTCTTCTTCTTTCTCTTCTTTCTCTACGGTTTTTCTCTCCTCTTTCTCTTTCTATTTTTCTTTCTTATTTCTTTTGTATTCATGAATAGTGGCCCCCTTTTATATTAGGACTCAAATGATACAAGAGAAGTGTAGAAATGTCTAGAAAAAGGAAGAATTTTGGTGTTTTACCATTTAAGCCCGAAATCACTATTCACTCAGATTTTGTTTTGCGTTTTTGACCTAGTTCTGGTCCGAATTTGGAAAACTGTTTAACACGAAAGTTGTAGGTCTCGGTCTAATCTTTTCCGCGATATAAAATTCATAAAATTCTGAGATCGTATGAAAAATTTACGCCTGAAATACTAAAGCGGTTCAAAGGAAATACGGAACAGTCCCACCCCGGGACTTCGAGAAGTCTACCGATCATCTCCAAATTCATTTTATGGATATAATTGGGTCCCACCATAATCTATTTTGCATGAATTCGTTTTTGTACTCGACGATATTACTGTAGGTAGTAGTAAAAACTATCGGTCGTTATATTGGCAACCAAAGCCCAATAAGGAATCACCCTTTGCCAAAAATCAATTTAGGCCCAATTAAATTATAAAAGGCCCAATTATCATATTTGGACTTTATGGAAATGGTTTTAGGTCCAATTGGATCCAACCAATTATCCTAAACCAAACTTGGCCCAACCAAGCCCATTAAGCCCAAATACAACTTTATTAGCCCAATTCCAAATTAGGCCCAATTAATTTAATTCTAAAATTCCAAATTTCACAATTTAATTAATTAAAGTGTATTGTCATAATTAATTAGTTAAAATAATATTTACAAAATATCAATTACACTAATTAATCATGCTTTAAACTTTTCAACACCTGTCCAACATTATTGAATCAAAATCATCTCATCTTCATGCTCTTATGGTCACGGCATTGAGGGATTTTTTAAAATCGATTTCGATTTCAATCCAATTAAATCATAAATCAATTTATCCCAAGTCTTTAAACACATCCAATGGTCTTAAAAATAAAATCACCATGACCTAGGGTTTATCCATTACATTCGGCCAATGCACTAAAATTGGGGAGAATTAATCCAATTAATTTTTCACAATTCCAACCTCAACCAAATCATCAATTTGAAGAAATCATGCTCAAATCACAAAATCCCAAATTAAAGTTAAGAACCCTAAATTCAATTTCATGCTCAATTATGGCTCTGATACCATTGTTGGGTTTTCTAGGTCAAACCAAGATCAAATTAAGCAAGAAATCATGTGAATACAACAAATTAAGAATGCGGAAAATACAAACTTTGATCGGATTTTGGATGCGTTGAACAAAAAAATTTGTTCCTCCAACTATCGGCCAAGCTCCTCCTTTGGGGATGTAATCCAAGCTCAAAGCTTAATGGTGATTCCAAGCTCAAATGTTGGTTTCCCTATCATCTTGAATGATCCCTTGTGTGTGCTAGCACTTAGAAACTTTTTGCAACAAAAATCTTCTTCATCTTCCTCCTAGTTTCGGTCAAAGAAGAAAGAAAATGGAGAGAGTATTTTTTGGTTCCCAAAACCGTGAGCTAGAGAGAGTGAGAGTGAGTGAATGACGTGATTAATTGATTTCAAAAATCAAAAGAAAGATATACCAAACATTTGGTATATGTCATTCACCTTGTCAACTTGTGTGTAAAACAAGTTACCATGATTTCATTCACTAACTTCCATCACCAAAAAGGTGAATGAATGACTGGTGATGTGACATGTGATGTGACATGTGGGCCCCACTTGATTCAAAATCCGAGTGGGCCCGCAACACATCCCGGGCTCAGGTTCGCTGATTTCGAATTAATGAATTTTCTGTTGCGACGTAATTAAATCAAATTTAATTAAATAATTATGCCTAGCGAAATTACTATTCATGTCACTAGCGAATTATTTCTAAATTAATTCGTTTGTCCGAATTAAAATCCAATTTTAATTCCGTATCGAAATCTAATTTCGTTTAATATATCGAATAATTCCAAATTAATCGTTCTCTCTCTTCAAATAGTATTTTATCCTAGATAAAATCTCTCTGTAATTAATCATAGATTAATTATGTTCGAATCATACGTCATCGCTGAATCTTCGGGAAGCGACCCATGAGATCCCTGGATATGTTGGCAGTAAATCTGATCGTCGGACTATCCGAACACGTATGTACCTTGTACTACATTTTTACTGATTTATGAGACATGGTTGGCTTCTAGCAAAGCACTGTGCCTACCCAATTCTCCAGAAATATTCTTAATGGAATATATAATCTTTTTCAGGCGTAATATACGTAGTATTGCGTATTGCGATCCAGTATCGGATGTCACATGCTAGGCCTGGGGCTGGAATTGTGTCTGCCCCGTACGAACCATATATCGAATCTCTGGTAACTAGTCTCTATAATCGGATAAACATGACCTAGTCATATTATCCCGATGACTGCAGTACTAAAGAGTACTAGTTCCGTATCCTGCGTGATCATCATCTCCATATGACTGGAGTGATACTTCCATCTTGACATCACACCCAATACACTACAATTCTCAATATACCCAGAAGAGGCGTACACGGAACATGTTAAAGCCCCGAACGACCAAAACCAAAGTATATTGATTGTCGCAAGTATTAGCGATGTAAGTCTCAGGGTTAAGACCAAATACACCTACCCTGATTCGGACTTCCATAGACACATAGTCATACTACCAATGGAATTCTGAGGGGTCTATCCAGAGTGAAGATGTTTCCGTACCATCGGTAAACACAACCTCCCATCACACTTGCATAAGTATCCAATACTTAAATATATGAGAACTATGACGTTATGCTCCCACAACGCGCACAAGTTCAATACTTGTCTATTCCGCATTATCGATGTACAATCTCGATAATACTACGACTAGGGATATTTTAATGATTAAACCTTAGTGGATTAATATCGTCTCATATCTTATTAATCTGGAACTAATCATATAGACTTCTATCATTTATGTATCTTGGTAATCCAATTACGAATGATAAAGAGCAATTTCCTTTGTCACATAGTTAATTTGTACAACAACACCATGTTATGTATAAATAGTGATGCTATGGGTCATAATTGTCCTACACGAGTGCTATTATTACTCACCCTTTTTCAGGATCTATAAATTCAGCTCGTCATTTCACTCTTGTAGATATCCAGATTTGAGAAATAAATATTTAAAAAAAAATAGAAACAACTTCAAAAAGATGTGTTGTTAACATCTGTGTGTTTTGCGGTACTAGATTTGGTTCTAAACCAGAATTCGCTGAAGCAGCACAAGAATTGAGAAGAGTAATGGCTGAAAGAAATATGCACTTAGTATATGACAGTGGCAATCTTGGACTAATGGGGTACGTTTCAAGGGCTGTACAGGAAGGAGGTAGTCAAGTTTTAGGAATTATCCCAAAATCTTTGGTAGAGGCGAATCTTATTGGACAGTCAAATGGAGATGAATGCATCGTGCCCGGTATGTCCGAACGACTTGTTGAAATGATTAACCGTGATGATGTATTTATTGCTTTGCCAGGTAGCTTGGGCACGATGGAGGAAATTTTCACAATATTGTCTTGGGCGAACTTGAACATACACCAGAAACCAATTTGACTGTTTAACTTTGATGAATTTTATGATTTTCTTTATGTGTTTCTTGAAGATGCCCGTAGAAATGGGTTCCTTTCAAAACCCATAAAAGGTACCTTCTTCACTGTCAGAACAACCAATGTATTAATTGACCAATTTTTAGCCTTTGAACCACATATTGACCCTATTCTTTCCAAGATAAACTAGTCCGATAATGATCATGGTAAGAATTGTCGGATAAATCTGGATCTTAACCTTTAATTTTCTTTTAAATGTACAATTCCGCGCTATCTAGGTATTGTCTTCTAAAATTTCCTTCTTCTTTTTAGACATTGGGGACAATGTTTCAATTAGGTTTGGGGGTGGGGAATAGTTGACTAGTACCTTGTTTTTATTTTTCATTGTGTTATTTTTGCTTGGTTTTTAGTCAAAAATTTTAAAAACAATTAAAAAAAATTAAATAATTTGATTTTTATGTTTTTAATTTGACTAACCAGGTGGAATTGGGTTTTGAGATAGTTGTGTAAGGAGTTTCCTCTCATGAGACGTATCTCAACCTATTTCGTAACAAGTTAATTTTTGTTTATTTCCTTTTGAATTATTTAAATTTGTAAATTCTCCATAATACTGGTCAAATTGGATCTTCATATGCTCAGTTGACAGGTATTATCAACAAGCATAGTAACATACGGATATGAGTCGTAAGTGAAAAGTTTGTAATATTCAGTGCTCTAGTTTATTGGATGAAGCATCTCAAAGCGATGGAATAAAAAAATTTGTGTATATAAATAATTAACCATGCTTTTACTTAGTAATCGAGCGTCTTTCCCTAGTAACCAAAGATTGTTCGCGTCAAACGGTAAAAGCTTGAGTTACTAATAATAAAGTTTCTACTTAGTAACTGAACGTCTTACCTCAGTAAGTAGAGATTGTTCGCGTCAAACGGTATAACCTTTAAACATCTGAGATCCGAGTAATTAAGTCTGTAGGGGTGTCTTAACACCTAGTGCCCTAAAGCCAACTGGCTTAAGAGTCACTGTCTCAAAGCTCGCTATATGGATTGAAGATGTTATAAAAAATAAAAAATAAAATTCATTGCCAAAAAGGTGTGAATTCTGATATAACTTTAGGACAAAAATATTACTCTATTTTCAACTACACTTATGAATATTGTGGGCACAATGATTTGATTAATACCTTGTTGTTTGTTGATGAGCGGAAAATATATCAATATTTACCGCCCCTTTTACTTAATATTTTGTTTAGTTTCTCGAGTTTGATGAACGTTTTGATGTGTTTTAGTTTCTTTTGCAGAAAATAATATTGGGACACAATGAAATCATTTAGGACGAAATGTGGGTCAAATAAGGGAAAAAAATGGACGTGACATATTAATTTTGGAGATTGGAAACTTGAAAGGGCGTTTTAACAAAGTGCAGTTTTGGAAATTCTAGTTTTACGCATTTATCGTATTTTGGGCATATACTTTTACTCCGATATCGGATTGAGCTGATTCAAGTTTCAGATTAAAGAAGACTCAAATATCTACAACTTTGAAAGACACAATAATTTCGAATTCTGAATATTTCATGCCCGAAAGTGATTAACCATCCAGAAATGTGTTGTGTGTAATTATTAAAGTCATTTTCAAAGCAAAAAATAAATTAATAAATAAATAATAAAAATTATCAAATCACCACCAAACATGATAAGCAATTAGTGGAGCAATTAATAATGGATTTGGTGGATGATTTGATGGAGGCAAAATTTTGCCTATAAATACCAAGCCATTTCATTTGTAAATTCATACTTTCTTATAATGAATTCCTTAAGAATACTAAGAAGATTGTATCTTGTTTGTTTATTTACAGCTTTCAGTAATTACTTCCACTTTCACACTTTCTTTTCTTTACTTTTCAGTTTTTACTTTCTGCAATTTACTTTTACGCACAGTACTTTTCTTTCTTTAATTTTCAGTTTTTACTTTTCAGTAATGAGAAGGTAACTCCTCTTTTGCTGGGGTAAAAGGTAAAACTTTTATTACTAATATTTAGATTAATCTCTCTTAATTATAATATATAAACTAGTTAAAACTGACTTAACGAGGATACCGCCATATTGGTCGGTTGGTAATTATTTATATTGGTTTTTAACCTGACTAAACTAGATACCGCCTGATTGGTCGGTTGGTAATTAATTATTAATTTGACTTAATTGGATACCGCCTATATGGCTGGTTGGTAATTATCATGCAAAATTAATATATTATATTAAGGGAGATATCTAAAATAGAAGTAATAAAAATAGATCCTTTTTACCTCAGCATTTTCTTTTATTGTACTTTTACTTTATTTACTTTTCAGCAATTTACTTTCAGCAATTCACTTTCAGCATTTACTTTTCAGTAATTTACTTTCAGCATTTACTTTTCAGCATTTAATTTTCAGTATTTAATTTCAGCATTTACTTTCCGTCATTTACTTTTCAGCAATTTACTTTTCAGCATTTTACTTTATGTCTTTTATTTTATTTAAGTTTTTACTAGCCCTAGTTATGTGTCGTAACTAAGTTAGTTGTCTGGGGTTGTGATGAATTCTAATATCACCGGTTTATAAGGGGTTATTTTATAGTTTGGGTAATTTAAAGGTTTACTTATTAAGTCTTAAGCTTAATGCGTCTTGTTAATTGGCCACGAATAAGATTGATCTGGTAAATCTAAAATAAACTTGACAAATGAATTTTAGGTTTCAGCCTTAGACTTAATAACCCACGATCTTCCTTGAGGATAGATAACCCTTTAATAGATTTCCTTACATGGATAGACATAACCTGTCGGGCGGGGGTAGCCATAATTGGAACTTAAACTTAATGAATCCAAGTAATTTGGTTGACATAGACATATGGTTCAATTGGGTTATACTGGGTATTTGCGTCTGACCATCGATAGAGGCTTTCGCATAATTTAGTGTTCCAGGTTAGTAAACCGATTTATTACACAAACATGAAATACCGCTTCACCTTTTAAAGGATATTAGAAAGATTCACAACCCTAGATGTTTCCTAATATTGAATTTTCTTAAACCTACTTTCGTGCAATTTTATTTACTTTTTTTTAAATTTAGAATCATCACAATTTCAAATCAATCAAACAACCTGTTAGATACTAGTAATCATTTAACCTCATAAAATTAATAGATTAGGTATTAAGTTCTCGTGGGATCGATACTTTTTATACTACTTGAACGATACGTGCGCTTGCGTTATACGCGTGTGATTACGCAGCGGTCAAGTTTTTGGCGCCGTTGCCGGGGACTTATTTATCTTTTTATTATTAATTTTGAGGTTACATACCTTTACTTGTATCTAATTCTTTTTACTTATGTTTTTGTTTTCTTGTGTTTCAGGTTCTCAGATACTACATGAGACAAACCAGAAGCTTTGAACTTCGATCGTTTTACCCAGAATTGAAAGAACCATCAGACAGTTGAGAAGGGAAAGGCGAGGAAAAGAAGCAAGAGTTAATCAACATGGAAACTGAACCTTTGAACGTTGCACCACCAATTCCCATTCGAGACAGAACCGTTCGGTGGTGACGGACTCATTTCTTGTATTGCGCTTCCTCTTACCAGCAAATGCGGGTGACATCAAAACATGCATCCAGATGATTCAGCAGTCAGTAAAGTTTGGGGGAAATGCAACTGAAGATCCTAATGCCCACATCAGCAACTTCTGGAAGTTTGCGGTACTTTCAATTACAACAGAACAGCTGAAGAAGCAATGAGACTGCGGGTTTTTCCATACTCCTTGGAATAGAGCTAAAGCTTGGCTACATTCACTACCAGCAGGTTCCATCACAACTTGGAACACTCTAGCCACCAAATTCCTTGCAAATTACTTTCCACCAGCCAGAACTGTAAAGTTGAGAATGACATCACATCCTTCGTGCAACAAGATTCAGAATCCTTTTGCGAAGTTTGGGAAAGATTCAAAGATTTACTCCAGAAATGTCCTCATCATGAGATCCCAAAGTGGCTACAAGTCCAAACTTCTACAATGGACTTTCTGGAATAATGAGAACCACAATTGAGCTGCTGCTGGAGGAGATTTGATGGAAAAATGAGAAGATCAGGCCTGGGACTTAATTGAAGAAATGGCCAACAACAAACTCTTATGGCCAACAGAAAGGAGCATGATCCAAAGAATTGCAGGAATTTATGAAGTTGGAGCCACACACAGCAGGAATTCCAAGCTGGATCAGATTTGCAAAATCTGGAAACTCTTAACATGAAGGTTAATGGGGGATCCACAAGTTCACCATTTGGAGGAGCACCTGAGTCAGAACTTTCAACCAACAGAAAGAAACGGTGAATTATGTCAATAATTTCAACAGACAGGGGAACAATCCATATTCAAACACCTACAACCCAGGGTGGAGAATCATCCCATTTCACATGGGAGCAACAATTTAGGGCAAATGAACAACCCACCACCCGAATTCCAACAACAGAACAAAGGCCAGGAGCAGGCACAAATGAATCAGGAATATAACAGAAGTGTTGATCCACTTGAAAAAGATAGAAACAAAACACGACTCTCAAGCAGCAAGATATGATGCTATATTCAATCCCAAGCAGCATTAATTCAAAGTCAATCAGCTTCTATCAAAGCACTGGAGAATCAAACGGGACAACTGACCAATGCTCAGAGTTACAGACCACCAGGTAATCTTCCCAGCAACACAGAACCAAATCCAAGCAACGGGGGAATGAGCAATGTCAAGCCATCACCTTGAAAAGCGGTACTGAAATCAACAAAGATGGTGGAGCCAAAACAACTACTGAGGAAGTTCCAAAAGAAACAAAGCAACAGATGGAGGAAAAAGAAGCAAAGGAAAAAGAACAAATCACTCCACCTCCACATTTTCCTCAGCGTCTTCAGAAGAATAAACTGGACAAGCAGTTTGCTCGATTCTTGGAGGTGTTCAAAAAGCTGCATATCAACATTCCATTTGCAGAAGCGTTGGAATAAATGCCCAGCTATGCCAAATTCATGAAAGACATTCTTTCACGAAAACAGAGATTGTGGAGATTATGAGACAGTAGCATTATCAGAAGAATGCAGCGCCATCACTCAGAGAAAACTTCCTCCAAAGTTGAAAAATCCTGGCAGTTTCATTGTTCCTTGTACCATAGGAGAACATGACTTCGGTAAGGCTCTGTGTGATCTAGGTGCGAGTGTTAACTTGATGCCTTTTTCTATTTTCAGGAAATTGTATATTGGAGAAACCATGCCAACTTCAGTCTCTCTACAACTTGCTGATAAAACACTCGTATTTCCAAGAGGCGTAGTTGAGGATGTGCTGGTCAAGTTTGACAAATTCATTTTCCCAGTAGATTTTATTGTCCTTGATATGGAGGAAGACGCAGACATGCCAATCATCCTCGGGAGACCATTCTTGGCTACAGATCGAACCATTATTGATGTACAAAAAGGAGAATTAACCATGAGGGTACAGGACCAAGAAGTAACATTTAATGTTTTCAAGGCCATGAATTTCCCATATGATGAAAAGAATGAGGAATGTTTTAGACTTGATGTGATACATAGTACCGTTCAGAACTCTGATAAAAGAAAAAGTTCTACTGACAAACTTAAAGCATGTCAATTGGCTGTGGAGCCTGAAGATAAAGCGCACTGCGCACTGAAGAAGCCTATTCTTGCTCTACAAGCAACAGAAGAGAAAAAGTTCCACCAGCTCAACGAATTGGAGGAATTTCACATACAGCCTTTTGAGGATGCCAAATTGTACAAGGAAAAGGCAAGGAAAAGACATGATGAGAAGTTAGTGCGCATACAACTGGAACCAGGGCAGAAGGTACTGTTAAACAAATCAATGGTGAAATTCTTCCCATGGAAGCCAAAATCACTGTGGTCTGGTCCATTTGTGATCACCAAGGTTTTACCAGACAAAGCCGTTGAGATACATGATCCTGACTCCAACAAAACTTTCAAGGTTAAAAACAAGTGTGTCAAGCACTACTGGGGAGAATCATTTGAGTGACAAAAATAAAGTGTCATACTTTCATATCCAGCCTAACGTTCGAGAAGTCACTTCTAGCTGACGACTTTAAACTTAGCGATCGCAGGGAGGCAACCCATGCAATTTGTTATATATTGTAATTTGGTGTGTTGTGATTTTTTTGTGTTTAGTTTTTGCAGGTTAAGTCATTTCAGGATGGAAGAAGTTCTCGCAAATCTTCACAAGCAATTTCCTTCTCTCCCTCAAAAATCTCTGATGAAAGTTTACAAAGCTCGTTTGGAACGGATGAGGTTACTGATGATCAAAGGTATTCCTACTGACATTCGTTGGATTATCGAAGCACGGGTCCGATTGGCAGGTAAGTCTTCTGACTCTTTTATTTCACATCTGCCTGGTTTAGGAAGGAGCACATATGCTAAAAAGAGAAGAGCCAAAAGAATGTGTGTTTGTTATAAATATGCTCGCATGTTTTGTAATACTCGTTGTCGTTCTTTAGGAATGGTGTCTGATAACCGCGAAGATAAGATTAATTTCATTAGGGATGGCTTGAGTAAGGAGTCTTTGGATGACATATCTAAAACTCTTGAGACGCATCCCAGTGGATGTGTGTATCACGAAATTCGTGTGTTATACGCACAATTCCAAAAAGAAAGACAACAGTTAAGTCTTGGGAATCTGACTCAAAAAGACCCTGTTTGCCAATTTATAAGAAAATTGGATGGGAAGCTTGTCCATGACGCATAGACGTCAATCAAGCCGCTATTTTTCTTGTACATATTATATCTCTTTGTCTTTTCCTAATAATTGTGATTTGTTTTGTTGTTTTCTTTTACTTTCTCCGACATGATCCATACCTTTTTTACTATCACGATTTTTTTTACTGTTAACTAATAATTGTCATTTGGCAGGTACTAGTGCTATTATTTTACTCACCCTTTTCAGGTATTATAAATTCAACTCATCATTGCACTTTTGAAGACATCTAGAGTAAAACATGGAAGCCACTTCAAGAAGACGAATTGAAAACATCTGTGTTTTGCGGTACTAGTGTTTGTGTTAAGCCACTATACGTATAGGCAACACAGGAATTGGGTCGAGTCTTAGCTGCAAGGAATATGCACTTAATATATGGCGGAGGTAATCTTGTACTTATGGGGATCGTTTCAAAAGCTGTACAAGAATGAGGCAGTCACGTTTTGGGAATCATCCCAAAACCCTTGGCAGAAGCAAATCTTATTGGACCATCAAATGGAGAAGAGTTAATCGTGCCAGGTATGTCTGAACGACTAGTAGAAATGATTAACCGTTCTTATGCTTTTATTGCTTTGTCAGGTGGCTTGGGTACATTGGAGGAAATTTTTACAGTGTTATCTTGGGCGAACCTGAATATACACCAGAAACCTCTTGGACTGTACAACGTTGAAGGATTTTATGATTTTCTTTGTGTGTTTCTTGATGATGCCCGGAGAAATGGGTTCGTGTCAAAACCTTTAAAAGAACTCATCTTCACTGCCAGAACTGCTCCAGATCTAATTGACCAAATCGTAGCCTATGAACCACAAATTGACCCTATCCTTTCAAAGATAAATTGGTCTGAGGACGATCATGGTAAGAGGCGTCGGATTAATCTGGATCTTAACCTTTAACTTTTCGTGTAGAATTTCAGCTAACCAGGTACTATCTTCTAAACTCTGCTTCTACTGTTTAAGACATTGGGGACAATGTCTCTTTTAGGTTTGTGGGAGGGAATTAGTTGATCAGTATCTTGTTTTTAGTTGTGTGTTGTTTTTATTTTTAGTCCAAATTTTTTCGAAAAATACAAAAAAAAATTGAAAATTTTTCAAAAATTACAAAAATATTTTGCGTTTTTGTGTTTTTATTTTGACTAAAAATGTGAAATTGGTAAGAGATAGCTGAGTAAGGAGTTTCCACTCCTGAGACGTATCTCAAACCTAATTCGGAACAAGTTAATTTTTGTTTATTTCCTTTTGAATTATTTAATTTGTAAATTCTCCATAAAACTGACTAAAATGGATCTTCATATTCTCAGTTAGCAGGTATTATCAACATGCATAGTAACATACAGATATTCAGTGCTCTAGTTTAATTGGAGGAAGCATCTCAAAAAGTGATGGAGTAAAAAAAAAAACGTCTGAGATCCGAGTTATTAAGTCCGTATGTGTGTTTTAACACTTAGTGCCCTAAAACCAACTGGTTTGGGAGTCACTGGCCCAAAGCTCGCTACATGGATCAAAGATGCTGCAAATATATATATATATATCTGAAGTCTGAGTAATTAAGTCCGTATGGGTGTCTTAACACCTGGTGCCCTAAAGCCAACTGGTTTGGGAGCCACCGACCCAACACTCGCTACATAGATGAAGATATTGTATATAAATAAAAAAAATCAAAAATCAAAGAAAAAATCAGAAAAATCAGAAAAATTATTCTATTGCTGCAAAAAGGTGTGAATTCTGATAAAATTTTAGGACAAAAATATTACTCTCTTATCAACTACACTTGTGACTGTTGTGGGCAAAAATGATTTGATTAATATTTTGTTGGCTGTGCATATGGAGAATGGTAAATATAATCGGAGAATTTACTTATTCAGTAATTTAGAAAGAAAGAAAACAACTAGTAACTTGGAGTAGAAGTTTCACCTGATTAGTCACTAACTTCTTTATTCTATTTTCTCGTGTCTTTTTGCTTTTGTGTGCATTAGTTTTATTATCTTTTTACTTTTGTAAAACGTTTGTGGGTATCGTTGCTGTAATCCCTCACGAGACTATAACTCGTCCACTAGGGACACCTAGGGGTTTAAAGACTTGTTGCACATGCTAAATGCAACCGTGATCCCTACGAAAGTGGTTTAGTTTAATTTTATTGTTTCTTGTATTTAATTTTTGTTGTTTTTCTCGAGGACTAGAAGAATGTTCGGTTTTGGGGTGTGATGAGCGGAAAATATATCAATATTTACCGCCCCTTTTACTTAAGTTTTGTTTAGTTTCTCGGGTGTGATGAACGTTTTGATGTGTTTTAGTTTAATTTTGTAGATAAAATAATATTGGGACATAATGAAATCATTTAAGACGAAATGTGGGTCAAATAAGGGCAAAAAGGGGACTTGACATATTAATTTTGGAGTTTGGAAACTTGAAAGGGCGTTTTAACGAAGTGCAGTTTTGGAAATTCTAGTTTTGAGCATCTGTCGTATTTTGGGCATATCCTTTTACTCCGATATCGGATTGAGCTGATTCAAGTTCCAGATTAAAAAAGACTCAAAGCTCTACAACTTTGAAAGACACAATAATTTCGAATTCTGAATATTTCATGCCCGTAATTGATGAACCATCCAGAAGTGTGTTGTGAGTAATTATTAAAGTCATTTTCAATCATTTTCAAAGCAAAAAATAAATTAATAAATAAATAATAAAAATTATCAAATCACCACCAAACATGATAAGCAATTAGTGGAGAAATTAATAATGGATTTGGTGGAGCAATTAGTGGAGCAATTAATAATGGATTTGGTGGATGATTTGATGGAGGTAAAATTTTGCCTATAAATACCAAGCCATTTCATTTGTAAATTCATACTTTCTTCTAAGTAATTCCTTAAGAATACTAAGAAGATTGTATCTTGTTTGTTTATTTACAGCTTTCAGTAATTAATTTCCGCTTTCGCACTTTCTTTTCTTTACTTTTCAGTTTTTACTTTCTGCAATTTACTTTTACGCACAGTACTTTTCTTTCTTTAATTTTCAGTTTTTACTTTTCAGTAATGAGAAGGTAACTCCTCTTTTCTGGGGTAAAGGGTAAAACTTTTATTACTAATATTTAGATTAATCTCTCTTAATTATAATATATAAACTAGTTAAAACCTGACTTAACGAGGATACTGCCATATTGGTCGGTTGGTAATTATTTAAATTGGTTTTAACCTGACTAAACTAGATATCGCCTGATTGGTCGGTTGGTAATTAATTATTAATTTGACTTAATCTGGATACCGCCTATATGGCTGGTTGGTAATTATCATGCAAAGTTAATATATTATGAAAATTCGGGGTTATCCTAAGTTCTGACCCTATGCGGAATTACAGACAATAAGCAGGACAAGTCCTGTTACTGCTACTATGGAATTGCAACAGGCAATTTAACAAATCAACCAACTAAAATAATAAGTTGCAAATGTAAAAACAATAACAATAATTAAAGCAGCAAAAATAATCAAACCACACAAAATTCAACACAATGATTTTGGTGATGAAGTGGAAAACTCTTCCGAGAGTAAAAAAACCACTCCGGGTATAGGCTACCACCCGAATCCACTATATCGAGAAAAACTTACAGCGATGGTCAAGACCTATGGTGGCAACTCCACCGACTCAAGTACCTCTATACTGCAAGAACTCAAGGCAACTCCTCAAGCCCGCGACCCACGGTTTTCTTCAGAACCTCTGAAGTCTCTGAGTAGATTATATCACCAATGACGCCGGAACTCCGACTACCAAACTTCCTCCTAAAGAACTCTAAAGGATTAGGGAATTTGGGTTAAGTTGTGTTGAAGGTTTAACAAAGATGGAATCACACCATTAACGAAGAAGACAATAAGAATAAGAAGTCTTCAGTGGTGGATTCAAATAAGGTTGAAAGCTTTGAGAGATTTAGGCTCAAGAAATAATTGCTTCAACTATTGGGGAATGTGGCTTAATGTTTGTTTATATAGGTAGGGCCAAGGAAAAGGGTTTCCTAGTCTTATTTTGGCTTTAAAACGTGTCTAAGAAACCTACTTACGCAGGGACGTTCGAACTCACTTCAAACGCAACTCAAACGCAAAGTCTCTGCCTCGAAACCGTTCGAACGACATTACGAACGCAACTCGAACGCGGAACGCGGACTGGTTTTCAGGGGCAACTTAAAACGCTTGTAACTTTCTCGTCTCTTGTCCAAATCATGAGTTCTTTATGTGTACGTGATCGTCTTCGAGTCTACTTTCCAATGCAACTGACCTTATGTCAATTGGAGCTCTAAATCTTCTGAAATATGCAAAAGAGTAAAACGTCGCTCTGAAATCTCTATCTTATGTTGCCAAATACTTGTCCAATTGCTCCGAGATCTTCAAGACTCATTACAACTCAATTGAACTTGTTTTGTTACGGACATTGCCAATAAAAATGGAACTAACAATCTCCCTATTTGGCATTCTGTGACAAAACACTACCTATTACAAAGACTACGGTAATAGACCCAAAAAGTAAATAGTCAACTGTCAACCATTAAAACAGTGACTTATTACAAATGGACTCGATCTAACACCTAACAAAGTAGTCTTGAAAATAATGCCACCGCAGCAATAAACCTGCTTACCTGAAACATCCACAAACAATAATATACCGTGAAAAACATTGGGATAATCAAGTAAAACATAAAGCAGGTAAAAATCTCATGCATGTACAAGTAGAAATCCCTCTCCCCCTTAATCTTAACTCCCCTTAAAACGGAGATATCCAAAGGTATTCTACGGCTCTCTCATATATATTAAGGCTCTCCCCCTTAATATATTACTCTCCCCCTTTTTGTCACGAAATGACAAAGGGTAAAAGAAACAGGAAAAATAACAGGAGAACAGGAGACAACACAAGCAAGAGCATAAACAAACAGGAATTACTCCCCCTCACTAACAGACACATAGAGTTAGCAAAATAACATACGGGAAGTAAACCAAAAACTCAGAAAAAGTGCACAAGAAGGAAGAAACAAATTGGTATGCAATAACATGAAGCACACACAGGCACATACTGAGAGAAATAAAAATCTTGTCAAAAACTGACTGAAACAGCATTTCAAGCTGATACAATGATACCCAGTCAGTATTCAGCTGTTTATGACATGAAACAATATGCATCATTTTAAAAGCTGCTAAATACAACACTTATGCATATGACATAAACACCAAAGCATATAAAGCACTTGCGTGAAAAATAAAGTGCATAACGAATCAAGGCTTAAGACCTTATTTTATGAGCTGGACACAGCCAAATAAATTCATCTCTAAACAAACCAAGTCCACAAAATAGGTGTTCAAACCCAGCACCACTAGGACCTGAAAATAAGCAACATTGGTTGCATGCTATAATATTTACCCCAGAAATATCATGAGCTCATATTTAACAACTCTTTCGAGTGAAGGGTTTTTGCCCTTATCTTTTGAATTTAGCCATTTTGGCTCTTTTGCACTTGAGTCTCATTTTTTTTTTTGTTTAATTCTTTTTGCCTTTACAAGGGGATAGCAAGGTCATCTAGTCAAAGGTCACACTATTCAGTAAACAAAGTATGGTAGAAATTAGATTGCCAGTCCAAAAACTCATACATGCGACCAAGCCTTGATAAAATAAAAACGTGTATGTGAGGTGCAAGCACATGATATACCAAAAGTTTTTATCACACACACTTATGTATATAGAGCATCAAGAAAAATAACAGCATATCATACATGCATAATCATATATCCTACATACCAGGATCACATGCACATGCTATTCATGCTCTAACAAGCCATAAAAATATTTTTGGTCTTTTTCAAAATATATAATTTTTTTTTTGATTTTTCAGTTTTAAAGCACAAAAAAATAAAGACACAAAACAGCTTGCAAAACATCCAATGATACGTGGAGTTGTATCCCGAGTGTAGATCATACTACCGTCCATTCGGAATCGGCTATGAAATTTATGTCCGGGTTTCCATCCTATATACCAAGGAATATATAACAAAAACAAGACATACACACACCCATATGCTGTGAAAACAAAATAAACGTGCAAAAACATAAAACACACGCACACACACATGCAATGGGAAAATAAAATGCATCTTTTAAGCAGAGTTACACCGAAGTGCACTCTCATCATGTCCATCAGGACATGCAGAAGTAGATGGGAAATCATCTTGCTTCCCCGCCCAAATCTTTCTAGGAGCCTCATGCACATGAGAGTTCCCAGACAACAAAGCAAGTTTCTCACTCAAGAATTGAGCTTGTTTGGTTAGTGCAGAAACTTGAGACATTAGATTTGACGAATCAAATCTAGGAGACACACTCTTAGGCCTTCTCTTTTGCTTGTGCAATATGAAACACTTAGGCTTAATATGTCCAGCCTTGCCACAGTGGTGGCACACAGGCACAAACCTCGGATGAGAGCGAGGTTTACCCACAACACCTCTAGATTGAGGTTGGGAAACAGGACGAGGAACAACATGAGGAGAAACATGACTACATACAACATGTTTCTTACCTAAGTCACGTTTAGCTGCTACAGGCACAGCTTTGGAAGAAGAAGCCTTATTAAAGTTAGGCTGAGAAATAATTCCTAACATACGGTCCACATTTTTATTCTCACTAGAAAATACAGACAACTGGGTTCTAGTATCTTCAAGTTCAGTCTCTAAAGCTAGGACCTTATCAATTAGACCCCTATTCCTCTCCTCCAGGTCATCAAACATCAAAAGGCTTTGCTCAAATTTGGCTTGAGCTTCATTCTTTTCTAGCTCAACAGCTTTCAGCTTTTTATTGACCTCTAAATTAGTCTTCTTAATAGCTAAACTCTCTTTAAAAAGTTTAGCATAAGCTACCTGAAGACTGTCATCATCAACTGACTCACTGTGAGAGGATTCTGAACCAGAATCTCTAACATACTCGTTCCTCTCACTGGTCACACTAGCAGGAAAGGCCATATAATTGCCTTTCAGAGAATCATCACCTTCAGAATCACTAAGGGATGCTGCCATGGCTTTCTTGCCTTTAGCCCTAAGATATGTGGGACACTCGGATCTAACGTGCCCATATCCTTCACATTCATGGCACTGGACACTACGGGTTCTATTATCCATATCCCCACTAGACTCTCTCATGCTATGCCTACTCTCTCTAGGCTTATTCTCCATATCCCTATCACTGTTATGGCCTCTCTTCTTAGGTTTAAGAAATTTCTTAAACTTATTTGTAAACAATGTCAAATCACGATATGTGAGGGTATCACAATTTAAGGGTTGACTATGTTCCATAGCTAATGGGTCAAGGATCGAGTTCAGGCTCTGATACCAATTGAAAATTCGGGGTTATCCTAAGTTCTGACCCTATGCGGAATTACAGACAATAAGCAGGACAAGTCCTGTTACTGCTACTATGGAATTGCAACAGGCAATTTAACAAATCAACCAACTAAAATAATAAGCTGCAAATGTAAAAACAATAACAATAATTAAAGCAGCAAAAATAATCAAACCACACAAAATTCAACACAATGATTTTGGTGATGAAGTGGAAAACTCTTCCGAGTAAAAAACCACTCCGGGTATAGGCTACCACCCGAATCCACTATATCGAGAAAAACTTACAGCGATGGTCAAGACCTATGGTGGCAACTCCACCGACTCAAGTACCTCTATACTGCAAGAACTCAAGGCAACTCCTCAAGCCCGCGACCCACGGTTTTCTTCAGAACCTCTGAAGTCTCTGAGTAGATTATATCACCAATGACGCCGGAACTCCGACTACCAAACTTCCTCCTAAAGAACTCTAAAGGATTAGGGAATTTGGGTTAAGTTGTGTTGAAGGTTTAACAAAGATGGAATCACACCATTAATGAATAAGACAATAAGAATAAGAAGTCTTCAGTGGTGGATTCAAATAAGGTTGAAAGCTTTGAGAGATTTAGGCTCAAGAAATAATTGCTTCAACTATTGGGGAATGTGGCTTAATGTTTGTTTATATAGGTAGGGCCAAGGAAAAGGGTTTCCTAGTCTTATTTTGGCTTTAAAACGTGTCTAAGAAACCTACTTACGCAGGGACGTTCGAACTCACTTCAAACGCAACTCAAACGCAAAGTCTCTGCCTTGAAACCGTTCGAACGACATTACGAACGCAACTCGAACGCGGAACGCGGACTGGTTTTCAGGGGCAACTTAAAACGCTTGTAACTTTCTCGTCTCTTGTCCAAATCATGAGTTCTTTATATGTACGTGATCGTCTTCGAGTCTAATTTCCAATGCAACTGACCTCATGTCAATTGGAGCTCTAAATCTTCTGAAATATGCAAAAGAGTAAAACGTCGCTCTGAAATCTCTATCTTATGTTGCCAAATACTTGTCCAATTGCTCCGAGATCTTCAAGACTCATTACAACTCAATTGAACTTGTTTTGTTACAGACATTGCCAATAAAAATGGAACTAACATATTATATTAAGTGAGATATCTAAAATCGAAGTAATAAAAATGGATCATTTTACCTCAGCATTTTCTTTTATTGTACTTTTACTTTATTTACTTTTCAGCAATTTACTTTCAGCATTTACTTTTCAGCAATTTACTTTCAGCAATTTACTTTCAGCAATTCACTTTCAGCATTTACTTTTCAGTAATTTACTTTCAGCATTTACTTTTCAGCGTTTAATTTTAAGTATTTAATTTCAACATTTACTTTCCATCATTTACTTTTCAGCAATTTAATTTTCAGCATTTTACTTTATGTCTTTTATTTTATTTAAGTTTTTACTAGCCCTAGTTATGTGTCGTAACTAAGTTAGTTGTCTGGGGTTGTGATGAATTCTAATATCAACGGTTTATAAGGGGTTATTTTATAGTTTGGGTAATTTAAAGGTTTACTTATTAAGTCTTAAGCTTGATGCGTCTTGTTAATTGGCCACGAATAAGATTGATCTGGTAAATCTAAAATAAACTTGACAAAGGAATTTTAGGTTTCAGCCTTAGACTTAATAAATCACGATCTTCCTTGAGGATAGATAACCCTTTAATAGATTTCCTTACAGGATAGACATATACCTGTCGGGCGGAGGTAGCCATAATTGGAACTTAAACTTAATGAATCCAGGTAATTTGGTTGACATACACATATGGTTCAATTGGGTTATACTGGGTATTTGCGTCTGACCATCGACAGAGGCTTTCACACAATTTAGTGTTCCAGGTTAGTAAACCGATTTATTACACAAACATGAAATAACTGCTTCACCTTTTAAAGGATATTAGAAAGATTCACAACCCTAGATAGTTTCCTAATATTGAATTTTCTTAAACCTACTTTCGTGCAATTTTATTTACTTGTTTTTAAATTTAAAATCATCACCATTTCAAATCAATCAAACAACCTGTTAGATACTAGTAATCATTTGACCTCATAAAATTAATAGATTAGGTATTAAGTCCTCGTGGGATCGATACTTTTTATATTACTTGAACGATACGTGCGCTTGCGTTATATGCGTGTGATTACGCACCGGTCAGTTGTGTATATGGAGAATGGTAAAAATAATCAGAGAATTTACTTATTTGGTAATTTAGAAAGAAAGAAAATAATTATTAACTTTGATAAGAATTTCACTTGTTTAGTCACTAACTTGTTTTGTGTGTTTGATTGTACATTTGATTGACGTTTATGGGTATCGTCGCTGTAAGCCCTCACGAGACTATAACTCGTCCACTAGGGACACCTAGGGGTTTAAAGGCTTGTTGCATACGCTAAATGCAACCGTGATCCCTGCGAAAGTGGTTTAGTTTAATTTTATTTTAAAGTTATTTATTGTATTTTATTTTGTTTGTTTTGCTCGAGGACTAGCAAAATGTTAGGTTTGGGGTGTGATAAGCAGGAAAATATATCAATATTTATCACCCCTTTTAATTAATATTTTGTATAGTTTCTCGATTTTTGTGAATATTTTGATGTGTTTTGTGTTATTTTGTAGATAAATAAGATTTCAGGACTTAATGGAATCAAATCAGAGCTAAAACGGTGAAAAACGGACAAAAAGGGCAATATTGGAAATTCGCATCGTGACGCGCCTCAGTTACTATGCTGCTGACACTCGTCATAGCCACATCATCGACACGTCATCGCCATATCATCACGTGCGTCATCATCACGTCATCACGACGTCAGCACAATAATTCAATTGCTGACACATCATCACTTACGTCATCATGGTGTCAGCCAATAATTGAGACTGCCGACAGCTGTGTGCCATGTGTCAACATCTCAGCAAAGCCGCGTACACATGTCAGAAATCAACGGCGCGTCGCGACGCGCAAGGCCAAAATTTGCCTATAAATTGAGACCGATTTCATTTGAAAAATTCATCTTTCTTCTGGGCATTTCCTTAAAAATACTAAGAAGATAGTATCTTCATTTGAAAAATTCATACTTTCTTCTGGGGATTTCCTTAAGAATACTAAGAAGATAGTATCTTGTTTGTTTATTTACAACTTTCTTGTATTTAGTTTTTATTTTAAGCAATAAATCTTTCTTTATTTTACTTTAACGTATGAGTAGGTAACTTCTTTCTGCTGGGGTGAAAGGTAAAACTTTTATTATTATAATTTAGATTAATCTCCCTTAGTTATAATATATAAATTATCTTAAAACCTAACTTAATTGGATATCGCCTTATTGGTAGGTTGGACTTAATTAAATTAATTTTAACCTGACTTAATTGGATACCGCATTTATGGTCGGTTGGAATTAATTAAAAATCTGACTTAATCAGGATACCGCCTATATAGTCGATTGGTAATATACCGCAAATTTATATATTATAATAAAGAAGATTTCTAAATTAGAAGTAATAAAAGTGGATTCCCTAATCCCAGCATTTTATTTTATTATTTTATTTTACCTTTTTAAATTTCAAGTTTGTTTTATGTTGTTTTATTTATTTATGTCTTTAATTATCCTAGATATGTGTTGTAACTAAATACCGTATCTAGGGTTGTGATGAATTCCAATATCACCAGTTTATAAGTTGGTTATTTTGTGTCTTGGGTAATATATTGGTTTATTTATTGAGTCTTAATCTTAATGCTTCTTATTAACTGACCACTAATAAGATTGATATGGTAAACTTAAAATGAACTTGACGAAGGGATTTCCGATTTCAGCCTTAGACTCAATAGCTCACGATCTCACCTCAGGGAAAATTTCCTTAAGGTAGATTTTCTTCCAGGATAGACATATACCTGTCGGGCGGGGGTAGCCACAATTGGAACTTAATCTTAATGAATTCAGGTAACTTGGATAACATTGACATATGATTAAATGGGTTACTTTGGGTGTTTGCATCTGACCATCGACAGAGGCTTTTGCATATTTTCGTATTCTAGGTTAATAAACCAATATATTGAACAAACATGAGACAATCACTTCATATTTAAAAGATATTGGAATGATTCACAACCCTAGATAGCTTTATAATATTGATTTTTTCCTTTAATTTACTTTCGCACTGTTTTATTTACTTGTTTTAGATAAAAATCACCATCCAACTAACAATCAAATCAATTAGATACTTGTAGATATTTAGCTTCATAAATTGATAGCATAGGTATTAAGTCCTCGTGGGATCGATACATTTTATACTACTTGAGCGATACGTGCGCTTGCGTTACGTGTGTGTTTATTCACCGATCAGCCACGAGGGCATGAAAGTGCTTGTCATAGGCAAAATGGTATCGTTCGACCAACACACTATCAACATATTTTATCAGTTGTCAGACATTGAAAAAGATGAGTATACTGCATATTTGGCGGATGACCTTGATTATGAGGAGATCATAACTACCTTATGTGGAGAGGTGCTAGTTGGAAAACAAATCAAGGAGTAGCAATGCACTTTAACAAGACAGCCTTGGTATGTTAAGGCTTGGTTTTTTCGCTTCCGCTAAACGTATGTCAGCCAGTCACACATCTCATGTGACCAAGGATTATGCCACTCTAACTTATGCAATTATAACTGACAAATTCATTAATATTGGACGCATAATTCAAGACTCAATCCTTGATGTTTTAAGAGGTACGACTACACTTGGCCTTCCTCACCCGTCTCTAATCACTGATTTATGCCACAATGCAGGGGTTACATGGGACAAGAGTGAAGAACTGTTGACTGTCCAGGTTTCGATTGATGCGGGTAGTCTTGCCCGTTATAAGAATAAGGGCGATGATGAAACACAAGATTCTGGTCTTTCCAGAATGGCTAGTTCTTCCTGAGGTGCGAGTTTGACCCGTCCTCGTCCATTGATGACTCCTACATCTCGTCTTAATTTGGGCAAATGACTATCCTTACTTGAGAAAGAGACACAACGTCACAAACAAGTATAGTGTATTTTTCAGGAGCGGGTTGACAACTATATGGCTTATTCTATGGACTTTAATTCTGCCTTGGTGGAAATATTTGAGAACAGCGGGTTTACTCAGAACATAATGAAGTGTGTTTTCCTTCACCACTCATCTTTCCACCATATCCAGCGGATGCATCTGAAGAGGATGATGATTGATGACGGCCGTCTCAAGTAAGTGCCTTCAACCTAGATTTTCTTTATTTTGAGCATTGGGGGAACTGCTCGGTTTGAGTTTGGGGGTGTTGTGTGGTGTTTATTGTGTGGTGTTGCCTATGATGTGTGTTTTGTTGTGTTGTATATTTATGTTGTTTTCTTGGTTTAGTTTCCTTTATTTCTGGTATGTAATTGTGTGAGTTTGTAAAAAAACAAAAAAAAAATTGAGAATGATGGATGTTGTCTTAATGATGAGGTTGTGTGATTAGTATGAAATATTATAAAATGATAAGTGGTTGAATGTCTTTTATTTGATTCATTGAGTAGGTC
Organism: Zanthoxylum bungeanum; assembly: GCA_019454045.1. NCBI lineage: Eukaryota > Viridiplantae > Streptophyta > Magnoliopsida > Sapindales > Rutaceae > Zanthoxylum > Zanthoxylum bungeanum. The sequence continues at coordinate 215,848 of SKCR01017062.1, read as the reverse complement.
ATCTAGGTTGGACTCTTAAGCATTTATAACAAAGTGATTAGTTGAGGAAAATAGCTGAAGATGAATGAACGTTTGCTTAGATATATATTTCCATTTGTAATTATGCATGTTATATGATATGGCTAAAAAAAATCATCACCACCTATGATCGATAAGCGTGAAGCTACCCATGGGCGAGTATTAAGACCACCATGATGAGAAATGCTACCTTAAAAGTAGGTGAGTGAAAAACAAATATATCATATAGAGCTCAATAGGAAAATATGGAGCAATTTTGAGATATCTAGGTTCGTTTGACCCATCGGATGCACATTTCTGAGATGAAATCACCAAGTTAGCTCCCTTAGGATTCAACTTGTGACCAAACCTTAACACACACGCGCATTGTGAGTCTGCCTTAGATAATTTATTCAAGACTTTGGATCTAAGTTGAATCATACACTTTGAAGGTTTCTTTGCTCTCATCTCTCTGAGGACACTTCTTGCACTAGACATTCCAGGATTCTTGTCTTTTTATATTATCGTCGTTTTTATATTTTTGCATGACTGCATGTGCATGATTATTTGACGTTTGTAGGTGTCATCTCTGTAAGTCCTCACGAGACTATAATTTGTCCACTAGGGTCGCCTAGGGGTTTAAAGGCTTGTTGCATTCGCTAAATGCAATCATGATCCCCACGAAAATGGCTTAGTTAATTTTATTGCTTTAGTTGTTTATTTTTTTATAATTTTTTTATTTAGTCTTTTGATCAAGATTAGCAAAATCTTAAGTTCGGGGGTGTTTGATAAGTGTGATTCACACACACTTATTCATGCATCATTAGCTTATTATTTTGTTAGATTCCATGTGATTTAATGTATTTTGGAGTTGTTTAGTGTTTTATTGATAGAGAGCATTAGAGCATGGATTTGGAGCAATTGTACGGGTTTTAGTTATGAGGGCATCAGAAGCATGCGGGAAAAGCGGACACAAGCTGAAAATACTCATCCTGGTAAAATGAGTGGCTTCGCGATGCCTAGCATGCTTCACACAATTGTCCTGAGGATTTGGCACCGCGAAGCCAACTTCATGCGTCGCGACGCTGCGACGAATTTTCAGACACTTCAGAATAAGCAGTAGCACATGCGCAACAGGACTCCAGGGTTTCTTATAAATATAACATTACGTCCAAAATCCTATGAGGCTTATTAGACGCAACAAAAGAGTTCAAAGCACAAAAATTAGAGATCCTAAAGAAGAGATTGAAGAACAAAGGAATGAGACAAAGATGGTGAAGTCCGGAACCAAAAGAAATTTGATTCGGGTTTTACTCTTAATTTTCTTCTTCAAACTCTTCTAATTATCATTATGTTATTGACTCATATGTTTTTTTTCTTTAATTTAGCAATGAACTAATTCTATTGTTCTAGAGTATGATGTAGCCTAGTGCTTGAAACTATGTATTGATTGCCAAATAATTTTTATGAAGTTTTCATTCAGTTTATTTATGTTTTCTTGTGCTTAATTCTTTTTATTTGCTGGCCACAAATTGGATGACTGTATATTTGAAATCTATCACTCGGGAGAGGGGATTTTGAATAGGACCCAGAAAATATAATCTCGGAAGTTTATAGAGTTCGGGAGAATCCATAATTCTTTGAAAGCCGTTAATAAAGAATTACAAGGGATAATAAATTGTTAATTATTAGATTTTTATAGGGATATCGAAGTCGGTAATTAATAATCTTTTCACTATTGCTCGGGAGATGGAGTGGAATACTCTAGGATTCTTGGCTTATAAACTTAGAAATTGAATAGTAGTTAATTTAGCATCACAAATACATAGTGGCTAGCTAGGTGAAATCAGACTCTAGAATTCATCTCATAACTGATCTTGCAATAAAAAATCGTTTGGTTTCTTACTTGTTTTTATTTTTAACTTTCTATTTAATTTTGATTTAGATTGTGTTTCTAGATAAAGTTAGGGTTAGTAATTATAGTACTTAGTGCAAATTGGATTTCAATCCTTGTAGGTTCGACGCTCATACTTATCATCTATTAAAACTTGACATCGTACACTGGCGGTAGGATATAAAATATCGCAACATGCACCCAGCGTCGCGACGCAGATGAAAGAATGTTGTGACGTTCTCTTTACTTTCACTGCCATTGCGCGTCGCGACACGCCACTTGCTCTGTATTCTTCCAAGTTTTTGTTCTATCACGAGCGGGACGGGCATTTTTACTTCGAATTTGGCCTGAATTGCTCTGATACCATCTTTATAAAATGAACCCAAAACACATCAAAGTACTCTTAAAATTTGAGATAAGTCACAAAACATCAAGCTAGAGGAGCGAGAAATATATGAATATTGGTTGCTCATCACACCCCTAAACTTAACAATTTGCTAGTCCTCGAGAAAACAAATAAAATTAAAATTAAATAAACAAACTAAAACTAAATTAACCTAAGCCACTTTTGTTGGGATCATGATTGAATTTAGCATATGCAGTAAGCCTTTAAACCCCTAGACGATCATAGTGGACGAGTTGTAGTCTCATGAGGGCTTACAGCGAAGACACCCATACACGTCATTTAACATCACATGTAATCACACAAAAATACAAAAATAATTAACTAAACATAATTGTCCTGGGAGTTATACACAATATTGTCTTCAAAGAGTGTTTAGTAATGAAACCAAAGAAACATCAAAGTACCCAACACAACACAACTCAAATCCAAATTCTTGAATAAATTATCTAAGTTAGACTCACAGTGTGTGTGTGTATAAAGGTTTGGTTACTGCTTGAATCCTAAGAAAGTCACCTCAGTGATTTTATCTCAAAAATTGGGATCCGATGGGTCAAACCAACCTACAAATCTAAAAAAAAATATGTTGTATTTTCCTATTAAGCTTGATATGGTATGTCTTCTCTTTTTCTTTATTTTTTTGACTCACATACCCTTTAAGGTAGCTTTTCACCTCATGGTGGTCCTAACACTTGCCCATGAGTAGCTTCACGTTTATTGGTTATAGGCGGTGTATTTCTTTATTTTCAAAATATCTTTCTTTTCAGCTCTTTTTTTTAAAGACATACCATATCATAATAAATAATTACAAACAAAGACATTTATCTAAGCAAACGGTCATTCATCATCAAACAATTTTCTCAACTAATCACTTTGCCAACTACATTGGTTCTTACCGCTAGAAACCTACTATTAAGTACATACGAGTCTAACATAGATCACCTGCTCAAGGCACCAGATAAAAGTGAAGTGAACACTTATCATTTCTAAAATTTCATAGCAAATAATCTCATCATTCAGACTATGTTTCACTACCACATGACTTAAAATTTTGTTTTTGTTTTTTTTATGCAAATATCAGGAATTAACTAACACAGCACATGCTTGCACACACCCCCAAACTTAAAATTTGCATTGCCCTCAATGAAAATAAGCGTAAAGAACAAGAGAGAGGAACAACACTATCATACATGGGGTGAACCCTCCGCCATAGTTTTTAATGCCAGCGTCGCAACGTGGAATGATGTACGTCACGATGCTCATTGCCACCAGCTTTCTGCCTTGATTTTCTTCATGAGAAAGTTGCGACACGAAATTTTTGGCGTCGTGACGCGCTATGGCTGGAAGATTTTACCTCATTTTTGTTCTATGGCACATTGCGACACTCCTAGAGGAGTCAGGACGCGCTACTCTACATCTAATGGTTCATAATTGTGCTGTCTTTAGTGCTCCATTGGTGTTATTTCCTGCAAAAACAACATGCAAAATTCAAAACACAAACTATGTCATGCAATAAACACAAGTGAACTTTAAAAATTGAAAATGCGCAAAAATAAAAATTTACGTGGGTTGCCTCCCGCTAGCACTAAGTTTAACATCTTTAGCCAGACATTCTCTAAATATCTTCTTTTACAGAGGCTTCAATATGGATTTAGATTTCCTAGATAGGACAGTGCCATGATCATTACTCTTTAATTGCCTTTTCCAAAAATGAGGTGGCAAGTAGACTTATTTTCCACTCGGTGCCCTTGCCACCTTCTTCAACCATTTAGCTCTAGGGGGTCTTGAAAGGAATGATATATTGTCAAAAGGTCTTGTATGATGCTTGAATTTGAATGCTTGTCCATTCTGTCAAGCTTATTGGCGGTTTTGATGATGAGATTTTTCCCATGGTGAGGTGTGTCTCATTGTGTCACAAGATGTTCATTAGGCTCAAACAGTTGCTCTTTCCTAACTCCTTGTTCCACCATTTCCTCATTAATGTAATTTCAAATTTCTTCGTCTAGCTCTTTATCAGACATCTGCACAATACATGCTCCAAGATTTTTAAATTGTAGGTATAAAGTCAATGTATCCTGACTGGAATTGTTTGATATGTCTATCCCGAAGCCCTTATCTTGCTTTGTTGGAGTGGAGGGTATGGGTAGCTCATTTACTTGAGTCTCCTCATAAATACACTCAGTGACCAAAGAGTTATCTAGATCAATTTGAGACTTTGCTTGTTCGGGCTCTTGACATGATACCTCTGACTCATTATACAGCTCTGCCTCTCTCCCTATTATGGTATCATTGTGAATCTTTTAACTCTCGAGGGCTTCTTCAGTGTCATCTGACAATGTTCCTTGAGGTATATAGCTCTGGTTATCAATTAGTTGTCCCAATTGGTCTTTTAGTCTTTGTAAGGATGCTACTTGACTGTGAACCATTGCTTCCAATTTATCCATATTTTTTGTGTTTTCCTTGTTCAGCTCAGTAGCAAGCTTGTTCAGCTCGACCGTTGACATAAGTATTTGCTCCACACACGGTTTTGATTCTTAAGGAAATTCGTGGGCTCGTGGTGGATAAAAATGATAATATGGTTCAATGGGCTATACGGGTCCTTCATTGTTATGCCATGTAGAAGTCTAATGATTTTGCCACCCAGGATTATAGTTGAACATGTAATGATCACTCGGGTGGTTACCCTCACATATCTCACATCTCATCACCGTGCTCTGAAAGGCTTGAGCATATGTTGCGCCACTTTTCTTTGACATCCACTGATAGTTGTTGAGCAGGACACCATATTATACATGTATTTATTACACATGCTCATAAACTCTAAATAAATATTAGAGATAAAAGGAAGAAAAAACTCTGTCGAAATCGTCAATCCTTCACTCATTTCTGTTCAGTTTCTGAGTTGTGATCCTTTGATGTGTTTTGTTTTCTCTCCAAAATCACATTGCAGGCTCTGAAATTAGGGTATGAGACCCTCCTTTCGTTTTGGGATGAGTTGTGACTTATTTAGGAAGTCTTATGGGTGTTTCATTCTCAAAGACGATTCTGACTACGCACCCAACATCGCGATGCAGATGAACGAGCGTCGCGGCACTCTCATTACTTTGATTGGCGTGTCATGACGCACAATGGCCTCGAGATGCGATACTTGCTCTGTATTCTGCCAAGTTTTTATTCTATCGCGTATTGCGACGCGTAATCCAGCATCGCGATGAGCGTTTTGACTTCGAATTTGGCATGATTTACTTCCTATTTTACCATTTTTCATCCCTTGTTAGTTCCATTGAGTCTCGATATTATTTTTACCTGTAAAATGAACCCAAAACACATCAAAGTACTCATAAAACTCGAGATAACTCACAAAACATCAAGCTAGAGGGGCGAAAAATTTATGAATATTGGTCGCTCATCAGTGGTCCGTTACATGATCAAGCAAGGATGTAAACCAAATCAGAATATATATAACTCATTTATAGATAGATATTGTAAACTCAATCGTCTCTATGATGCGATCACTTTTGTTAACGACATTAGCAAGCTAGATCCACATGTCACAAAGGAGGTAGAATGCAAGTCATCGGACTATATAGTGAATAAATAGACCTAGACGGTTCTCTTTCCCAAATGAGATAGCAACTCAATTTTCTTGCACTTTTCAGCCTTGCAGAATTGTGCATCAAGTCATTTGGTTCTCGTTTTGTGCCTGATTTATATATTTTTTAGGCTGGAGAAGAGCTGAAATGCAATGATTTGTACATAATTATGTTGTTTCTCTAGCAGCATAGCCTGGTGCTGTCTGTCCAAGGACATTGTATTATTGTATAGATCAGAAGAGAATTGATATAGATGGGTAGCAGTAGGAATATGAATAAAAACCACCCATGTACCAAGGAAATAGAAATTTATTTGCGATTCTGTGAGAATTGTATGTTGACTTTTTTACAGGTTTCATCTTCTTTTATATTACACAATATTGTTGTTATCCGTTACACGAATCTTTAATCTACTGATATGAGTTTATGTCATATTCTTTTCTTCAGTGCTTTTGAGAATAATATTTTTACCATTCTGTACCATAGAAATCATTTCATCGAAAACAGACGTTGGGATGTTAATAATCGAGTAGTTGTAGATAGCTAAAACACAAGCAATCCAAAAGAGAGAAGCAAATAGACCATTGTTTGGTAAGATTTAAGAATCTTTTGTCTTTGTTTGTTCACTATTTTGCATAATACAAGGAACTTAAAAAAAAAATTGTTTATGCGACCTCTATGCATAGAGTCCATGACAGTATTGCACAAGTACACATAATTATTTAATTATAAAGCTTTCATATTGTATTCTCATCGTCTTCAAAGGAAATAGAGTTTTACTAGAAATAGTGCCAGCTGCTCATTAATCACCTTAACTTTCAAAACATGCTCCTAGTGCTGCTGCAAGTCGTGCAGCTAGTTGATGCTTACACTGAAAGATGAAGAAACTTAAATTAGTTGAACTTTTACACACTGTTCATCAAGTTTCAGCTCAAGATCCTTTTACAGTGCTATATAGTAAATGATTTGAAATAGGAAAAGCTCTTTAATATGTATTTATTTTACCATTTGATTTAAAATTTATATAAAAGTGCAGTGTCTAACTTGCATGCATAGTTTCTTTGCATGTGAAACTATAGTTTCCTTAGATGTAAAGCTATAGTAATGCATATGAATGCAAACCTCCAAAAAAAAAGTGCAACCATCCATTAAATTAGCGTTGTATTTTGTTGATAATTTGAGCTAAAGCTTGGCTATAAATAGAGAGATCATCTCAACAAGGGTGTAAGCTCTAAGTAAGAGAGCTTGGAGAGTGTAAATAATGAAGTTTTTTTTGTTTGTAGAGTTTCAAAATACTTGTAAATTATGTTCTAGAAGTAATAGAATTCGTTTTTCTTTGTAAACACTCTTCAGTGATCAGAGAATCACAACATGTGGTATCTGTAGCTTTGGTTATATGTTGGGGGTCATAAAACCAAAGAACGGAACTCAGTTTGGAAAATTCGAGTTTCGAAAAAGGTGTCAAAAATCAGTTTTGAGCATACCATCAGCTTGTTCACGTCGAGACGAGCACAGTGATATTTTCCGATGATCAAACCAACACCGAAGGAAGGCTCACACGCGCCACGCCTCGACGAGAGGACTGCGACTGGGATTCACACGCCGCATGAGTGAACCAAGGTTGAAGACGACCACGTGTCCACCACGTCAGTGCCACACCATCACGCGTTAGCACATAGTCATCAGACACGTCAACAACCACGTCAGCGCCACGTTTTGCCATATCATATACCACGTTAGTGCCATGTGTTGCCATGTCATCTGCCACATCAGTAATTCGGTCCCACTTTTTCACATCAGAAGACACGTGTCTGCCGTGTCTGCATATCTAGAAAATTTCAGCGAACCCCTTGAAGTCTCTGAAATTAAAGTATGACCCCATAAGTTTTGGACCAATGAATAGTCAAATCCACCATTTTCAACCGCTCCAGATGCAACGATGACCTCTGATTTATGGAAATCAGCACCGATTTTGTCCTATTTTCATTTTAAACTTAAAATAAAAATGGAAGATTCACATTCTGGTGCAATGAGCAAGCTGACGACAACTAACTACTCCATCTGGAGACTCGAATGATAGATTATTTGCACTGCAAAGATATATTCGATGTGATTGAGAAAAGAGAGTGAAATCAGATTCTGTCAAAGAGTGTGACTGTAATAAACTTAAGCATAGAACTCTTGGTCAAATTAGGCAGTGGATTAGCCACAGTGTCTTCCAGTATATAGCACATGATACAGATGCTTACGAGATATGGTTAAAGTAAGAAGACATTTACCAGGAAAAGACTGCTTGGAACAAAGCCTTAATAATGAGGCGTTTTGTGAATATGAAGTTAAGGAGTGAAAATTTAGTTAGAGAGCACACCAATGAGTTCCAGAGCCTGGTAAACCAGTTATCTGCAGTAGGCATGCAGTTAAGAGATGAAGTTCAGGCTCTCCTACTTCTCAGTTCTCTTCCTGATAGCTATGAGACATTAGTGGCTACTTTCAGTAATTCAGCTACAAGGGGCTAATTTACCATGCCTATAGTTAAAGATGTCATGTCAAATAAGGAGGCCAAGAGAAAAGACGTGTGCATAGATCAGACACAAGCCCTTATCACGGAGAATCGAAGAAGACAACGAGATAAAAATATAGGTAGAATGAGAGGTTGAATCAAAAGAAGAGGCAAATCCACAGACGGAAGAAAGCCTACTTACAAGTGCTATCATTGTGGCATAGAAGACCACTTAAAGAATAATTACCGAAAGCTATAATGAGAATAGGGCCAAGGTAATTCCTAGCCGAAGAACAATGATGGGGAGACACTAGTAGTTGTCTCAAGAGATGCAGCTATCTGCTCCATCCAGGAATACACATGCCTTTACACAGCAACCCAACATGTTAAGTGGGTAGTAGATATTGTAGCATCTTACCACGTTACCCTTACAAGGATTTCTTCATAACATAAAAAACAAGAGACTTTGGTGCAATGAAGATGAGAAATATTAGTTCCTCTCTGATAGTTGGAATTGATGATGTTCATATACGGACAAATACATGGTGTACAATAACCCTAAAGGATGTCAGACATGTCCCAAAACTTCGGTGCAATCTACTCTCGGGGGTAGCTATTGAAAAATAAGGTTATGCTAGTCACTTTAGCAATGACACATGGAGAATGATAAAAGGTATCATGGTTGTCGCCCGAGGATATATTTACGGCACTTTATACAAGACTCATATGAATATGTGTGCAGAAAGCTTCAATATAGCTGAGGCTCGATCACATGAGTGAGAACAGGGTTGTCCACCTTGATAAAAAAATGATCTAATCACTGTCTCCAAGAATGCTACTCTAAATCCTTGCAATCACTGTCTGTTTGGTAAGCAACATGTGTCTCTTTTAACTTCTCTTCTACGAGAAGATCAGAGTTGCTCAATCTGGTATACTTTTATATTTGCGATCCCTTAAATGTTAGTTCACTGGGAGGTAATAAATATTTTCTGACTTTCATTGATGATATTACTCGAAAAGTATGGGTATATTTCTTGAAGACGAAAGATCATGTCCTGGATTACTTCAATCTATTCCACGCCATGGTAGAGCATGAAACATTGAAGAAACTGAAGTGCATCCGCACAGACAATAGAGACGAGTACACTTCAAGAGAGTTTGATGCCTACTACGAAAGACACAACATTCGAAATGAAATGATTGTTCCACGCACCCCACAGCATAATGGTGTAGCTGAAAGAATAAACTACACCATTATGGAGAAAGTTAGAAGCATGATCAACATAGCTAAGCTGCTAAAGCCATTCTGGGGAGAAGCTGTTCGTGGCGCCTGCTACCTGATCAACAGATCACCATCTGTACTGTTGAATTTTGAGATTCTAGAGAAAGTGTGGTCTAGTAAGAATCTCTTCTACTCTCATCTTAGAACATTCAACTATTTAGTTATTGCACATGTATCTAAGAATCTTAGTCAGAAGCTCGATGTAAGGACTACTCCATACATCTTCATAAGATATGGAGACAAGGATTTTGGATACAGGTTATGGGACCCGAAAGAAAATGAGGTCATCAGAAGTAATGATGTAATGTTTCTTAAAGACCAGACAATAGAATATATTGAAAAGCCCAAGATGTCTTCTAATTCCAATTTCGACGGAATTAATTCAATCTAGACAGAGACCCAACACCAGGACGAATTGTCACATATAATGATGGGGTGCATGATGAAATGTCAGAAGCAGAACCGGAGGAGGAAGAAGAGGGTGTTCAGTAGGGGGAGCCACAACCCGCTCCATCAGACATCCGCAGATTTGGATGACGACATACCTTTAGAAACTAGTGAATCTCAGGTATGAAGATCTGAGCGAGGCCGAATTCTATCAAATAAATACTCATAATCTGAGTATATTCTGCTTACTAATGAGGGGGAGCCAGAGAGTTTCCAAGAAGCTATATCTCATATAGACAAAGGAAAATGGCTGTAACTAATGCAAGATGAAATGCAATCTCTACAGAAAAATCATACTTGTGAGAAATTCAAACTCTCACAAGGCAAAAAGGCAATGAAGAATAAATGGGTGTTCAAGCTAAAAAAATATGACAACAAAAATGTGATAAAACATAAAGCCTGGTTAGTAGTCAAAGAATTCCTATAGAAAAAAAGGGAATTGGCTTTGACGAATTTTTTTCACTAGTTATAAAAATGGCTTCAATTCGAGTTATCATAGGATTGGTAGCTAATTTGAAACTAGATATTGAACAGATGGATATCAAGACAACATTTCTTCATGGTGATTTACATTAAGAAATTTATATGGAGTAGCCATAAGGTTTTAAGGTTTCAAGAAAATAAATACTTATTTGCAAGTTGAAAAAGAGTTTTTACGGCCTCAAACAGCCACCAAGACAGTGGTACAATAAGTTTGACTCATTCATGGTGAGTCAAGGCTACCAAAAAACTGATGCAAACTAATGTGTTTATATTTAAAGGTTTTTGGATGAAAATTTCGTTGTTATTTTATTATATATCGACGATATGTTGATCGTTGGACAAGATGCAGTGAAGATCAACCGGTTGAAGAAGGATCTCTCTACATCTTTCGACATGAAAGACTTATCACCAGTTCAACAAATTTTGGGAATGCAAATAGTTCGAGACAAACAGAATAAAATATTGTGACTATTATAGGAGAATTACATTGAACGAGTGATCAAGAGATTCAATGTACATAATGTCAAACATGTTAGCATTTCGCTAATGCATCACTTCAAACTTAGCAAGAGTTTGTGCCCCTCGTCCAAGAAAGAGATAAATGATATGTCATCAATACCATATTCTTCATCAATTGGAAGCCTAATGTATTCTATGGTATGTACCATAGTAGATATTTCTCACGCAGTAGATGTAGTGAGTCGTTTTCTCTCTAATCCAGGAAAAGAACATTAGGAGGCAGCCAAATGAATTCTCAAGTACCTCAATGGTACATCGAAGTTATGTCTGTGCTACAGGGGAGCTGATCCAATCTTGAAAGGTTATACATATTAAGATATGACAGGAGACATTGATGGTAGAAAATCTACATCAGATTTTCTCTACACTTTTCTAGTAGGGCTGTGTCATGACAGTCAAGATTGCAGATGTGTATTGCATTATACTCAACAGAAGTTGGGTATATTGCAGTAGCGGAAGCAGGAAAAGAAATGTTGTGGTTAAATCTTTTTCTCCAAGAATAAGGGATCAAACAAACAGAATACAAGATACATTATAATAAAGTACTCTGGACTTCAGCAAGAACTCAATATGTCATTCTCGGACGAAGCACATCGATATTAGCTATCATTGGATAGCGAGGTGATGGATCAACAATTAATGAGACTAATAAGATCCACACAGATGAGAATCCAGCCGACATGTTAACAAAGGTAGTTACTCGGGATAAGTTAGAGCTGTACATAGTATAGCCGGAATAGATGTCAGATGACTCGTTTCATATGCTGCCGGAGGAGGAGAATTGTAGTGTTCAGCTTGCATGTATATTTTCTTTGCATGTGAAGCTATAGTTTCTTTGCACGTGAAGCTATAGTAATGCATTTGAATGAAAACCTCCAAATAAAAGTGCAACCACCCGTTAATTTAGTGTTGCATTTTGTTGACAATTTGAGCCAAAGCTTTGCTATAAATAGAGAGCTCATTTGATAGTTCAAACCATCTCAACAAGAGTGTAAGCTCCAAGTAAGAGAGCTTAGAGAGTGTAAAAAGTTAAGTTTTTTTGTAGAATTTTAAATACTTGTAAATTATGTTTTAGAAGTAATATAATTTATTTTTTTCTTAAAAAACTTTTTAGAGAAGCACGTCACAGATGCTTTCAAAAAGTGCTTTTGCATGCAGAGGTTTGACTAAAGAATCTTTCTAGAAACACCATAGGAAGATTCATTTGGTAATTTTGTCTTGAAAAGTGGTCCTGAGCGAGTTGACTCGATGCTTTTCCACAATGACTCACAACCAAACTGCTTGCATTCATGTTTCTTTTGTTTCTTTGTTTCTTTGTTTGTTTGTTTTTTTGTTTAAATGTAACCTGAAAATTTGTTAATAAGAATGCGCCATGAGGCTTCCCATATTATGAGTTCTGGGAAGAATTTTATATGTAAGTAATTTTATCTTTATTTTTTTATTAAAAAAAAATAAAAATTTACCACTCAACATTGATTAATCTTTATTTGATTTGATTGTGTCATCTCAATGATCCACTTGAAGAATGAAAAAACACAGGCAGCACACAGACTTATAACTGCATTGTCACTTCTTGAAGTTTCTATTGGCATCTTCAAAAGAATCTTGCGTTAATCTAACAGTGAAATGAGTAAGTCCTGTCATGGTGTATAATACGATGTTCAAATATTAACTTATATAATTCGATGATTAAGTGTTAATTTATTATATATTTTTCCTATTTTATTCCCACTTAAAAAGTCGTGCATACTTCGATATTCAAGTGTTAACTTGCTATCATTTTGATCACAGATTCGATCCCTAGAAATGATGTGCTAGAGTCCTGGCAATATAATGGTAATACTCAAGTTTCAATTTCAACTCAATCACAAATTTTTGAAAAGAGTTCAAAAGTTCCGATATCATATAAACTATGCAAAACAAAATGGCTAACAAAACTTGTGTTTGAAATTTCTGGGATTCACTATATATCAATTTTGAACAAAGATAAAATCAATAACATAAACCAACAGAACAAAAGAACAAAGGGGTGGCTAGATCTTCACTTGGAAAAATCTACAGCACCTTGTTTCCATCAGCATCTACCAATCAACACGAACTTATCTACACAAACTGTCCAGTAACAACAATATACCTCAACATGTAAGTTCTACCTGACCATTTAGAACTTGGAAGAATTTAACTTATGCAGGCAGAGAGTGAAGTATATCATCTTCTGCTTCGTTGGCATTTAGGGAGAAGATGTCGACAGGCGCACTTGTGCTGCCAATGGCTTTGAGTTTGGATCTGCTTTTGGAGGAGCCTTTGTGGTGATCAAGATAAATTACTATCACTGTAATATCGTCATGAAAATGTCGCCTTATTCCCTTTTCGAGTTTCTTTATGTCCTTATATCTCATCTCTCTCTTCTTCGCAGCCTCTTGAAGGGCAGCTCTTACCAATCTCTTAGCAATTCCCTGCAACCACGAAAACAACCACCAGCACCTTGAGTACTATGCATTTTTTAACAAACTCAAATGGAAACATCTAAATACTAATCAGCATAACTTGGTTTTAAAACTTGATTCAGAATTACTACAACTAAAAACAATCAGAAAGTCAAAGATGAGTACTCACTGCTCTCGGGTTCTTAAAAACGATCTCTACTGCTGCCTCATCGGTTAACTGTTCCCAAAGGCCATCAGATGCAAAGATCAGGAATAAGTCTTGTGGCCTAAGCTCCCTAATCAGGATTGATGGTTCAGCTGTCATTGCAGGTCGTTTTAGAGGAATAGGGTTTCCAAATTGCTGGAAAACTGGGTCTCTATAAAAATCGGGTTTCTTCAAGTAAACATCGCCAATAGATCTTGACACCTGAAAAGGTAAAAAAAAAATGTTTAGATTCAGCGGATTCAGAAACCACAGACTCCAGAAATTGGACAAAAGAGCATTAAGTTTCAATTGAAATAAACTGGATGCCTTGGTGTAAATTTATTGAAGCACAAAATCCACATATCAAATGATAGCCTATTAGGATATAAAGATACAAATATATCATTCTCAACATCAGTTATAATTATTCCTAACGTTCATACTCAAAAAATGATGGATATAGAAAACAATCCCTGTCAGATATAGAGGTAATCAAGAGAAAATAGCAACCAATTTCAAATAATATATTTGCTATCAAAAAATTGAAGAAGCAATCAAACTGGGATGAAAGGAGCTCGGTGAGTATACCTGAATTATACCCTTTATCCTCCAAACTCCATGGGTATACACGACTATATGTGAATCATCAGGATGAAGTGCCTCAACTTCCTTCCTCACCTCTTCGACTGCGACATTATGATCAGTTGACAACCGTTCTGCTGCCACCTTACTTTTGCTATCCTCTGAAACTCTCCGCCCAAGAACTGCCCTTGAGTCACCAAGATTCGCCACATGTAATACATCATTAGAAATCGCACCAACTAAACAACATGACCCAACTGAAGCAATTTGTGGCAGTAAAGGCAATACACGCTTAACCAAACGCAAGAATTCCTCTTCAGTAGCATGAAATGCCTTCATGATCACATCTGCAGATAGGCCTCCTTGTTCCATTGCAAATTCTACATTTAAGGCAGTAGTTTTAGGAAGACAAGATACAAAGTAAAAATCTGATACTTCAAAATTCACCAATTTTCTTTACTTTTATCAAAAACCAAAAATAAGTTATACCAAAAAATATTATATTGATTCGAGTGCAGTAACAAACATTTATCAGGACTTAAAATTCCAATTTTCTCTCCTCTGAATTCAAATTCATTCTACTTCACCAAACCAAGCATTTTCCCACTATATGGGTTGGATACATAGATATTTGACTTTCTGTCCACGTCAACCAAAAATATATTTTCAACATTAACAAAGCCTCATAAATCCTTCCCCACTTCATCTCAACATTCGACCATACCTTAACATTCATGTTACAACAAAATTCAACATAAATTTACTAAAATAAACACAAATTCCAATAGATTTGATAACCCCCATCGAAAAAAGAGAGAGATAACAAAAATCTAAAGAGAAAAATCAAAATTTGAAACCATCCCATGATTCAACCCATCAAACGCTTGCATGACCATTACCCAACAAACATGAAAATCCATCAAACAAATCACACAAAGCTCCAATCAAATCAAAACAAAAACAAAAACTCACTATGCAAATAAGGAAAGAGACGCTTGTTAACAAATCTAGATGCCTCGGGGCCACCATGTCCATCATAAACACCAATATAAGTAGCAGAAGGATACGTGAACACTTGACTTTGATCTTCAAGAGAAGAATTTGCTTGAACAACAGCGATCGAGTAATCACCCGACGCGTGTGGCTTCAATTCCGAGTGCCACAACAGCCCATCTCCGCCGCCACGTAGTCCCAAACACCTGTAACACGACCGCAATATCATCATAACTCTGTTTTTCCAACGCCGTCCCTGTATTCTTTTTGAAAGCACAAAACCAAAGCTTTGAATGATAAAAATTAAATTTTGATTTGTTTTTTGGAATTAATGGTGAAAGAGAGAAAATGGGTTGTTGTGAAAAATCGATGCCGGGTGAAGGGGAAGATGAAGAAGATTTAAATATGCAAATATGGTGGTGCAAGTATAGGTGTATGTAATGCGAAATGTATTACTGTGCAGAGTGCGCACTACGCGTTTGATGATATATTGAACGTTTTTTTTTTTTTCCGGGAGATAAATGAAAGATTTCATTAATAAAATATTATAAGAGTATAAATGTGATTATTTCGACTTGATTATAAATTTAGGAAAACTTAAGACTTGAACATAGTTAGTTAGGATGGAGTCTAATAACATAAAATCATATATCGAGTTACTCCTAAAACTGGTCAGATCGGAAGTCGTATTTACACTAAAATCTACTGAAAGAGTTGTAGGATTTTACGGACTAGTCTAAATGTCACACCTCTACTAGTGTTGGTGAATACAGAATCCAAAACAATTACAGAAAATACACAATATACAGAACATAAATTCTTACAACAACCCATATACAATTTATTACAAGAAAATAAATAAATTTATAAAGAAGTTACAAAACTCAATCTTCACTTTCAAAAATAGATCTATCATCTTCATCTCACGAATTTTCTACCAGCTGATGAAAAGAAAACTTTACTCCTACAAATTATAAACAAAAACCCAACAAAAGGTTGGAAATCTATCATCACATATGGATGGAGTTGCAGATCCATAGATCTGGAATAACAAAAGATAGAAAATAAAAAATAAATAAATAATAAGAAGACATAGATAGGGAAGAGGGATGAAAAAAAAAAAAGAGTGAAAAAGGAAAAAAAGAAAATAAGAAAATAAAACAATAGGAAAGACAAGATCTTGACGAGGGAGGAGGGAGAGCTGTGAGGGGGAGGGGCAGCCGCCAATCATAGCAGTGGCTGTGGTCGGCGGCCAGTAAGGAGGTGATATAGATTTGTTTTGTTTCTGGTTTTTAAGTTGCGATATATTGAATGTTTTGGTACCGATAAAGATCGGTCGGGCTAGACATGGCCGGGCGGGCCGGACCAGGCCACTGGCTAAATTTCCATCCTTAATATTGCTAGATTTTACGTACCGCAAGTATACGGTGTCAAGTTTTAGTGAAGAGTGAATATAGAGTGTTGAATAAACTTAACTTTATTTAGAAAGCAATTTAAATTAAATTAAATTAAAATTATAAAATAAATAAGCGAGAAGTCAAAACGTTTAATTAATGAAGACCATGATTGTAGATGCTGGAATTCGGCCGAGGTCCACAATCAGAATTTGTAAATTGGGGGCACTAGCGATCCTGCAAAACAAAGAAGAATGAATGGGAGTAGACTGCCCACCGGTGTGGTAGGTACCGGGGACACTCCGACGCCCAAGTCAGTAGTATGAAATGATCAGTAAATATGTAAAAAAGTGAAGTTGAGGTTTATTACTGCCTCAACTTTATTTGGATGGTCGTGAGGGCGATGACAAATGCTTTTAGAAATGGGAAATAGAACCAGTATCTGAATAAAATGTATCAGACTTGGATGAAAGAAGTGAAGCTCTGCCCTTATTTCTCGAATTTCGTTCCTATTTATAGATGAAAATTATCATCCTTGGCAGCTGGCGTAAGTCCCACCACGTGCCTTATGCATTTGATAGAAAGTCTGAGCAGGTGGGAATAAGTTTTGTGTCGGGCAAAGTAGGAGAAAAGTAGTTGATATAATTAGGGGGTTTTGTATTTAAGCTTATGACTTAATTGTAATACAATAATACAGAAATCTTTTGGGCCTAGTCTTTATTTTCGGGCTTTGTATACTATTTGGGCTTTAAGGTAAAAGACGGTTTTATCATTGGCCCAATTTTGGTCCAAACAATGATGAGATAAATTCTAGAGTTTGATTTCCCTAACTATCCCCTATGTATTTGTTATGCTAATCTATTATTACTCAATTTCTTAGTTTATAAGTCAATAATCCTAAATAATTCAACTTCATCTCCCGAGTGTTGGGTTTTCTAGGTCAAACCAAGATCAATTAAGCATATAAACGTGTGAATACATCAAAGTAAAGTTGCGAAAATACTCACTTTGATCGGCTTTTGCGATGCGAAAACAACAAAAAATTTCTGCTCCAAGATTTTCCCTTGAGACTCTCGGCCAAGCTCCTTGGTTGTCCTCATTGTGTTCTTCAAGCTCCAAGCTTTATGAATGTGATTCCATGCTCATGAATGGGTTTCCCTATCAACTTTGTAAGACCTCTTTAGTGTGCTAGCACTTGGAAAAATTTTGCCACAAATTGTTTCCTTTGCTTCTTGTTGCTCTCGGCCAAGGAGAGAAAAAATGGATTCCAAGCCGTGTGAGGGAGAGAGGAGAAGAAGATGAATTTTTTTTCTTTGTTGTGTGTATTGGATTTCAAAAATCTAATACAACTTACACTTTTCCAAAAAGTGGTACAAGGCTTTAAAGTCTTCCAACAACTCTCATCAATCACAAAAGTGACAAGCATCACATCACTCAAAGTTGATGTGACTTCCATTACAATAATGACTAATGATGTGACACGTGATGTGACACATGATGTGACTTGTGGGCCCCACTTGATTCAAAATGCGAGTGGTCCCGCAAACACTCCCGGGCTCGGATTCACTAATTGCGAATTAACGAATTTTCGTTGCGACGTAATTAAATCAAATTTAATTAAATAATTATGCCTAGCAAAATTACTATTCACGTCGCTAGCGAATTAATTCTAAATTAACTCGTTCGCCCGAATTAAAATCTAATTTTAATTTTGCGTCGAAATCTAATTTCGTTTAATATATCGAATATATTATTTTATCGATTAATTCCAAATTAATCGTTCTCTCTCTTTAAATAGAATTTTATCCCAGATAAAATATCTCTGTAATTAATCCTAGATTAATTTTCTCTCTCTACTAATTAATCCCAAATTAATTATGTTCGAGTCATACGTCATCGGTGAATCTTTGGGAAGCGACCCATGAGATCCCTGGATATGTTGGCAGTAAATCCGGTCGTAGGACTATCCGAATATGTACGTACCTCGTACTACGTTTTTACCGATTTACAAGACATGGTTGGCTTCTAGCAAAGCACCGTGCCTATTCAATTCTCCAGAAATATTCTTAAAGGAATATGTAATCTATATCAGGCGTAGTATACGCAATATTGCGTATTGCGATCCACTATCGGATGTCACGTGCTAGGCCTGGGGATGGAATTGTGTCTGCCCCGTACGAAGCATATATCGGATCACTGGTAACTAGTCTCTATAATCGGATAAACATGACCTAGTCATATTATCCCGATAGCTGCAGCATACAAGAGTACCAGTTCATTATCCTACGTGACCATCATCTTCATATGACTGAAGTGATACTTCCATCTTGACATCACACCCAATACACTACGATTCTCAATATACCCAGAAGAGGCGTACACAGAACCTGTTAAAGCCCTGGACGACCAAAACCAAAGTATATTGATTGTCGCAAGTATTAGCGATGCAAGTCTCAGGTTAAGACCAAATACACCTACCCTGATTCGGACTTCCATAGACATATAGTCATACTACCAATTGAATTCCGAGGGGTCTATCCAGAGCGAAGCTGTTTCCGTACCATCGGTAAACACAACCTCCTATTACACTTGCATAAGTATCCAATACTTAAATATATGAGAACTATGCCGTTATGCTCCCACAACGCGCACAAATGCAATACTAGTCTATTCCGCATTATCGATGTCCAATCTCGATAATACTACGACTATGAATATTTTAATGATTAAACCTTAGTGGATTAATATTGTCTCATATCTTATTAATCCGGAACTAATCATATGGACTTTTATCATTTATATATCTTGGTAATCTAATTACAAATGATAAAAGAGCAATTTCCTTTGTCACATAGTTAATTTGTACAACAACACCATTTTCTGTACAAATAGTGATGCTATGGGTCATAATTGTCCAACAATCTCTCACTTGGCCTATAACCAATCACTCAAGTGTCCTACACTTGAACTATGTACAAGTCGCTCAAACTTCTGCTGAGAAACTGCTTTCGTCAGCAGATTTGCAAAGTTATCATCTGATGCGATTTATTCGATCATCAGATCGCCACGATGTATGATCCGAACGAATCAGATGAATAGTTGAAGCATATACTTGGATCGTTGATGAGACCATTAATTCTTTAGCCTGTGCTATAGCCTAGCTCAGCCGCTAACAGAACTACACCTAATCTTATTAGGATTATTATAGATCCAAAGTGCTTCTATTGCTGCCTCGGCTGCAGCAATATTCCGCTTTTGTTGTTTATTCGACAACAATATCTTGCTTGGAAGATTTCCAGCTCCCTGTTCCGTTATTCAAACTATATAGTACCCTTATTACGACTTATAGTTGTTTTTATCGGTTTGGAAACTTGCAGCAGTGAACCCAGTCACTTCAAGTTCTCCTTTTCCATAGCTTAAGAAAGCATCCTTATTTCATCTAAGATACTTAAGGATGTTCTTAACATCAATCCAGTGACTATCATTTGGATTGGCCTGATAGTGACTCCATATGCTCAAAGCACGTGATACACCAGGTCACGTACATATCTTTCAATGTACGAGTTCTCGGAGAGTGCCAACAACTTTTAGATCTATCCCAGTAGATCCTTATTCCTAGAATAAAGGTTGTCTCTCCCAAGTATTCTACGGAGAATTTTCATGAAAGCCAAGCTTTCACCGATTGTATTATGGGAATATCATTTCCAAGAAATGATATATCATCATTATGTAGGACAATCACTGTCAGTGCGCTCCCACTAACCTCTTTATATACACAATAATCATTTTCGTTTTGAATTAAATCATATACCATTATGATTACATCAAAACGATAGTTCCAAGAACGCAATGCTTGCTTCAATCCTTAAATGGATCGATTTAACTTGCAAACCTTGTTTGCTTATTTTGGTACGACAAAACTGTCAGGATGTTTAAACATCCTCCAAAAGGTTTCCGTTTAAGGAAAGCGGTTTTGACGTTCAGCTGCCATATTTCATAAATGGAACATGCAGCATTAGCAAGCATTATCCAAATGGATTTAACCATGGCAATGATTAAAAGGTTTCGTCGTAATCGACACAATGTTGATAACGATACATTTTCGCTACAAGCCCAGCTTTGTATGTTGGTATGTTTCCGTCCATGTTTGTCTTCCTTGAAGACTCATATAGTACCAATAGGCATAATGCCTTCCGGTAAAACAAACAGTGTCCAAACTTGGTTAGTATACATGGAATCCATTTCGGACATCATGGCACTTTGCCATAATAGGGAGTCGATACCTTGTATCACTTCCTCATACGTAGCCAGTTCGTATTCCTCAATAAGATTGATATCCTTACGAGGTGAGATCAGAAACCCATACCTCCCAGGTTGTTTTCTGACTCTCTCTGACTCTCGCTATTCTTGTGTATTTGAAGATTGTGGTACAGTTTCATCCCTGATGAACTGTTTGTGTTCCGTTAAATAATCGGTGTCTGGAACAGTATTACTCTGATTTTCATCGAGTTTTACTTTCCTCCCACTTACCACTGCATATAGGTAATCATTTTAGGAAAACCGCATGGAGAGCAATAATTAAATTGTTCTCATGTGAGTTGTATAAGTACTATACTTTGGTAACCCTAGGTTAACCTACAAATTAGACATTTATCTGATTTGGGTTCTAGTTTGGTGTCATCCAAACATATGCCTAGCATACCCAAATCTTCAGGAATGAAAAAACTCGGTTTATTTCCAGTTCATATCTAATATGAAGTCTGTCAAACATATTTTCATGGAACCTTATTCAAAATAAGTTTTGCACTGTTTAATGCGTATCCCTTGAAGGAAATGGTAGCTCAGAGCGACTCATAATTAACTTTATCATGTCCAACAAAACTCGGTTTCTCTGTTTGGACACACCGCTCAATTGAGGTGTTCCGGTCGGAGTCCACTGTGAACGAATACTATACTCTTTCAAATAATTGAGAAGCTTATTGCTTAAGTATTTCCATCACGGTCTAACCGTGATAGTTTTAATACTCTTGTCGATCTGTGTTTATACTTCGTGTCGAAACTCTTTGAATTTTATCAAAGGTTTCCGATTCGTGTTTCAAAAGAAACACATAACCATAATGCGATGCCACATCCGTAAAGGTTACGAAGTGTTCATATCCACCTCTAGCCTATCTAGATATGGGCACACTTACGTCACTATGAATGAGGGCTAACAGATCTGTGGCACTTGTACTTTTACCAAGTAAAAGGTGTTTTAGGCACTTTGCCTAATAAATTAGATTCGTAGACATCATTTGAATAGGATCAAATCCGTTCTAGTATCCACACTTCGAAAGTGTGGATATACAAGTCTTGTTAATGTGTCCCAGACAACAATGCCACAAATGAGTCTCATCTGATTAATTCAGTTTGAGCTATTTGTTTGTCATGTTATACGTTTGAGATTCATTTATATTCAAAATATAAATACTGTTATTCACATCTAATGTGTTTATCTCAATATCATCTTTATAAAATAAAAAACTTTAGTGTTCTAAAATATAAAGGTATACCCGCAACGAGTTATACTCTGATATAGAGATAATGTTTCTAGTCAAACTAGGTACATTATAACAGTTTCCTAATTTAATTACACACCCGAAGGGTAGTTCCTAAACTTAGGTTTCTACGGTTAAAACAGTGACTCTCGTCTCGTTTACAATTCGTAGATCAATCTCAACCGAAGTCAGTATCCTGCTAATCAGAAGATTCTGCACATCAGTACATATCTTTTGTACCACATCTAGTATCAAAAATCCAATTTTGAAACTAATAGCGAACATGTTTATGACAAACATACTTGAAGCCAGAGCCTTGCCCGTCTTCTCTTCCTTCATGTTTGTCTTGTCTATACGGTAGTCACGCATCCAGTGATCCCGTTTGCCACAGTTTAGGCAGACATTTTGGGATATGTCATTTGTCTTCCCAGAAGACTGTGATGATTTTGCCTTTGCCACTTTTAGAAGCTCTGGTTTTGCCTCCTAGAGTATAGCCATCAACTCTCCAAGAGTTTTCTATTGGTTCATTATGAACCTGCCCCAGCTTCCGAGTAGAGACTATAAGATCAAATCTTTGGTAGTCTCGGCCAAGTAGGTAATGCCCAGCTAACCTAGCTGATCGATGTTAGCAATCATCTGGGACACCTAGTGCTCGATAGATGTACCCTCTGACATACACGAGCTAAAGAGCTTCTTTTGCAATTTATACTTCTAAGGTCTAATTATAGATCTATGAAGATTCTTTAATTTCAACATCATGGTACAAAGATCTAATCCTTGATTTTGACGACGCAATTAAAGAGTCATTGCATTATGCATAAAAGGATTGAGCACTAAAGTTATCATCACATGAATATTCCAAATATCATGTTCTACTATTTGCTCAACTCCGGGCTTAGGCCCGAGATGTTACTTTATCAAATAGAATAACTTCTCAGTTCCCAGGACTATCCTGAGGTTTTATTCCCAATCTGAAAATTAAAGTCGTTTAATAACATTTTCTCCCAAGATTATGTTTTAAACACTAATCTTTCAGTTATATTGATTGCTATAGTCCAACTATCCAATCAACGATTTCGGGTACTATTGAATATAATGATTACTATAGTCTAACTATATAATCAACTATAATTTGATTGGTTAAATTCAAATATATTGATTACTATAATCCAATTATATAATCAACTATAAATTGAAATAGTTTGAATACAGTCCAACTGTTTAATTAAAACAACGATTAAATATTAGTCCAACTAATATATATTTAATAATTAATGACGAAAAATTGAAATGAGCGCGTATTGGCAAGTATCTAAACGAAATTGCAAATTTAATACTTGCCTCTCACTATTTTTCGGCGAGCCTCTAACCCTCTTTTGAGTACTCGGGAAACCTTGTTTCCTAGTGGGCTAGGATCCCGTTAAATAACACACAACCTTGACTTTGGCCAACAAATTGTATGATATTTAACTAGGTAGATCTCTAGGATCAATTGGATCTCATCCAACTCCTAGATCCAGTAGGTGGACATCCAAATCCGAAACACATATCTAATATATGCCAATATATCCAATATATTCCCTAACCTTTTTCCTCTGAATCAATTAAGCATTGGCTTTGGCACAACAAACTTAATGATTCCAGTTAAGCGGGACCCATTGACCTTGGAAAGCTTCGTAATCGATGTCGATGGACAAGAAATGATCTTGACTTTGGCCAACAAATCACAACTTGGACAAGACATGCGATATGGAACAAAGCCTTCATGATTCAAACACATCCGCGATGGACAAAGGTCTTGACTTTGGCCAACAAACCAGTGCCAATCTTGGATCTTGAGAATGAATCATTCAATGGAATGAAAAATGCTTAATATTTGTTGAGGGTTTTTCGCGTAATTGGAAACCAATTAATTATATTTGATTAGGTCTCATCATACACCCTTAAACATGCATTCTAAAAGCATAATAAGGCGCGATAAATAAATTAATAATGATATGCGAATGGATATTTAAAACAACTTGTTCCTAGAACAAATCTCTCACTTTCCTCTCTCCCGCTAGCACAAATCTTACTTCTACCCAATTACATAACACTTCTAAAGAAACCTAATTTACATTGAGGGGAATAGGTGAGAAGAGAAATACAAAGAGTCAAGAGGTAATAGGCTGGACACGCAGGTCCAATTTAATAAATTCTAAATTTATTACAATAATTTCCAAAATTGCACTCACCCATCTAATATCCATCCGATATACATTATTCATACATCACATCCATGTATTCACACAAAGCATGTTATCAATCAATCTAATCCAATTAATTAATCTGAAATTAATGACCATCCAATGTTCAAACAATGATTTGATTTGCGCGAGTCCAACTCGTTTTAAGAATAAGTACTCAAAGCACGAATTCTTGAATTATATCAAACTACAATATTAAATCCAATTTAATTTGTATTCAATACTAATTCTTTATTTAATTCCAAATTAAATAATTACACCTTTTAATGAGCCTTTTGCGACTTAGATTCTAAATCTAATCATTACGGGTCTCAAAGCCCAATTAGCATCCAATGTCTATTTAATTAAAGTCCAAATTAATTTATAAGGCATGGACTTTGGCAACCTAAGTCCAATAAGGAATCACCATTTGCCAAAAATCAATTTAGGCCCATTAGGCCCAATTAAAATTTTAAAGGCCCATTTTATTATATTTGGACTTTATGGAAATGGTTTTAGGCCCAATTGGATCCAACCAATTAACCTAAACCAAACTTGGCCCAACCAAGCCCATTAAGCCCAAATACAACTTTATTAGCCCAATTCCAAATTTAGCCCAACTAATTAAATTCTAAAATTCCAAATTTCACAATTTAATTAACTAAAGTGCATTAGCCATAATTAATTAGTCAAATTAACATTTCCAAAATATCAATTTACATAATTAATCATGCTAATCATCATCAACACATGTCCAACATTATTGAATCAAAATCAATCCCATTTCATGTTTTGAAGCTCACGGCAATAAGATGGATTTTAAATTCGATTTCGATTTTAATCCAATTAAATCCTAAATCAATTTATCCCAAGTCTTTCAACTCATCCAATGATAAAAACAAAACAAAAAAATCACCATGACTTTAGGGCACTTTAACTCTCGGCCAAGCCTCAAATTTGGGGAAAAATTAATCCAATTTAATTTTCATCAAATTGATCATGCATAACTCTAAGTTATCATCATTCAAGCATACTCAATCAAACAATTTCATCAAAACATGCTCAAATCAATTTTACCCAAATTAAAGTTAAGAACCCTAATTTTCAATTTCATGCTTAATCATGGCTCTGATACCATTGTTGGATTTTCTAGGTCAAACCAAGATCAATTAAGCATATAAACGTGTGAATACATCAAAGTAAAGTTGCGGAAATACTCACTTCGATCGGATTTTGCGATGCGAAGACAACAAAAAATTTCTGCTCCAAGCTTTTCCCTTGAGACTCTCGGCCAAGCTCCTTGGTTGTCCTCATTGTGTTTGATGAGTGGTAAATCTATCACTATTTCCCACTCATTTAACCTAATATTTTGTATAGTTTCTTGAGCTTTTTGAATATTTTGATGTGTTTTGGGTTATTTTGTAGATAAATAAAGTTTCAGGACATTCTGGAGGTGATTTGGGCCAAAACAGTGAAAATTAGACGAAAAGGGCATTTTTGTAAATTTTCTGCGTCGCGATGTCTAACATGTGCTGAACAGTGCTAATGTGCGCCGGGTCCACAAATCAGAATCTGAGAAAAGTTTGACTTTGCTAAAATGCGCCGTGCCACGTGTCACCATCACAGCAGATCTGCTAACATGTGCTGTGCCGACAGTCATCATCGCCACGTGTGCCACGTGGTATCCTACGTGTCTCCATGTCATCAGCCACGTCAGCAAGTCAACAAGTCAACATTGCCACGTGTCGTGCCACATCATCATCAGCCAATCAGGAAGTGCCACGTGTCGCAATCCTACGGTGCCGACAGTCTCTTTCCCACGTGTCGCCACGTCACCACCACGTCATCGCCACGTCACTGCCACGTCAGCATCAATCATTGAGTATCTAATCCTTATCTGACACGTGGCGGATAAGAATCTCATCGACCAATCAGAAGCCGCCACGTGTCACAATAATTGAAGCTCAACCACTCTACCACGTGTCACCTTATCAGCTTATCCAGAATCTTCAAACCAGCGAACCAGAGCGTGCCACGTCGACAAAAGCTGGCGTAGCGACGCTGAGGACCCTGGTGTCGCGACTCTGGAAGCCTACCGAGGCCTATAAATTGAGCTCGAGATTTCAGAATTCAGTGCACCACTCTCTCTCTTATATTCTATCTAAAGAGAGAGTTTCTCTCTCTACTTTCTTTTAGTTCTTAGTTTTTTTTAGTTTTTAGTTTTGTAATTAATTTTAATTACGTTTTATAATAATAGTAATTTAATTTTTACTTTTTACAGTTTTTACTATTTACCATGATGAGGTAATTTCCCCAGTTAGGGTGAAAGGTAATTCTTTTACTGTTACTATTTAGATTAATCTCCCTTAAAAATAATATATTCACTATTTAAACCTGACTAATAAAGGATACCGCCAGATTGGTCGGTTGGTAATTAAACTTTCTTACCGCCTATATGGCAGGTTCATGGACAAATCTTTTTACCGCCTTAATGGCTGGTTGGACTTAATTTGACTTAATCAGGATACCGCCTATATGGTCGGTTGGTAATATTATCACAAGTTTATATATTATTTTATGGGAGATATCTAAATTAGTAGTAGTAAAAGTAATTCCTTTTACCTTAGCATTTTATTCTATTGTAATTTACTTTTCAGTATTTACTTTACCGCATTTTTACTTTATGTCTTTTATTTTCAAGTTTTTACTAGCCCTAGTTATGTGTTGTAACTAAATTAGTTATCTGGAGTTGTGATGACTTTTATACACCGTTTTATAAGGGTTAGATTATAGCTTGAGTAATATAAAGATTTATTTATTGAGTCTTAAACTTAATGTTTTTTCATTAACTAGCCATTAATAAAATTGATCTGGTAAATCTAAAATGAACTAGACATGGGGATTTTAGGTTTCAGCCTTAGACTCAATAGCCCACGATCATTGAGGATAGATAACCCTTTAATAGATTTCCTTACAGGATAGAATATACCTGTCGGGCGGGGGTAGCCATAATTGGAACTTAAACTTAATGAATCCAGATAATTTGGTTGACATAGACATATGGTTCAATTGGGTTAAATTGAGTATGACCATCGACAGAGGCTTACACATAATTTAATGTTCCAGGTTAATAAATCAATATATTACCCAACTTTAAGATAACCACTTCATCTTTAAAATGATATTGGAAGAAATCACAACCCTAGATAGTTTTTAATATTGAATTTTCTTAAAACCTATTTTCGACAATTTTATTTACTTGTTTTTAAATTTAGAATCGTCACCATTTCAAATCAATCAATCAACTTGTTAGATATTAGTAATCATTTGACCTCATAAAATTAATAGATTAGATATTAAGTCCTCGTGGGATCGATATTTTTATACTATTGAACGATACGTGCGCTTGCGTTATACGTGTGTGTTTACGCCGGTCAAGTTTTTGGCGCCGTTGCCGGGGACTTATTTATCTTTTACTATTAGTTTAGGGGTTAGATACATTACTTGTATCTAATTTCTTTTTACTTATTGTTTTTTTTCTTGTGTTTCAGGTTCTCAGAAACTTCATGAGACGAACCAGAAGCTTTGAACTCCGACCGCTTGACCCGGAAATTGAAAGAACCATCAGACAGTTGATAAGGGAAAGGCAAGAAGGCCAAGAAGCTTTAGTCAACATGGAACCTGAACCTTTGAACGTTGCACCACCAATTCCCATTCGAGACAGAACCATTCCGATGGTTGACAGACTCATTTCCTGTATTGTACTTCCTACCTTACCAGCAAATGCGTGTGACATCAAAACATGCATTCAGATGATTCAGCAGTCAGTTCAGTTTGGGGGAAATGCAACTGAAGATCCTAATTCCCACATCAGCAACTTCCTGGAAGTTTGCGGCACTTTTAACTACAACAGAGCATCAGAAGAAGCAATGAGACTGCGTGTTTTTCCATACTCCTTGAAGGACAGAGCTAAAGCTTGGCTACATTCACTACCAGCAGGTTCTATCACAACTTGGAACACTTTAGCCACCAAATTTCTTGCAAAGTACTTTCCACCAGCCAGAACCGGAAAGCTGAGGAATAACATCACATCCTTTGTACAATAATATTCAGAATCCCTCTGCGAAGCTTGGGAAAGGTACAAAGATTTACTCCGGAAATGTCCTCACCATGAGATTCCAAAATGGTTTCAAGTCCAAACATTATATAATGGGCTTTCTGGAATAATGAGAACCACAATCGATGCTGCTGCTGGAGGAGCTTTAATGGCAAAAGGAGAAGATCAAGCCTGGGACCTAATCGAAGAAATGGCCAACAATAATTCCTTTTGGCCAACAGAAAGGAGCATGATCCAAAGAATTGCAGGAATTTATGAAAGTGGAGCCAATACAGCAGTTAACACCAAGCTCGATCAGATATGCAAATTCATGGAGACTCTAACCACTGGATCCACAAGTTCACCATATGGAGGAGCACCAGAGTCAAACCAACTTGAAGAAACGGTGAATTATGTCAACAATTTCAACAGACAAGGGAACAATCCATATTCCAACACCTACAACCCAGTGTGGAGGAATCATCATAATTTATCATGGAGCAACAATTCAGGCCAACAAAAGAACTATCTACCACCTGGATTCCAACAACAGAACAAAAGCCAGAAACATGCAAATGAACCAGGAATAACAGAAGTGTTGACCCACTTGAAAAAGTTAGAAGCAAAACACGACTCTCAAGCAGCAAGATATGATGCTATGTTTCAATCCCAAACAGCATTAATTCAAAGTCAATCTGCTTCTATTAAAGCACTGGAGAATCAAATTGGACAACTGGCAAATGCTCAGAGTTACAGACCGCCAGGTACCCTTCCTAGCAACACATAGCCAAATCCAAGGAACATGGGGAAGAAGCAATGTCATGCCATCATGTTAAAAAGCGGTACTGAAATCAACAAAGATATTGGAGCCAAAACAACTGCTGAGGAAGTTCCAAAAGAAACAAAGCTCCATATGGAGGAAAAAGAAGCAAAGGAAAAAGAACAGATCATTCCACCTCCACCTTTTCCTCAACGTCTTCAGAAGAACAAATTGGACAAGAAGTTTTCTCGGTTCCTGGAGATCTTCAAAAAGCTGCATATCAACATTCCATTTGCAGAAGCGTTGGAACAAATGTCCACCTATGCCAAATTCATGAAAGATATTCTTTCACGAAAATGGAGACTGGGAGATTACGAGACAGTAGCATTAACAGAAGAATACAGTGCCAGCATTCAGAGGAAACTTCCCCCGAAGTTGAAAGATCCTGGCAGTTTCATTGTTCCTTGCGTCATAGGAGAACATAACTTTGGTAAGGCTTTGTGTGATTTAGGTGCGAGTGTTAACTTGATGCCTTTCTCTATTTTCAGGAAATTACAGATTGGAGAAACAATGCCAACTTCAGTCTCACTGCAACTTGCTGATAGAACGCTCGTATTTCCGAGAGGTGTAGTTGAAGATGTGCTGGTCAAGGCTGACAAATTCATTTTCCGAGCAGATTTTATTGTCCTTGATATGGAGGAAGATGCAGACGTGCCAATCATCATTGGGAGACCATTCTTGGCTACAGGTCGAACCATTATGTACAAAAAGGAGAATTAACCATGAGGGTACAGGACCAAGAAGTAACATTCAATGTTTTCAAGGCCATGAATTTCCCAGATGATGAAAAGAATGAGGAATGTTTCAGACTCGATGTGATACACAGTACCATTCAGAACTCCAATGCAATGCAAAGTTCTACTGACAAACTTAAAACATGTCAATTGCCTGTGGAGCCTAAAGATAAAGCGTCTTTTGTACTGAAAGAGCCAATTCTTGCACTACAAGCAACAGAAGAGAAAAATTTCCACCAGCTCAACGAATTGGAGGAATTTCACAATCAGCCTTTTGAGGATGCCAAATTGTACAAAGAAAAGGGCAAGAAAACACATGATGAGAAGTTAGTGCGCATACAACTGGAACCAGGGCAGAAGGTACTGTTAAATAAATCAAGGGTGAAATTCTTCCCATGGAAGCCAAAATCACGGTGGTCAGGTCCATTTGTGATCACCAAAGTTTTACCAAATAGAGCCGTTGAGATACATGATCCTGACGCTAACAAAACTTTCAAGGTTAAAAACAAGCGTGTCAAGCACTACTTGGGAGAATCATTTGAGCGACAAAAAGAAAGTGTTACACTTTCAGATCCAGCTTAACGTTCGAGAAGTCAAGTCTGGCTGATGACTTTAAACTTAGCGCTAGCAGGGAGGCAACCCATGCAATTTGTGTATATATTGTGATTTGGTGTGTTTTATTTTTGTGTGTTTAATTTTTGCAGGTTTAGTCATTTCAAGATGGAAGATGCTCTCGCAAATCTTCACAAGCAATTTCCTTCTCTCCCTCAAAAATCTCTGATGAAAGTTTACAAAGCTCGCTTAGAACGGATGAGATTACTGATGATCAAAGGTATTCCTACTGACATTCGTTGGTTAATTGAAGCACGGGTTCGATTGGCAGGTGAGTTTTCTGACTCTTTTATTTCACACTTGCCTGGCTTAGGAAAGAGCACATATGCTAAAAATAGAAGAGCCAAAAGAATGTGTGTTTATTATAAATGTGCTCGCATATTTTGTAATACTCGTTGTCGTTCTTTAGGAATGGTGTCCGATAACCGCGAAGATAAGATTAACTTCATTAGGGATGGCTTGAGTAAGGAGTCTTTTTGATGACATATCTAAAACTCTTGAGACGCATCCCAGTGGATGTGTGTATCATGAAATTCGCATGTTATATGCACAATTCCAAAAGGAAAGACAACTGTTAAGTCTCGGGAATCTGACTCAAAAAGACCCTGTTTGCCAATTTATAAGAAAATTGGATGGGAAGCTTGTCCCTGACGCATAGACGTCAATCAAGCCGTTACTTTTCTTGTAAATATTATATCTCTTTGTCTTTTCTTAATAATTGTGATTTGTTTTGTTGTTTTCTTTTATTTTCTCAGACATGATCCATACCTTTTTTACTATCACGATATTATTTCGCTATTAATCGTCCTCTGGAAGATACTTGTGCTATTTTTACTCACCCTTTTCAGGTACTATAAATTCAGCCCGTCATTGCACTTTTGAAGGCATCCAGAGTTGAGAAAGAAATACATAAAAAATGGAAGCCACTTCAAGAAGACGAGTTGAAAACATCTGTGTGTTTTGTGGTAGTAGTGTTGGAACTAAACCACAATACGTAGAAGCAGCACAAGAATTGGGTCGAGTCTTAGCTGCAAGGAATATGCACTTAATATATGGAGGAGGCAATCTCAGACTTATGGGGATCGTTTTAAAGGCTGTACAGGAAGGAGGCAGTCATGTTTTGGGAATCATCCCAAAACCCTTGGCAGAGGCAGATCTTATTGGATCATCAAACGGAGAGGAACTGATCGTGCCAGGTATGTCTGAACGACTGGTAGAAATGATTAACCGTGCTGATGCTTTTATCGCTTTGTCAGGTGGCTTGGGTACATTGGAGGAAATTTTTATTGTGCTATCTTGGGCGAACCTGAACATACACCAGAAACCGCTTGGACTGCTCAACGTTGATGGATTTTATGATTTTCTTTGTGTGTTTCTTGATGATGCTCGGAGAAATGGGTTCGTGTCGAAACCTTTGAAAGAACTCCTTTTTACTGCCAGAACTGCTCCGGATCTAATATACCAACTCATAGCCTATGAACCACATGTTAACCCTATCCTTTCAAAGATAAATTGGTCTGAGGACGATCGTGATAAGAGGCGTCGAATTAATCTGGATCTTAACCTTTAATTTCGTGTAGAATTTCAGCTAACCAGGTACGGCATTTTTAACTCTCCTTTTACTGTTTAAGACATTAGGGACAATGTCTCATTTAGGTTTGGGGGAGGGAATTAGTTGATCAGTACCTTATTTTTAGTTTGTGTGTTATTTTTATTTTTTTTTAGTCCAAATTTTTTTCGAAAAATACAAAAAATTGGAAAATTTTCAAAAATTACAAAAAACATTTGCATTTTTATTTGACTAAAAAGGTGAAATTGGTAAGAGATAGCTGAGTAAGGAGTTTCCACTCCTGAGACGTATCTCAAACCTATTTCGAAACAAGTTAATTTTTTTTTATTTCATTTTGAATTATTTAATTTGTGAATTCTCCTTAAAACGGACTAAAATGGATCTTCATATGCTCAGTTGACAGATATTATCAACATATATAGTAACATACGGACATGAGCTAAAATTGAAAAGTTTGTAATATTCAGTGCTCTAGTTTAATTGGAGGAAACATCTCAAAAAGCAATGGAGTAAAAAAAAAAAAAAAAAAAACGTCTGAGATCCGAGTTATTAAGTCTGTAAGGGTGTTTTAACACCTAGTGCCCTAAAGCCAACTGGTTTGGGAGTCATTGGCCCAAAGCTCGTTACATGGATCGAAGATGCTGCAAAAATATATATATCTGAAGTCTGAGTGATTAAGTCCATAGGGGTGTCTTAACACCTGGTGCCCTAAAGCCAACTGGTTTGGGAGTTACCGACCCAACACTCGCTACATAGACGGAAGATATTGTATATAAATAAAAAAAATCAAAGAAAAAAATCAGAAAAATGAGAAAAATTATTCTATTGCTGCAAAAAGGTGTGAAATCTGATAGAACTTTAGGACAAAAATATTACTCTCTTATCAACTGCACTTATGACTGTTGTGGGCAAAAATAAGTTGTTTAATATTTTGTTGGCTATGTATATGAAGAATGGTAAAAATAATCGGAGAATTTACTTATTCGGTAATTTAGAATGAAACAAAACAACTAGTAACTTGGAGTAGAAGTTTCACCTGATTAGTCACTAACTTCTTTATTCTCTTTTCGCTTGTCTTTTTGCTTTTGTGTGCATTAGTTTTACTACATTTTTACTTTTGTAAAATGTTTGTGGGTATCATTGCTGTAAACCCTCACGAGACTACAACTCGTCCACTAGGGACACCTAGGGGTTTAAAGGCTTGTTGCATACGCTAAATGCAACCGTGATCCCTACGAAAGTGGCTTAGTTAATTATTTATGTTATTTTACTCTATGTTTTGCTCGAGGACTAGCAAAATGTTAGGTTTGGGGGTGTGATGAGTGGTAAATCTATCACTATTTCCCACTCATTTAACATAATATTTTTTATAGTTTCTTGAGTTTTGTGAATATTTTGATGTGTTTTGGGTTATTTTGTAGATAAATAAAGTTTCAGGACATTCTGGAGGTGATTTGGGCCAAAACAGCGAAAATTGGACGAAAATGGCATTTTTGTAAATTTCCGCGTAGCGACGTCTAACATGCGCCGAACAGTGCTAACATGCGCCGGGTCCACAAATCAGAATCTGAGAAAAGTTTGACTTTGCTAAAATACACCGTGCCACGTGTCACCATCCCAGCCGATCTGCTAACATGCGTTGTGCCACGTGTCAGCATCCTACGGTGCCGACAGTCATCATCGCCACATGTGCCACGTGGCATCCTACGTGTCTCCATGTCATCAGCCATGTCAGCAAGTCAACAAGTCAACATTGCCACGTGTCGTGCCACATCATCATCAGCCAATCAGGAAGTGCCACGTGTCGCAATCCTACGGTGCCGACAGTCTCTTTCCCACGTGTCGCCACATCACCACCACATCATCGCCACGTCATCGCCACGTCAGCATCAATCATTGAGTATCTAATCCTTATCTGACACGTGGCGGATAAGAATCTCATCGACCAATCAGAAGCTGCCACGTGTCACAATAATTGAAGCTCAACCACTCTGCCACGTGTCACCTTATCAGATTATCCAGAATCTTCAAACCAGCGAACCAGAGTGTGCCACGTCGACAAAAGCTGGCGTAGCGACGCTGAGGGCCCGGCGTCGCGACTCTGGAAGCCTACCGAGGCCTATAAATTGAGCTCGAGATTTCAGTATTCAGTGCACCATTCTCTCTCTTATATTCTATCTAAAGAGAGAGTTTCTCTCTCTACTTTCTTTTAGTTTTTAGTTTTTTTAGTTTTTAGTTTTGTAATTAATTTTAATTACGTTTTATAATAATAGTAATTTAATTTTTACTTTTTACTTTTTACAGTTTTTACTATTTACCATGAGGAGGTAATTTCCCCAGCTAGGGTGAAAGGTAATTCTTTTACTATTACTATTTAGATTAATCTCCCTTAAAAATAATATATTCACTATTTAAACCTGACTAATAAAGGATACCGCCAGATTGGTCGGTTGGTAATTAAACTTTCTTACCGCCTATATGGCAGGTTCATGGACAAATCTTTTTACCGCCTTAATGGCTGGTTGGACTTAATTTGACTTAATCAGGATACCGCCTATATGGTCGGTTGGTAATATTATCACAAGTTTATATATTATTTTATGGGAGATATCTAAATTAGTAGTAGTAAAAGTAATTCCTTTTACCTTAGCATTTTATTCTATTGTAATTTACTTTTCAGTATTTACTTTACCGTATTTTTACTTTATGTCTTTTATTTTCAAGTTTTTACTAGCCCTAGTTATGTGTTGTAACTAAATTAGTTATCTGGGGTTGTGATGGCTTTTAATATCACCGTTTTATAAGGGTTAGATTATAGCTTGGGTAATATAAAGATTTATTTATTGAGTCTTAAACTTAATGCTTTTTCATTAACTGGCCATTAATAAAATTGATCTAGTAAATCTAAAATGAACTAGACATAGGGATTTTAGGTTTCAGCCTTAGACTCAATAGCCCACGATCTTCCTTGAGGATAGATAACTCTTTAATAGATTTCCTTACAGGATAGGAATATACCTGTCGGGCGGGGGTAGCCATAATTGGAACTTAAACTTAATGAATCCAGATAATTTGGTTGACATCGACATATAGTTCAATTGGGTTAAACTGGGTATTTGTGTCTGACCATCGACAGAGGCTTACACATAATTTAGTGTTCCAGGTTAATAAATCAATATATTACCCAACTTTAAGATAACCAATTCATCTTTAAAATGATATTGGAAGAAATCACAACCCTAGATAGTTTTTAATATTGAATTTTCTTAAAACCTATTTTCGACAATTTTATTTACTTGTTTTTAAATTTAGAATCGTCACCATTTCAAATCAATCAATCAACTTGTTAGATATTAGTAATCATTTGACCTCATAAAATTAATAGATTAGATATTAAGTCCTCGTGGGATCGATATTTTTATACTACTTGAATGATACGTGCGCTTGCGTTATACGTGTGTGTTTACGCCGGTCAGTGTTCTTCAAGCTCCAAGCTTTATGAATGTGATTCCATGCTCATGAATGGGTTTCCCTATCACCTTTGTAAGACCTCTTTAGTGTGCTAGCACGTGGAAAAAATTTGCCACAAATTGTTTCCTTTGCTTCTTGTTGCTCTCGGCCAAGGAGAGAAAAAATGGATTCCAAGCCGTGTGAGGGAGAGAGGAGAAGAAGATGAAGTTTTTTTTTTTTGGTTGTGTGTATTGGATTTCAAAAATCTAATACAACTTACACTTTTCCAAAAAGTGGTACAAGACTTTAAAGTCTTCCAACAACTCACATCAATCACAAAAGTGACAAGCATCACATCACTCAAAGTTGATGTGACTTCCATGACAAGAATGACTAATGATGTGACACGTGATGTGACTTGTGGGCCCCACTTGATTCAAAATGCGAGTGGTCCCGCAAACACTCTCGGGCTCAGATTCGCTAATTGCGAATTAACGAATTTTCGTTGCGACGTAATTAAATCAAATTTAATTAAATAATTATGCCTAGTAAAATTACTATTCACGTCGCTAGCGAATTAATTCTAAATTAACTCGTTCGCTCGAATTAAAATCTAATTTTAATTCCCCGTCGAAATCTAATTTCGTTTAATATATCGAATATATTATTTTATCGATTAATTCCAAATTAATCGTTCTCTCTCTTTAAATAGAATTTTATCCCAGATAAAATATCTTCATAATTAATCCTAGATTAATTTTCTCTCTCTACTAATTAATCCCAAATTAATTATGTTCGAGTCATACGTCATCGGTGAATCTTTGGGAAGCCACCCATGAGATCCCTGGATATGTTGGCAGTAAATCCGGTCGTCGGACTATCCGAATATGTACGTACCTCGTACTACATTTTTTTACCGATTTACGAGACATGGTTGGCTTCTAGCAAAGCACCGTGCCTACCCAATTCTCCAGAAATATTCTTAAAGGAATATGTAATCTGTATCAGGCGTAGTATACGCAATATTGGGTATTACGATCCACTATCGGATGTCACGTGCTAGGCCTGGGGCTGGAATTGTGTCTGCCCCGTACGAAGCACATATCGGATCACTGGTAACTAGTCTCTATAATCGGATAAACATGACCTAGTTATATTATCCTGATAGCTGCAGCATACAAGAGTACCAGTTCATTATCCTACGTGACCATCATCTTCATATGACTAAAGTGATACTTCCATCTTGACATCACACCCAATACACTACGATTCTCAATATACCCAGAAGAGGCATACACAGAACCTGTTAAAGCCCTAGACGACCAAAACCAAAGTATATTGATTATCGCAAGTATTAGCGATGCAAGTCTCAGGTTAAGACCAAATACACCTACCCTGATTCGGACTTCCATAGACATATATTCATACTACCAATGGAATTTTGAGGGGTCTATCCAGAGCGAAGCTGTTTCCGTACCATCGGTAAACACAACCTCCTATTACACTTGCATAAGTATCCAATACTTAAATATATGAGAACTATGCCGTTATGCTCCCATAACGCGCACAAGTGCAATACTAGTCTATTCCGCATTATCGATGTCCAATCTCGATAATACTACGACTAGGGATAGTTTAATGATTAAACCTTAGTGGATTAATAATATCTCATATCTTATTAATCCGGAACTAATCATATGGACTTTTATCATTTATATATCTTGGTAATCTAATTACAAATGATAAAAGAGCAATTTTCTTTGTCAGATAGTTAATTTGTACAACAACACCATGTTCTGTACAAATAGTGATGCTATGGGTCATAATTGTCCAACACTGAGAGCCGAGTGAAAATATTATTAATTACCTATTTCGATATCCATATAAAAATCAAGTAATTAACAATTCATTACACTATGTGATTCTTTGCTAACAGCTTTAAAGGATTTATAGGCCTCCCGAACTCTATAAAATTCCTAAGTTCTATTTTCTAGATCTTATTCAAAATCCCCTCTCCCGAGTGATAGATTCTAAACATGGAATCATTTAATTTGTGGTCACAAAATCAGAAGCTTTAAACATAAGAAAATATAAATAAACTTATTTAAAACTTCATAATAGTTAATTAGTAATCAAACACATAGGTTCAAGCGTAGGCTACACCATCATCTAGAATAATAAAATTAGTTCATGACTAAATAGAAAAACGAATATATTGGACATCATTAGAGTCTAAAAAAGAAAGTAGAAGATAAAACTTGAATCGAATCCCTTTGTCTTCGAACGTCACCGACTTCTTCTCCTTTTGTTGCTCTTCAATTCACTCATTGGATATATCTAATTTATGTGTTTAGAGCTCTTTTGTTGTGTCTTTTTCTCTTCTCTATGGTTTTGGACGAACTTATATATTTATAAGGAAGTCTTGAAGTCATTCCGAATGTAGAAAATTGATTCCTTATAATGCTAAAAAATGATTCCTTATAATGCTAAAATTCATCTTGGAGTCCTTACGGGAAGACATGTTTCTCATCCAATTTTCTTATAAATTGGCAAACAAAGTCTTTTAAAGTCAGATTTCCGAGACTGTATTATTGTCTTTCTTTTTGAAATTGTTTATGCAAATTGTGAATTACTCGATGAACATGTCCACTAGGATGCATCTCAAGAGTCATTGATATATCATATAAAGACTCCTTACTCAAGCCATCTCTAATGAATTGAATTTTATCTTCGCGATTGTCAGACACAATTTCTAAAGAACGACAACGAGTGTTGCACATCCAGCGTGCACATTTATAACAAACACCTAATTGTTTAGCTCTTCGTTTCTTAACATAGGTTCTTTTTTATAAACCAGACATATAAGAAATGAAAGAGTCATATGACTCACCTACTAAGCGAACCCTTGCTTAATTACCGAACGAATATCATTAGGAATACCATTGATAATAAGAAGCCTCATTCTTTCGGTGTGTGCTTTGTAAATTTTCATCATAGCATTTTGGGGGAGAGAAAGAAAATGATTGTGGAGTTTTACGAGAGTTTCTTCCACGTCTTGATTGTAGGGTATCAGTAATTTTAGGAAACTGAAAGAACCGACTTAGAGTCACGAAGTACCATTATCCACTGTTTAACCGGGGTGCAAGATTCTGAAAAAACGAGAAAATAAAAAAATGCTGTAAAACTCAACAAAAAAATGGAAATTAGACAAATACAAAATAAAAGAAAAGAAAATACATCAATCACAATACACTGGGTTTGAAAGGAAAAAAGATTCTTGAAAATTTGAACACTCTGAAA
The DNA here is from genome assembly GCA_019454045.1 of Zanthoxylum bungeanum. Lineage (NCBI taxonomy): Eukaryota > Viridiplantae > Streptophyta > Magnoliopsida > Sapindales > Rutaceae > Zanthoxylum > Zanthoxylum bungeanum. Next base: position 176,786 of record SKCR01017062.1, on the reverse strand, counting down.
ATGGTTTCAGACGGTGTCCATTCACTTTAAATACATCATCATCCCTAAGATTTGCAACGTCAATAGCTTTATATGGGTAAATGTGCTTCACAATAAATGAGCCACTCCATTTGGATTTCAATTTTTCAAGAAATAAATGAAGATGGGAATTATAAAGTAAATTTTTTTGACCAATTTCAAATATTTTTCATGAAATGCGATTATCATGAAATGCCTTAGTTTTAGCTTTAAGAATTTTCGCATTCTCATATGAATCATTCCTTAACTCTTCAAGTTCATTTAATTACAGTTTACATTCATGACTGACATTTTCAAGGTTTGAATTGAATACTTTACCAGTATGCCTTATGTTCAAGTTCTACAGACAAATGAAAAGGTTTTCCATAAACTAGACGATAGGGAGACATTCCCAAAGAGGTTTTGAAAGTTGTTCGATATGCCCAGAGTACATCAGTAAGTCGAAGAGCCAATCTTTGCAATTTGGATTGACCATTTTTCCAAAATTTGTTTGATTTCTCTATTTACTAGTTCAACTTGACCATTTATCTGAAGGTTAAAGAAGGTGAAAACTTTATGTGTAATCCCATACCTTTTCATTAAAGACTCAAAAGGCTAGTTATAAAATTTTTTACCTTCATCACTTATAATGGCTCGTGGGATTCCAAATCGACTTAAAATATTTTCTTTTAAAAAATTAGTCTCAGTTTTTTTACCACTGTTTCGAAAAGGAATCGCCTCAACCCATTTTGAGACATAATCGACTGCAACTAAAATATATAAAAATCAAAATGATGGTGGAAATGGACCCATTAAATCTACTTCTCAACAATCAAAAATTTCGATAATAATGATGAGATTTAAAGACATTATGTTTCTTTTTTGAAATGGATGCCAATTTTTAACAATTTTAACAAGTTTTGCAGAAAGCATGTATATCTTTAAATAAGATGGGCCAATAAAATCCAAATTGTAAGATTTTTGTAGCAGTTTTTTAGACGAGAAGTGACATATGTATGCTTCTAAATGACAAAACTGAATAACACCATTTATCTCATTGTCTGTTATGCATCATCGGAAAATTTGATCAGGGTAGTACTTGAAAAGATATGGATTGTCTCAGTAAAATCTTTTGACTTTAGTAAAAAATTTCTTCTTATCTTGATGGCTCCAATCTGAAGGTATTTTTCCTGTTGCAAGAAAATTAACAATATTAGCATACCAAGGCATTATATTTACAGAAAATAAAAAATCATCAGGAAAATAGTCATTGATAAGAGTTGTGTCAATTGATGACTCATTTGTGAGTCTCAATAAATGATCTACAACTACATTCTCTGCTCATTTCTTGTACTTGATTGTGAGATTGAGTTTTTGAAGCAACAAAATCCACCGCAGTAATCTTGGCTTTACATCTTGTTTAGACATCAAATATCTAACAGTAGCATGGTCAGAATAAATAACGACTGAGAAACCAATTAAATATGATCGAAATTTATCCAATGTAAATATTACAACAAGTAGTTCTTTTTCAGTGGTAGTGTAATTCATTTGTGCACTATTTAAAGTTCTAATTGCGTAGTAAATTATATACCGCTTACCTTCCTTTATCTATCTTAATAATGCGCCAACTACTAATCACTGGCATCACACATTAGCTCAAAAGGCAAAGACCAATCAGGGGATTGCATGATAGAAGCATAAGTTAAAAGACTGATAATCTTTTCAAATGATTTTTGACATTATTTTGTCCATTCAAATGTTGCATCTTTTAATAGGAAGTTACACAATGGTCTGAATATGGTACTAAAGTTTTTAATGAACCTCTTATAAAATCTTACATGTCCTAAGAAAGAACGAATTTCCCTAACTATTTTTTGTGGTGGCAATTTAGAGATTACCTCAATTTTTGCATTGTTAACCTCAATACCTTTAGATGACATAATGTGACCTAAAACAATTCCTGAATTAGTCATGAAATGATATTTTTCACAGTTCAACACAAGTCATTTTTCTTCACATCTTTTCAAAATATTTTACAAATTATTCAAGCAATTATCAAATAAGCTCCCAAAAATTATTATATCATCCATAAAAACCTCTAAACAGTGTTTAACCATGTCAATAAATATGCGTAACATGCATCGTTGGAATGTCGCTGGTGCATTACAAAGTCCAAAAGGCATTTTCCTAAATGCAAATATTCCAAAGGGACATGTGAATGTGGTCTTTTCCTGGTTTTCTAAAGCAATGGGAATTTGATAATAACCTGAGTAACCATCAAGAAAGCAATAGTAGGGATGTCCTGCTACTCTTTCCAAAATTTGGTCAAGAAATGGTAAAGGAATTTTCTATAGTCAATGCACATACGCCAACTAGATGAGATTCGAGTTGGAATTGATTCTCCTTTATCATTTTTACGACAGTTATTCCAGACTTTTTAGGCACAATTTGTGTAGGACTTACCCACTTACTATCAGAAATAAGGTAGATAATGCCTACATCAAGAAGTTTAAGGACTTCTGTTTTTACCACTTCTTTCATATGAGGTTTAATCTACTTTGGGATTGACGATATGTCATAATATTATCTTCTGAATGTATTCTATGTATGTAGATCAAAGGATTAATGCCTTTTATGTCTTTTAAAGTCAATCCAATTTTCAATTTATGTTCTCTCAACATATTTAACAACTTACCTTATTGATTGCTTGTTGTAGGCACTTCATTTTGCATATAAGTCCATATGATGAGTCTCATTTGGAGACACTGCCTTTTAAGTCACGGAAGTCGCAGGAAACGAATGTCGAAAGGGGAAATTCAGAATAAGCATTTCATCAGATTCATTTCACAAGTTCATTATTTTCGTTCATGCTACGTTCGTGACCACGTTCGAACGTCAAGCAGATTGCGGGCGTTCGTGTAGCGTTCGAATCGGCGTTCGAACAGTGTCGGTATTTCTGGTTTTGCTGCTAGCCTCACACCCAAGCCCAATTAGCCCACCAAAGCCCATAAAACACATCCCAATTAATTAAATACATATTTAACACATGGCAAAATTAAATAAAATCTAAAAATCATATACCAAATTAAAATAAAATCATGCCTAATTAAAATCAATCAAAAATATTATATTCCTAACTAAACAAATTGCATGCCTAATCAAAACAAATTAAATATATGAACTTCCTAATTGAGCATAATTTTGTCCCCCAATCAATCTTTGGTTTTCCTTGTTTAACACTAAATCAAATCCTCCTTTAATGCACAAATCTCTTCCTTGTCAAGCAAGGATTCACCCATCCCATTTGTCTATAAAAGAGACCTAAAACCAAGACACTCCTCTCTCTCTCACGCATACACAAAGAATAACAAGCAAAAAAAATTCCCTTCTTTCCCTCTCTATTGCCGAGCATATCACCCAAAAATCCCCTTCCATTGCCACAAAATCACAACCCAAAACACCATCTCCATTGCCGCACAAACCACCATTGAAACACTCCCCCGAACAATAAGTTAAACTACCGAAAATCACAGCCCCATATTACCGAAAATCACTACTTAAAACATTCACTGTTTGACCAAAAAAACTGCCCTTGGAACACCCCCCCTAAACTACCGAAACTCACCCCTAAACAGCAGCCCTTTAACCACAAAAAAACATTAGCCTAAAACATCAAAAACAGTGATCGAAATACAGTAACAAAACAACAGCAAAACAGCAGCGAAACGGAGGGAAAACAGCAGTCCGAACAACGAAACAGCGAAGGGAAACATTGAACCAGTGAACCGGGGGAGTTACAAAGCATCAACCCTTCCGACGACCGGGTACCGTACTTCTGAGAGATGATTTTAAAAAGGTTAGACATGATGGCACTTTCTATTTATTTTTATCCGTCTTTTAATTGTTTTATTTGTTTTATTCACATGAGAGTCATTTGTGGGTGCATGTTGTGGCTTTGAATAAAATGAAAAATGTGTCGCCTCTTGTGGTATATAGGATGGAAACCCAGACATAAATTATGTAGCTGAATCCGAATGGACGGTAGTACGGTCTGTACTTGGGATACAACTCCACGTACCACTTGAGCAAATTGCACATATTTTGTTTTATGTTGTTTTGATTCGTGTATTATCCGTTATTTAAATTCTGCATGTTATTTGTTTGTGTAATGATGAGATAAAGCGCATGGGCTTAGTAAGTTGGATTAAAGGTCATCTATGTCGATGGGTTAAAATCCTTTACCACGATGCTTCGCCGCGCCGGATGACGTATATTCGGTTGAATGTAAGATGTGTTCAATCGGGTATACGAAGTCTGATATTGTTGTCTTTATTTTTTTATGCATTATGATATTAGCGCATGGGCTTAGTAAGTTGGATTAAAGGTCCTCCATTTCGAGGGGTTAAAATCCTTTACCACGATGCTTTGCCGCGCCGGATGACGTATATTCGGTTGAATGTAAGATGTGTTCAATCGGGTATACAAGGTCCGATATCGTTGTCTTTATTTTTATATGCATTATGTCATTAGCGCATGGGCTTAGTAAGTTGGATTTAAGGTCCTCCATTTCGAGGGGTTAAAATCCTTTACCACGATGCTTCGCCACGCCCGATGACGTATATTCGGTTGAATGTAAGATGTGTTCAATCGGGTATGCAAAGTCTGATATTGTTGTCTTTATTCTTATGTGCATTATGTTATTAGCGCATGGGCTTAGTAAGTTGGATTAAAGGTCATCTATATCGAGGGGTTAAAATCATTTACCATGATGCTTTGCCGCGTCTTGTAGCCCGTTATTATTTATTAGGTGTCATCTATTCACCCGTTCACGTATGTGTCATGTTGTTTACTATTTTTTTGAGGTCACTGCTGTAACCCCGTTCGAACGCATTTCAGAACGCCGCACGAACGCATGTTTTCTGTCTCAGCTCGTTTGAACACGTTTACGAACGCTATACGTACGCGAACCTTCTATTTATCGTTCGAACGCGTTTACTAACGCTACTCGAACGCGCACGTATTTTCTTTGTCTTATTATGTATCAGGTTTGGTCCCGTTCGAATGCGTTCTCAAACACTATAAGAACGCGAACCTTCTGTTTACCATTCGAATGCGTTTACGAACGCTACTCGAACGCGAATGCATTTTGTTTCATCAGGTCTTGTACCGTTCGAACGCGTTCTCAAACGTTATACGAACGCGAACCTTATGTTTACCATTCGAACGTGTTTTCAAACGCTACACGAACACGCATATACTGAACTGAGTCATTTTCATCACATGTCATGCATAATTGTTTCTTAGGTGATTTCTCTTGTATCATGTAATCAATCATACTATTTTTATCCCTGCATTTATCTATTTGATGTGTTCATGAGATGGTATTCAAGCATGATTAGGCCGTTAGCATGTTACTTGGTTCTTAAGCATGATTTGGCCTATTTGGTTGTTCATTATCAAACATGATTAGTCATTTATTTTGCGTTTGGAATTTACATTATGTCTAGGTTGTTCTTTGTTTTCCGCATTATATGATCGAAGTATGTTCATGAGATTGCCGTGTGCTATTGCATGTTCGTCGTTATTCCAATTTACTTTCATGCGTGATTATACAATTATTATCTACTGGCATGCCTATGATCGAATGTAATGTGCTTATGACATTGCATGCTAGTCGTATTTGTCTTTATGCATGCAAATTTGGACATAGATTATATGTAAATAGGTTGTATGCAAATTCGGACATAGGTTATATGCAAACTTAGATATGAGCCTTGTACTTATGCATGCGAACTTAGGAGTAAATTATCCTTGGAAATAAATGTTGCTCAGGCTTGGTTAAATTATTGCACAAATCATTTCATTACAAGTGGCATAAGTAATGGACCATTCCGAACCCAACGGTTTGAGGTCTTCCCTTGCGAGGGGTGAGTGCGGCCTTAAATCTTTGTCCCGGTTCACACCGGGTGGCGACTCCATCATTCTCCGATTTAGTCCCCCGTGGACTACTCCGTACTCCCAACCGGGCCGCGAGCCCGGAACAGCATGCGTCGCCCAGTTTCTGTGTTCGCACACTTGTGATGGAAGAAGAAATTACCAAAGGGTAAGTTTGTTCATCTCCAAGAAACATACTTCAATCCTTCTGGCAAAGTCTTTAATTCCAATTTGGGTGCTTCCTTATGTTTTTCTTCTTCCAGTGTTCCTAATTTCTCAAAATTTTATTTCTCTCTACCGCCTTCCAGTATCTATGTAGAATTAAGTAAAAAATCATTAAGAATATCTGAATCTAATTGCATACTTGATTCAAGAAAATTAGTAGTATAAATTTTCATGGGATTAGATAAACTCCCCTGAATATGTTCCTCCAAAATTTGTTCAATTAGTTTTGTGCTCTCATTTTCACTGTCCTCATCATATAGTTGTTTGCACATGTTAAGAACATTAAGCTCCAACGTCATATTGCCAAAAGATAAATTCATGATTCCATTCCTACAATTAATTAAAGCATTTGTTGTTGCTAAAAATGGACGACCAAGTATTACAGGAATTGACTTATAACTGTCTGCTACAAGTTATGTTTCCAAGATAATAAAATCTACAAGATATATGAATTTATCGACTTGTAATAACATGTTTTCCATAATTTTTTTCGGTATCTCGACTAATCTATCTGCAAGTAAAAGAGTAGTTGAGGTTGGTTTTAACTCACCAATATTAAATTATTGTTAACCGAAAATGGAAGCAAATTGACACTGGCTCCAAGATCAAGTAAAGCATGTTCATTTTTTTGATTTCCAATCAAACATAAAATAATTGGAAAATCAGGGTGTAGAAAACAGAACCTGGGCGACGCTTTTCTAGGCTCGCGGCCTAGTTGGGAAGTACGAAATAACATGGAGTCGCCATCCGGTGTGAACCGGGACAAAGATTTAAGGCTGCACTCACCCCTCGCAAGGGAAGACCTCAAACCGTTGGGTTCGGAATGGTCCCTTACTTATGTCACTTGTGATGATATAATTTGTGCAATAAACTAACCGAATCTATTCATCATTCATGCTCAAGGGTACTTAGATCTAACATGCTTTCATCCAAATAATTTCACGCAATGTAACACAACAAGCATATTGAACCATTAAATCAACATGTATAAATCATTACCCAAACGCATCATAAACTAAGAACATGCATAATGAACAACCTAAACATGCTTTAACAAATAAATAACAAACTAAATTAAACCATGCTTTAAATAATAAACATATAACCTAAAGACTATAACATGCTCAAATACAAATTAGGATGAGACGAGATACGTGTATCTTAAGTGGTACGTGGCATTGTATCCCGAGTGCAGACCATACTACCGTCCATTTGGAGTCGGCTATGGAATTTACGTCCGGGTTTCCATCCGATATACCACAAAAGCGAACACATATCCCGCTCATCCAACAATCACATCATGCTTCAAACGACTCTCATGCAATTATATATCAAAATAAATAAGACAACAATAAAGAAGATAAGTAGAAAGGTGCCCTCAGGTCTAACCTCTTTTGTTGTCTAAGAAAGGGCGTTACACGTCCGTTGGAAGGGTGAATGATCCGCTACTCTTTTAGTTCACCAACTCAACGTCTTTCCTCGCTGTTTTACTGTTCGGGCTGCTGTTTCAAGTCCGTTTCGCTGCGGTTTTTGTTGTATTTTCTTGTCACTATTTTTGGGTAATTTAGGCTACTGTTTTTGCGGTTTTTTGGACTGGTTTGGGCTGTTTTTTAGGTGCAATTTCAGGCAGTTTTCGGGTACAGTTTCAGGCAGTTTTTGGGTGGTTTGTGCATCAGTTTTTATGGTCAAAGAGAGGGCTACGCTTGTGGCAGTGGGCTGAGTTTGTTTACTATTTGAATGTGAATGGCGAGAGGTTACGTGAGAGGGCTGAAGGAGCTGATTTGGTCGGTGAAAGGGGTAATGGGCGTGAGTGGGTTGCGTGGAGGGCAGGTGAAGTCAGGTGCACTGTGAGGTTGAGTTTGAAGTGGCAAAGTGTGGCTTATTAGCGTGAGTGGAAGGGTTGAAGTGGCAACGTGTGGCTAGGTGAAGTTGATGAGGCAAGTGGCGTGTTAAGGGGCAATGTGAGGTTGAGTGGCGTGAAGGCTATGCGTCTTGACTGAGGCTGCTCACGTGAAGGCTAATAGGGGCTGCGATTTGTGAGAATGAGCCGTGTGTCTAGGTTTTGTGAGGGAGGGCTGCCGGATGAGTGAATGAGAGAGTTTAGGTTTATTATTTCTTTTTGTGTTTTTCGTGAGAATGAGCCAGCCAGCCAGCCAGGGTTTAGATGTGTGGGTTAAGGGTTCTTTTTATAGGCCAATGGAGGGGATTTACCTTGTTGGGGAAGGAATATGATTTGTGTATTAATTGGGGATATCTTTTAATTTAGTATGTGATAAGGAAATCTTTTAATTAAGGGAAGTGATTTGATTTATTCTTTTTAGTTAAGGATATGATTTATTTAAATTGGTAGGTGATTTAATTAAATTATGAATGTGTTTTATTTAAATTAGGAATTTAATTTAATTAGATTTTAATTTAATTTCAAGTTTAATTTAATTGGTGAATGTGATTTAATTTAATTGGTTTTAATTTAATTAGTGACATGTATTTTAAATGTTTTAATTATTTAATTTGTGATTTAATGGGTTTGGTGTGTTTTAAAACAGAGGTCCAACATGTGAACCCGAAGCGAAACAAGTGAGTTAAATATGACAAAATGCTAATTTCCAACTTTACACTTCCAACGTCCGTTTCCCGCGGCTTTCACAACTAAAGAGGTAGTGTCTCCATACGAGACTCATCATCGGGCTGATATGCAAAAATGCAATGCCTACAGTCGCCCCCACTTTGATGGGACTTGTGCAGTGTGTGACAATGAAAATCCTATCAAAGTACGTGCAATGCATTTTTACTTACCTGGCTCACCAGCTGTCACCTAGTCTGCCTGCTGTGCTGAGTTGATAGTGCTAAACCCCGTACCTAGGGTGTCGCGGTAGTCCACAATGCCAAACTTGGCGTGCTAAACCCCGTACCTAGGGTGTCGCGGTAGTCCACGGTAGTCCACGGTAGTCCACATACTCCACAATAGTCCACATAGTCCACATACTCCTTGGTAGTCCACGGTAGTCCACGGTAGTCCACATACTCCACGGTAGTCCATTGTAGTCCACATACTCCACGGTAGTCCACATAGTCCACATAGTCCTCGGTAGTCCACATAGTCCACATACTCCACGGTAATCCACGGTAGTCCACATACTCCACGGTAGTCCACGGTAGTCCACATACTCCTCTGTAGTCCACTGTAGTCCACATAGTCCACATACTCCTTGGTAGTCCACATAGTCCACATACTCCTCGGTAGTCCACATAGTCCATATACTCCACATATTCCACGGTAGTCCTCGGTAGTCCACGGTAGTCCACGGTAGTCCTCGGTAGTCCACATAATCCACATAGTCCACATGCCGTACCTGGCGTGCTAACCCCGTACCTAGGGTGTCGCTGTGGTCTGAATGTCGTACCTGGCGTGCTAACCCCGTACCTACGGTGTCGCAGTTTTCTGAATGCTATCCCCGTACCTAGGGTGTCGTAGTGACGTCTCCGTACCTAGAGAGCCACAAATGTCTGAGTAGTCCACATGTCGTACCTGGCGTGCTAACCCCGTACCTAGGGCGTCGCTGTGGTCTGAATGCTAACCCCGTACCTAGGGTGTCGCAGTGACGTCTCCGTACCTAGAGAGCCACAAAATGTCTGAATAGTCCACATGTCGTACCTGGCGTGCTAACCCCGTACCTAGGGTGTCGCTGTGGTCTGAATGCTAACCCCGTACCTAGGGTGTCGCAGTGACGCCTCCATACCTAGAGAGTCACAAATGTCTGAATGCTAACCCCGTACCTAGGGTGTCGCAGTGACGTCTCCGTACCTAGAGAGCCACAAAATGTCTGAGTGCTAACCCCGTACCTAGGGTGTCGCGGTGACGTCTCCGTACCTAGAGAGCCACAATAGTCTGAATAGTCCACATGCCGTACCTGGCGTGCTAACCCCGTACCTAGGGTGTCGCTGATATGATGATGGTCCATTTCCGAACCGTGCTCCATTTTCGGAGTGCCATTTTCGGCGAGTAATGAGATAATGGTCCATTTCCGAACCGTGCTCCATTTCCGGAGTGCCATTTCCGGCATGCTAAACCCCATTTTCGAGGCATCGCTTGATATGATGATGGTCCATTTCCGAACCATGCTCCATTTCCGGAGTGCCATTTTCGGCATGCTAAACCCCATTTCCAAGGCATCACTGATATGATGATGGTCCATTTCCGAACCGTGCTCCATTTTCGGAGTGCCATTTTCGGCATGCTAAACCCCATTTCCGAGGCATCGCTGATATGATGATGGTCCATTTCCGAACCATGCTCCATTTCCGGAGTGCCATTTTTGGCATGCTAAACCCCATTTCCGAGGCATCGCTGATGTGATGATGGTCCATTTCCGAACCGTGCTCCATTTTCGGAGTGTTACTGTGATGTGGTGTGATGAGGTCCATTCCCGAACCGTCACCGTATTGTGGTCCATTCCCGAACCGATCTCCATTCCCGGAGTGTTACTGTGATGAGGTGTGATGAGGTCCATTCTCGAACCGTCACCATGTTGTGGTTCATTCCCGATCCGATCTCCATTCCCGGAGTGCCATTCTCGACGTGCTCATTCCCGAGTTGTCCATTCCCGGACTATATCTCCATTCCTAGCGTGCCATTCTCGGCGTGTCCATTCCCGGACTTGTCCATTCCCGGACTATATCTCCATTCTCGGAGTGCCGTTCCCGGCGTGCCATTCTCGGCGTGTCCATTCCCGGACTAAACTGATCTGATGTAATGTGGGCCTCGCCCCCAAAATGCCATACCCGGCAATGCTGATACTGATGTAATGTGCCATACCCGGCAAGACTTGATATTGAACTAATGTGGGCCTCGCCCCCAAAGTGCCATACCCGGCAACACTGATACCGATAATGATGTGGGCCTCGCCCTCAGAGTGCCATACCCGGCAAGATTGATACCGATGCTAATATGGGCCTCGCCCCAGACTGATGCTGATGTGGGCCTCGGCCCTAGGATTCATTCCTTGGATTCATTCCAAATTCTGATGACGTGGGCCTCGGCCCTGGGATTCATTCCCTGGATTCATTCCAAATTCTGTCAATGTGGGCCTCGGCCCTGGGATTCATTCCCTGGATTCATTCCATAACTCTGCTGATATGGGCCTCGTCCATGGGATTCATTCCCTGGATTCATTCTAAATTATGTCGATGTGGGCCTCGGCCCTGAGATTCATTCCATGGATTCATTCCAAAACTCTGCTAATGTGGGCCTCGGCCCTGGGATTCATTCCCTGGATTCATTCCAAATTCTGAAGACGTGGGCCTCGGCCCTGGGATTCATTCCAAAACTATGCTGATGTGGGCCTCGGCCCTAGGATTCTTTCCTAAAAATGAAACTGATTTGGGCCTCAACCCTGGGACTCATCCCCAAAACTGAAACTGATATGGGCCTCAACCCTGATACTCATCCCCAAAACTACTACTCATATGTTGCTGATTCTGGTTGGCTTGTCTCTGCCGCTTTCTCTTTTTCTTCTTTGAAACCTATTAATACAAAACGAAACAAACACAAAAAGAATGCAAAATACGTTACGTGTAGGCATGCATGCATGAATGAATTTCCTATTCCGTTGGGTTAGGTTTTCCGCCAGTTCTCCAGGTGATTGCTCGACATTCTCTCTAGTCTTATGACTCAATATCTTGTTACGTCCTTGATTCGCGATGTGGTAGACTGGTCACCCCCAGACTTTGATTTAGCTTTCTGTTTTCCGCTGCTTACACTTGGTCAAGATGAACCACATGGTGGGGCCTTCCATATCATACTATATCACATGCTACGAAATAGTCCCAATAGTTACACATATTATTGCCCTCAAAGAATGCTCAGTAATGAAACCATAGAACCTTCAAAACATTCGATGCAACTCAAATCCAAGTCTTTGAACAAATGATCTATGCCAGACTCAAAGTGTGTGTGTGCAAATGTTCTTTCACAGCTTAATCCTTAGGTAAGCTAACTCGATGATTTCGTTTCAAAAATCGGGATCGATGGGTCAAACCAACCTAGATGTCTCAATTATGCCTGCAGTTGCTTTTCTGTGCTCAATGTGGTATAATTTTCTTTCTCTCTTTCTTTCGTCTCTTTCTTTTCTTTCTTTTCTTTGAACTTTTCTTTTTCTTTTCTCTTATTTTTTTTTTCGACACACCTACCCTTTAAGGTAGCATTTCTCCTCATGGTGGTCCTAATACTCGCCCATGGGTAGCTTCACGCTTATTGGTTATAGGTGGTTCAATTCTTTTCTTTAGAGACTTTTCTTTCATTTTCAACCATACCACACATCATAACATAAGCAAATCAAGATAGACATCTAAGCAAACGGTCATTCACCGACCTATAATTTCTTCAACTAGTCACTTTGCTAACTACTCAGGTTTTCATTGCTAAGAACCATAATCAAGTGCTTACGAGTCTAATATAGATCAATTACTCAAAGCGTCAGATAAAAGCACATCAAGAGTTTATCGTTTCTAAGGTTTCACCTTAAAGCAATCAATTTCATCATCGGACTTATGGCTAACTATCAAGGACTAAAAACAAACAACAAAATTTTTTTTCTTTTTCTTTTTTTTTTCTTCTTTTTTTTTTCTTCTCTTTTTTTTTTTCTTTTTTTTTTCTCTTTTTTTTTTTTCCTTTTTTTTTCTTTCTTTTTTTTTTTTCTTTTTTTTTTCTCTTTTTTTTTTCCTTTTTTTTTCTGAAGGCCCCCAATGGTCTTTCTATCTATGCCGTAAATTTCTCTGTTTCTCGATTTCCTTTTCCCCAATATCCATGTTACTAAACTCTTCTTTGACAAGTCTTCTTTTATCCCTAACCCAACGGATATCTATGATGGCTTTTAAGACACGAGGGTTAACATGATGCATGTATGCATGAGATGCATGTGATGTATGAGACACAATATGCATTGGGTTATCAAAAGCATAAAGGGTGGCCCCTATAGGTCATACAACTATGTTCACATGTGGGTTTACATGAGTGTGGACAAAGGCTCTCGTTTGACGAAGGATTACCCACAACTAGGACTCCCCACTCAAGGGTTCAAGCGACCAAGTGAGCGCACCTTTTTTATACCTTACGGTACGTGCCAACGAGTTACGGTGTGTGACTAACTGTCGAATGGATTTCCCGTTGTAGATTCCCCAGAGGGAGGGTGGAGCGAGGCTCTCTTAAGTACCAAGCCCCTTAGGCTCTTATCGCTTGGTGTCAGGAATAAACAACGAGTCTTCCAAACTAGTCTGTCACAACGAGCTACAAATAATGATTATCTCGGTGTCTTCACAGCTTTTCCTTATGAAAAGGTAGTGAGTGAAGGAAGACATCGAACCATTACCTAGCCTTAACAATGCCTTTGGTTACACCCCTTTCAACTCACTATAGAAACGATTAACTAAAGCACAAATCATAAACATCACAAGACATTATTTCGAGGCCAATTCTCTAATATCCCCAGTGGAGTCGCCAGACTGTAGACAACAGAACCTGGGCTACGCTTTTCTAGGCTCGCGGCCTAGTTGGGAAGTACGAAATAACAAGGAGTCGCCACCCGGTGTGAACCGGGACAAAGATTTAAGGCCGCACTCACCCCTCGCAAGGGAAGACCTCAAACCGTTGGGTTCAGAATGGTCCCTTACTTATGTCACTTGTGATGATATAATTTGTGCAATAAACTAACCGAATCTATTCATCATTCATGCTTAAGGGTACTTAGATCTAACATGCTTTCATCCAAATAATTTCACGCAATGTAACACAACAAGCATATTGAACCATTAAATCAACATGTATAAATCATTACCCAAACGCATCATAAACTAAGAACATGCATAATGAACAACCTAAACATGCTTTAACAAATAAATAACAAACTAAATTAAACCATGCTTTAAATAATAAACATATAACCTAAAGACTATAACATGCTCAAATACAAATTAGGATGAGACGAGATACGTGTATCTTAAGTGGTACGTGGCATTGTATCCAGTGCAGACCATACTATACCCGTCCATTCGGAGTCGGCTATAGAATTTACGTCCGGGTTTCCATCCGATATACCACAAAAGAGAACACATATCCCGCTCATCCAACAATCACATCATGCTTCAAACGACTCTCATGCAATTATATATCAAAATAAATAAGACAACAATAAGAAGATAAATAGAAAGGTGCCCTCAGGTCTAACCTCTTTTGTCGTCTAAGAAAGGGCGTTACACATCCGTTGGAAGGGTGAATGATCCGCTACTCTTTTAGTTCACCAACTCAACGTCTTTCCTCGCTGTTTTACTGTTCGGGCTGCTGTTTCAAGTCCGTTTCGCTGCGGTTTTTGTTGTATTTTCTTGTCACTATTTTTGGGTAATTTAGGCTACTGTTTTTGCGGTTTTTTTGGACTGGTTTGGGCTGTTTTTTAGGTGCAATTTCAGGCAGTTTTCGGGTACAGTTTCAGGCAGTTTTTGGGTGGTTTGTGCATCAGTTTTTATGGTCAAAGAGAGGGCTACGCTTGTGGCATGGGCTGAGTTTGTTTACTATTTGAATGTGAATGGCGAGAGGTTACGTGAGAGGGCTGAATGAGCTGATTTGGTCGGTGAAAGGGGTAATGGACGTGAGTGGGTTGCGTGGAGGCAGGTGAAGTCAGGTGCACTGTGAGGTTGAGTTTGAAGCGGCAAAGTGTGGCTTATTAGCGTGAGTGGAAGGGTTGAAGTGGCAACTTGTGGCTAGGTGAAGTTGATGAGGCAAGTGGCGTGTTAAGGGGCAACGTGAGGTTGAGTGGCGTGAAGGCTATGCGTCTTGACTGAGGCTGCTCACGTGAAGGCTAATAGGGGCTGCGATTTGTGAGAATGAGCCGTGTGTCTAGGTTTTGTGAGGGAGGGCTGCCAGATGAGTGAATGAGAGAGTTTAGGGTTTATTATTTCTTTTTGTGTTTTTCGTGAGAATGAGCCAGCCAGCCAGCCAGCCAGGGTTTAGATGTGTGGGTTAAGGGTTCTTTTTATAGGCCAAGGGAGGGGATTTACCTTGTTGGGGAAGGAATATGATTTGTGTATTAATTGGGGATATCTTTTAATTTAGTATGTGATAAGGAAATCTTTTAATTAAGGGAAGTGATTTGATTTATTCTTTTAGTTAAGGATATGATTTATTTAAATTGGTAGGTGATTTAATTAAATTAGGAATGTGTTTTATTTAAATTAGGAATTTAATTTAATTAGATTTTAATTTAATTTCAAGTTTAATTTAATTGGTGAATGTGATTTAATTTAATTGGTTTTAATTTAATTAGTGACATGTATTTTAAATGTTTTAATTATTTAATTTGTGATTTAATGGGTTTGGTGTGTTTTAAAACAGAGGTCCAACAAGCGAACCCGAAGCGAAACAAGCGAGTTAAATCTGAAAAAATGCTAATTTCCAACTTTACCCTTCCAACGTCCGTTTCCCGGGGCTTTCACAACTAAAGAGGTAGTGTCTCCATACGAGACTCATCATCGGGCTGATATGCAAAAATGCAATGCCTACACAGGGTCATTGTACTTTAATATATTATTGGTTGAGAGAATGGAACTTACCTGTTCATCTAGAAAAGCTTTCTTTCTTACCTGATTTTTTTTAACGATGCACAAGTGATGAGCGGAAAATATATCAATATTTACCGCCCCTTTTACCTAATATTTTGTTTAGTTTCTCCGGTTTGATGAACGTTTTGATATATTTTTATGTGTTTTGTAGATAAATAAAGTGTTGGGACTTAATGGAATCAACTCGAGGCTAAAACAATGAAATCAGGTGCAAAAAAATGGCGAAAACGGAAATTTACTATACGCGTCACGAAGTGCAGTCCTAAATTCCAATTTTGCGCAAGTTTAGTATTTTATCCATAACTTTTTCATCTGATATCCGTTTGCGCTGATTCAAGTTCCAGTTTAAAGAAGACACAAAGAGTTACAACTTTGAAGATTTAAATATTTTCGAATTCTTAAGTTTGGAAGGCCGAAATTGATGAATAATCTTGTATATTTTGTATAATTACTATAGTCATTTTCAAAATATAAAATAAAATTAATAAAATAAAAAAAGTAAAAATTGTAAAACTTCCACAAAAAATGCTTGTATGTTTGGTGGAGGATTTTGTGCCATGTTTGATGCCATGTTTGGTGCCATGTTTGGTGGACCAATTGGTGGAGAAATTGGTGGAAGCCTTTAGATTTTCCTATAAATACCAAGCTAAACTTTGTAATTTTTTCATTCTTTCTTTGGAGGAATTTCTCCATGAAAACCTAAAGGAAAGTGTCTTGTATATTTATTTAAGTTTTCTTGTATTTTCTTTTTATTTAATTAATAAAATTTTGTGTGTTTTCTTTTACAGCATGAGCAGGTAATCTCATTCTGCTGGGGTGAAGAGGTAAGACTTTTAATATAATAAATTAGATTAATCTCCTTTATTTTAATTAAAATTTGGATTGATTAGTTACCGCATATATGGCCGGTTTAGGTGACAACCTTATTTACCGCCTATATAGTCGGTTTTTCATTTCAGACGTAGTTTCCGCCTATATGGTCGGTTTAGGTAATAACCTTGTTACCGCCTATATGGTCGGTTGGATTTAATTGAGACAAATGAAATTACCGCCTTTATGGTCTGCTTAATTAATCGGTAAACATTTAGAATAAGGGAGATTTCTAATTTTGAAATAATAAAAGTGGATCATCTAACCCCCAGCATTTTCTATTATTGTACTTTTACATTTTTAATTTCCAGCATTTACTTTATTTAATTTCCTGCATTTACTTTATGTCTTTTATTTTATTTAAGCTTTTATTAGCCTTAGATATGTGTCATAACTAAGTTCGTTATCTAGGGTTGTGATGAATTCCAATATCACTGGGTTATAATATAGTTTGGGTAATATAAAAGTTTACTTATTAAGTCTTAAGCTTAATGCGTCTTGTTAACTGGCCACTAATAAGATTGATCTGGTAAACTTAAAATAAACTTGACAAAGGAATTTTAGGTTTCTGCCTTAGACTTAATAGCCCACGATCTTCATTGAGGATAGATAACCCTTTAATAGATTTCCTTACAGGATAGACATATACCTGTCGAGCGGGGGTAGCCACAATTGGAACTTAATCTTAATGAATCCAGGTAATTTGATTGACATAGACATATGGTTTAATTGAGTTACTTTGGGTATGTGCAGCTGACCATCGACAGAGACTTTTGCATAGTTTCGTGTTCCAGGTTAGTAAACCAATGTATTACACAAACATGAAATAACCACTTAATTTTTTAAAAGATATTGGAAAGATTCACAACCCTAGATAGTTTCTTAATATTGAATTTTCCTAAACCTATTTTCGTGCAATTTTATCTACTTGTTTTAAGTTTAAAGTCACCATCCAATCAAACAACCAATCCATCAGATACTTGTAATAATTTGGCTTCATAAATTAGTAGCTTAGGTATTAAGTCCTCGTGGGATCGATACTTTTTATACTACTTGAACGATACGTGCTCTTGCGTTATACACGTGTGATTACGCCGGTCAAGTTTTTGGCGCCGTTGCCGGGGACTTATTTATCTTTCACTATTAGTTTTGAGGTTAAATACATTTACTTGTATCTAATTTCTTTTTACTTATTGTTTTTGTTTTCTTGTGTTTCAGGTTCTCAGACACTACATGAGACGAACCAGAAGCTTTGAAATCTGACCGTTTGACCCAGAGATTGAAAGAACTATCAGACAGTTGAGAAGGGAAATGTGAGAAGGCCAAGAAGCAATCATCAACATGGAACCTGAACCTTTGGAGGTTGCACCACCAATTCCCATTCGAGACAGAACCATTCTGGTGGTTGACGGCCTCATTTCCTGTATTGTACTTCCTCTCTTACCAGCAAATGCGTGTGACATCAAAACATGCTTTCAGATTATACAGCAGTCAGTTCAGTTTGGGGGGAATGCAACTGAAGATCCTAATGCCCATATCAGCAACTTCCTGGAAGTTTACGGTACTTTCAACTACAACCGAGCAACTGAAGAAGCTATGAGACTGCGAGTTTTTCCATATTCCTTGAAAGACAGAGCAAAGGCTTGGCTACATTCACTACCAGCAGGTTCCATCACAACTTGGAATAATCTAGCCACCAAATTCCTTGTAAAGTATTTTCCACCAGTCAGAACATCAAAACTGAGGAATGACATCACATCATTTGTACAACATGACTCAAAAACTCTCTACGAAGCTTGGGAAAGGTATAAAGATTTGCTCCGAAAATGTCATCACCATGAGATTCCAAAATGGCTTCAAGTCCAAACATTCTATAATGGACTTTCTGGACTAATGAGAACCACAATTGATGCTGCTGCTAGAGGAGCTTTGATGGCAAAAGTAGAAGATCAAGTCTGGGACCTAATCGAAGAAATGGCCAACAATAATTCCTTGTGGCCAACATAAAGGAGCATGATCCAAAGAATTGCTAGAATTTATGAAGTTGGAGCCAACTCAGCAGTCAACGCCAAGCTGGATCAAATATGCAAATTCATGGAGACTCTCAGCACGCAAAGCAACATTGGATCCACAAGTTCACCTTATGGAGGAGCACCAGAACCAAACCAACTTGAAGAGACGTGAATTATGTCAACAATTTCAACAGACAGTGGAACAATCCATATTCCAACACCTACAACCCAGGGTGGAGGAATCATCCTAATTTCTCATGGAGCAATAATTCAGGGCAAAAGAACTATCCACCACCTGGATTCCGGCAACAAAACAAAAGCCAGGAGTATGAAAAAGAACCAGAAATGAAAGAATAGATTGCAGAGATGTTCAAAAAGTAACAAGCAGCATATGATGTTATCTTTCAACGCCAATTTGCTTCCATCAAAGCATTGGAGAATCAGATTGGACAACTGGCCAATGCTCAGAGTTACAGACCGCCAGGAAATCTTCCCAGCAACACAGAACCAAATCTAAGGAACCGAGGGAATGAGTAATGTCAAGCCATCACATTGAAAAGCGGTACTGAAATCAAGAAAAATGTTGGAATCAATGCAATCATTGAAGAAGTTCCTAAAGATGCAGTTCCACAGATGGAGGAAAAAGAAGCAAATGAAAAAGATC
Source organism: Zanthoxylum bungeanum (assembly GCA_019454045.1). Taxonomy (NCBI): domain Eukaryota; kingdom Viridiplantae; phylum Streptophyta; class Magnoliopsida; order Sapindales; family Rutaceae; genus Zanthoxylum; species Zanthoxylum bungeanum. The sequence goes on along the minus strand of SKCR01017062.1, from coordinate 157,472 downwards.
AAATCACTCCACCTCCACCTTTTCCACGGCGTCTACAGAAAAATAAACTGGACAAGCAGTTTGCTCGTTTCTTGGAGGTTTTCAAAAAGCTGTACATCAACATTCAATTTGCAGAAGCATTGGAAGAAATGTCCATCTATGTCAAATTCATGAAAGACATTCTTTCACGAAAGCGGAGATTGGGAGATTACGAGACAGTAGCATTGATAGAAGAATGTAGCGCCATCATTTAGAGGAAACTTCCCTCGAAGTTGAAAGATCCTGGCAGTTTCACTGTTCCATGCACTATTGGAGAACATTATATCGGTAAGGCTTTATGTGATTTAGGTGCAAGTGTTAATTTGATGCCTTTTTCTATTTACAGGAAACTTCAAATTGGAGAAGCAATGCCTACCTCAGTATCTTTGCAACTTGCTAATAGAACGCTCGTATTTTCGAGATGAGTAGTTGAAGATGTGTTGGTCAAAGTTGACAAACTCATTTTCCTAGCAGATTTCATTATCCTTGACATGGAGGAAGACAAAGATGCATCTATCATCCTTGGGAGACCATTTTTGGCTACAAGTCGAATTGTTATTGATGTACAAAAAGAAGAACTAACCATGAAAGTTCAGGACCAATAAGTTACCTTCAATGTTTTCAAAGCCATGAAATTCCCGAGTGATGAAAAAGAAGAGGAATGTTTCAGAATTGATGTTGTTGATAGTATCATCCAGGATACTGATACAATTCCCACCGAAAAACTTGAAGCTTGCATCACCAACATGACTGATAGCGAGCTAGATGTTGAAATTCTGGAATGTATCAACTATCTTGACAAGCCATTTCATTTCAAATCAACACCACGAGTGGAAAGTCTGGAACTGCCAAAGAAATATCTGATCAAGCCTTCAATTGAAGAACCACCGCAGTTGGAGTTGAAGTTACTTCTGAGCCATCTCAGGTATGTATTTCTTGGAAACTCCTATGAATTACCTGTGATTATTTCTTCTTCGCTAACATTGGAACAAGAAGAAAAATTACTGAGAGTGTTACAAGAACACAAGAGAGCCATTTGCTGGACTATAGCAGACATCTGAGGCATTAGTCCATCATTTTGCATGCACAAGATTCTGATGAACGACGAGTACAAACCCACAGTGGAGCATCAACGGAGACTCAATCCAATCATGAAGGAAGTCGTGAAGAAAGAAATCATCAAATGATTGGATATTGGCATCATTTACCTCATCGCTGACAGCAGTTGGGTGAGTCATATGTAGTGTGTGCCAAAGAAAGAAGGAATCATTGTATTTACAAATGAAAAGAACGAGCTGATTCTAATAAGAACAGTGACTGGATGGAGAGTATACATGGACTACCGGAAGTTGAACAAAACAACAAGGAATGACCATTTTCCGCTGCCATTCATTGATCAGATGCTGGACAAACTAGCAGGACATGAGTTCTATTGCTTTCTGGATGGATACTCAGGGTACAATCATATTTCAATCACCCCAGAAGATCTGGAGAAAACCATTTTTGCATGTCCCTATGGTACTTTTACTTTCCGCATGATGTCATTTGGATTATGTAATGCTCCTGCCACATTTCAGCGTTGCATGATGGCTATCTTCTCAGACATGTTGGAGCAGAGTATAGAGGTTTTTATGGATGAATTCTCTGTGTTTGGAGATTCTTTCGACCACTGCTTGCAAAATCTGGAACAGGTGTTACAAATGTGCGAAGATACCAACCTAGTACTCAACTGGGAGAAATTCCACTTTATGGTACAGGAAGGCATCGTTCAGGGACACCGGATCTCATAAAAGTGAATCAAGGTAGACAAAGCAAAGATAGAAATAATTGAAAAATTACCTCCACCAACATCAGTCAAAGGGATTTGGAGCTTTCTCGGACATGCAAGTTTTTAAAGGAGATTTATCAAAGACTTCTCAAAGATTGCTAAACCTATGTGTAATCTTCTGGAGAAGGACGTGTCTTTCAACTTCACCAAATAACGCTAAGAAGTTTTTGAGATCCTAAAACATAAGCTGATTTATGCTCCTATCATTGTAGCACCAGACTGGACCCTTCCATTTGAGGTGATGTGCGATACTAGTGATTTTGCTGTAGGTGCAGTTTTGGGGCAACGCAAAGCAGAGATTTTCCACACCATTTATTACTCCAGTAGAACTTTGAATGAAGCTCAACTCAACTACACAACCGCTGAAAATGAGTTGCTTGCAGTTGTGTTCGCTTTTGACAAATTCCGCTCTTATCTACTGGGTCCCAAAGTGGTGGTCTACACAGATCATTCAGCAATCAAATATCTGATCGCGAAGAAAGATGCCAAACCCAGATTGATCTGTTGGATATTTCTTTTGCAAGAATTTGACGTGGAGATTCGAGACAGGAAAATGACAGAAAACCAAGTGGCAGATCATTTATCGAGGCTCGAGAATGGTGAAACAGCTGGCAAAGAATTGACAATCAAAGAAAATTTTCCATATGAACAGTTGTTTGACATGAAACAGCATGATGTCCCTTGGTATGCTGACTATGTCAATTACATAGTGTCAGGAAAATGGCCATTGGAATGGAAAACTCAGCAACGGAAGAAATTCTTCAAAGAAGTCAAGCACTATGTCTGGGATGAGTCGTACCTGTTCAAACATTGTGTTGATCAATTATTGAGATGGTGTGTTCCACATGAGGAGGTCAACAGTGTTCTGCAACACTGTTATTTATCATTATACGGCGGACACTTCAGCGGGAATAAAATTGCAACCAAAGTCCTACAATCAGGTTTATTATGGCCCACTCTTTTTAAAGATGTTTACTTGTTTTCTCTTCAATGTGACAGGTGCTAGAGAACGGGAAATATTTCAAGGAGAAATGAAGGACTTCTGCAAAATATTCTGAAAGTTGAGATATTTGATGCATGGGTGATTGATTTTATGGGACCTTTTGTTCCATCATTCGGAAACCTGTACATACTGGTTGCCGTAGACTACGTCTCCAAATGAGTTGAAGCAATTGCACTGCCATCCAATGATTCAAAAGTGGCGATCAAATTCCTTAAAAATAATATTTTCACTCGCTTCGGAACACCTCGGGCAATTATCAACGATGCTGGCACACATTTCTGCAACAGATATTTTGATGCACTCATATCCAAATACGGAGTCACTCATAAAGTTGCCACAGCTTATCATCCACAGTCAGTTTCAAACATGGAGATCAGAAAAATCTTGGAAAGAACTGTTGGATCAACAATGAGGGACTGTTCTACAAAATTGGATGATGTATTATGGGCTTACCGGACAGCTTACAAGACACCCATTGGTATGTCCCCATATCGAATGGTGTTTGGGAAAGCATGCCATCTGCCAATTGAGCTTGAACACAAGGCGTATTAGGCACTGAAGAAGTTGAATTTTGATCCACAAGTTGCAGGAGAGAAAAGACTTCTTACCTACAGGCTTATGAGAATGCCAGATTGTACAAAGAAAAAACCAAGAAATAGCATGATCGAAAAATAGTGCGCAGACAATTAGAACCAAGGCAGTAGGTGTTGTTGTACAATTGAAGGTTGAAACTTTTCCCTGGAAAATTGAAATCAAGGTGGTCAGGTCCATTTGTGATTACTCAGGTTTTACCATATGGAGCTGTTAAGTTACTTGATCCCAACACCAACGAAACATTCAAGGTTAACAGTCAGCGTGTCAAGCACTATTGGGGAGAATCATTTGAGCGACAAAAATAAAGTGTCACACTTTCAGATCCAGCCTAACGTTCGAGCAGTCACCTCTAGCTGAAAACGTTAAACTTAACGCTAGCTGGGAGGCAACCCATGCAATATGTGTATATATTGTGATTTAGTGTGATTTAATTTTGTGTGTTTAGTTTTTTCAGGTTAAGTCACATTTCAGGATGGAAGAAGTTCTCGCAAATCTTCACAAGCAATTTCTTTCTCTCCTTCAAAAATCTCTGATGAAAGTCTACAAAGCTCGCTTGGAACAGATGAGACTACTGATGATCAAAGGTATTCTTACTGATATTCCTTAGATTATTGAAGCACAGGTCCGATTGGCAGGTGAGTTTTCTGACTCTTTTATTTCACATCTGTCTGGTTTAGGCAGAAGCACCTATGCTAAAAAAAGAAGAGCTAAAAGAATGAGTGTTTGTTATAAATGTGCTCGCATGACATGTAATACCCATTGTCGTTCTTTAGGAATGGTGTCTGATAACCGCGAAGATAAGATTAATTTCATTAGGGATGGCTTGAGTAAGGAGTCTTTGGATGACATATCTAAAACTCTTGAGACGCATCCCAGTGGATATGTGTATCACGAAATTCGCATGTTATATGCACAATTTCGTAAAGAAAGACAACAGTTAAGTCTCGGGAATCTGACTCAAAAAGACCATGTTTGCCAATTTATAAGATAATTGGATGAGAAGCTTGTCTCTGACGCATAGACGTCATTCCAGCCGCTACTTCTCATGTAAATATTATATCTCTTTGTATTTTCCTAATAATTGTGATTCGTTTTGTATTTTCTTTTATTTTCTCCGACAGGATCCAGACCGTTTTTACTATCACGATTTATTTTACTGTTTAACTAATAATTGTCATTTGGCAGGTACTAGTGCTATTATTTTTACTCACCTTTTTCAGGTGTTATAAATTCAACTCATCATTGCACTTTGGAAGGCATCCAGATAAAAATGGAAGCCACTTCAAGAAGACGAGTTGAAAATATCTGTGTATTTTGCTGTACTAGTGTTGGTACTAAACCACAATACGTAGCGGCAGCACAGGAATTGGGTCGAGTCTTAGCTGAAAGGAATATGCACTTAGTATATGGCGGTGGCAATCTTGGACTAATGGGGATCATATCAAAGGCCGTACAGGATGAAGGCAGTCAAGTCTTGGGAATCATCCCAAAACCCTTGGCGGAAGCGAATCTGATAGGACCATCAAACGGAGAAGAACTAATTGTGCCGGGTATGTCTGAACGATTGGTAGAAATGATTAATCGTGCTGATGCTTTTATTGCTTTGCCAGGTGGCTTGGGCACATTGGAGGAAATTTTTACAGTGTTATCTTGGGCAAACCTGAACATACACCATAAACCACTTGGATTGTTTAATATTGAAGGATTTTATGATTTTCTTTGTGTGTTTCTTGATGATGCCCGGAGAAATGGGTTCGTATCAAAACTTTTAAAAGAACTCCTCTTTACTGCCAGAACTGCCCCGGATTTAATTGACCAAATCTTAGTCTTTGAACCACAAATTGATCCTATCATTTCCAAGATAAAATGGTACGATGATGATCGTGGTAAGAATTGTCGGATAAATCTGGATCTTAACCTTTAATTTCCTTTGTAGATGTAGAATTTCAGCTAACCAAGTACTATCTTCTAAACTCAACTTCTACTTTTTAAGACATTGGGGACAATGTCTCATTTAGGTTTGGGGGTGGGGAATAGTTGACTAGTATCTTGTTATTTCTTGTTTTTATTTTTAGTCCAAAATTTTTCATAAAATACAAAAAAAATTGAAAATTTTACAAAAAATCAAAAAAATATTTTGTGTTTTTATGTTTTTAATTTGATTAATCGGCTGAAATTGGTGTGAGATAGCTGTGTAAGGAGTTTCCACTACTGATACGTATCTCAACTTATTTCGGAACAAGTTAATGTTTGTTTATTTCCTTTTGAATTATTTAATTTGTGAATTCTCCATAAAACTGACTAAAATGAATCTTCATATTCTCAGTTGGCAGGTATTATCAACACACATGGTAACATACGGACATGAGCTGTAATTGAAAAGTTTGTAATATTCAGTGCTCTAGTTTAATTGGAGGAAGCATCTATGAAAAGCGATGGAGTAAAAAAAAAGTCTGAGATCCTAGTTATTAAGTCTATAAGGGTGTTTTAACACCTAGTGCCCTAAAACCAACTGGTTTGGGAGTCACTGGCCCAAAGCTCGCTACATGGATCAAAGATGTTGCAAAAAAAAATATATCTGAAGTTTGAGTAATTAAGTCCGTAGGGGTATCTTAACACCCAGTGCCCTAAAGCCAACTGGTTTGGGAGTCACTGTCCCAAAGCTCGCTATATAGACGGAAGATATTGTATATAAATAAAAAAAAAATCAATCAAAAACAAAAAAAAAATCAGAAAAATTATTCCATTGCTACAAAAAATGTGTGAATTCTGATAAAACTTTAGGACAAAAATATTACTCTCTTCTCAACTGCACTTGTAACTGTTGTGGGCAAAAATGAGTTGATTAATATTTTGTTGGCTGTGTATACGGAGAATGGTAAATATAATCGGAGAATTTACTTATTCGGTAATTTAGAAAGAAAGAAAACAACTATTAACTTGGAGTAGAAGTTTCACCTGATTAGTCACAAACTTCTTTATTCTCTTTTCTCTTGTCTTTTTGTTTTTGTGTGCATTAGTTTCACTATCCTTTTACTTTTATAAGACGTTTGTGGGTATCATTACTGTAAACCCTCACAAGACTACAACTCGTCCACTAGGGACACATGGGGTTTAAAGGCTTGTTGCATACGCTAAATGCAATCGTGATCCCTACGAAAGTGGCTTAGTTTAATTTTAGTTGTTACTTGTATTTTATTTTGTTGTTTTGCTTGAGGACTAGTAAAATGTTAGGTTTGGGGGTGTGATGAGCGGAAAATATATCAATATTTACTGCCTCTTTCACCTAATATTTTGTTTAGTTTCTCGATTTTGATGAATGTTTTTATGTGTTTTGTAGATAAATAAAACATTGGGACTTAATGGAATCAACCCGGGGCTAAAACGATGAAATCCGGAGCAAAAAATGGCGAAAACGGAAATTTATTATACGCGTCACGAAGTGCAATCCTAAATTCCAATTTTGCGCAAGTTTAGTATTTTAGCCATAACATTTTCATCCAATATCTGTTTGAGCTGATTCAAGTGCCAGATTAAAGAAGACACAAAGATCTACAACTTTTAAGATTTAAATATTTTCGAATTCTAAATTTTATAAGGCCGAAATTGATGAATAATCTAGTGTATTTTGTGTAATTACTATAGTCATTTTCAAAATATAAAATAAAATTAATAAAATAAAATAAAAGTAAAAATTGTCAAAATTCCTGCCATATTTGATGTCATGTTTAGTGTCATGTTTGATGCCATGTTTGGTGCCATGTTTGGTGGACCAATTGGTGGAGAAATTGGTGGAAGCCTTTAGATTTTCCTATAAATACCAAGCTAAACTTTGTAATTTTTTCATGCTTTCTTTGGAGGAATTTCTCCATGAAAACCTAAAGGAAAATGTCTTGTATATTTATTTAAGTTTTCTTGTATTTTCTTTTTATTTAATTAATAAAATTTTGTGTGTTTTCTTTTACAGCATGAGCATATAATCTCATTCTGCTGTGGTGAAAAGGTAAAACTTTTAATATAATAAATTAGATTAATCTCTCTTATTTTAATTAAAATTTGGATTAATTAGTTACCGCCTATATAGCCGGTTTAGGTGACAACCTTATTTACCGCCTATATGATATGTTTTTCATTTCAGACGTAGTTTCCGCCTATATGGTTGGTTTAGGTAATAACCTTGTTACCGCCTATATGGTCGGTTGGATTTAATTGAGACAAATGAAATTACCGCCTTTATGGTCTGGTTAATTAATCGGTAAACATTGAGAATAAGGGAGATTTCTAATTTTGAAATATTAAAAGTGGATCCTCTAACCCTCAGTATTTTCTTTTATTGTACTTTTACATTTTTAATTTCCAGCATTTACTTTATTTAATTTCCTGCATTTACTTTATGTCTTTTATTTTATTTAAGCTTTTATTAGCCTTAGATATGTGTCATAACTAAGTTCGTTATATGGGGTTGTGATGAATTCCAATATCACCGGGTTATAATGGTTATTTTATAGTTTGGGTAATATAAAAGTTTACTTATTAAGTCTTAAGCTTAATGCGTCTTGTTAACTGGCCACTAATAAGATTGATCTGGTAAACTTAAAATAAACTTGACAAAGGAATTTTAGGTTTCAGCCTTAGACTTAATAGTCCACGATCTTCCTTGAGGATAGATAACCCTTTAATAGATTTCCTTACAGGATAGACATATACATGTCGGGCGGGGGTAGCCACAATTGGAACTTAATCTTAATGAATCCAGGTAATTTGATTGACATAGACATATGGTTTAATTGGGTTACTCTGGGTATGTGCAGCTGACCATCGATAGAGACTTTTGCATAGTTTCGTGTTCCAAGTTAGTAAACCAATATATTACACAAATATGAAATAACCACTTTATTTTTTAAAAGATATTGGAAAGATTCACAACCCTAGATAGTTTCTTAATATCGAATTTTCCTAAACCTACTTTTGTGCAATTTTATCTACTTGTTTTAAGTTTAAAGTCACCATCCAATCAAACAACCAATCCATTAGATACTTGTAATAATTTGGCTTCATAAATTAATAGCTTAGGTATTAAGTCCTCGTGGGTCGATACTTTTTATACTAATTGAACGATACGCGCGCTTGCATTATACGCGTGTGATTACGTCGGTCAACAATTCTTTCGGAAATTTGGCATAAAATGGTATCTATTGTATGACATCTAACAAATGAATATTGACCTTTACCTATTTGAATATTTCATATATCTTTGGGGAATGGTTCTACTTTTTGTGTTCTAGGTAATTTAGTGTATTTTCGGGATTTTTGTCCCTAAACTCACCATTACACATCATTTCAGCTACTTGTCTACCTTCGGGTGATAAATCCTCATTGAAGTAGGAAATCGGTCTCCATATTTCAAACTCGTGATGTGGAAAAACATTCAACATCTCTTTAAATCTCTCTCAACATTGGTAAAATGTTTCCTCCAACTCTTATGTGAAAGTTGTGATTCTCATCTTAAAGGAGTTTTTCCTGTGAGAGGGAAAGAATTTTTTTCAGAAAATACTCTTGCAAAACATCTCATATTCGAATGGATCCTGACCTAAGGTTCCGCAGCCAAATTTTAGCTTTATCATTTAAAGAAAAGGGAAAAAACTTGAGTCGAATTATATTCATGCTGTAATTTTCGTATGTGCAAGTATTACATACCTCTTTGAATTCTCTTAAGTGTTGATAAGAATTTTCTGGTTCTAGACCGTGGAATGTGGGTAAAAGGTTTGAAATTGAAATGTGATGCATATGGGGGAAAACAATGCAAGATGGTGATCATGTCCTAGTGGATTCATGAATTGTCTTAGTGTCCTTGGATGATTAAGATCACCATGTCGAGACTCTTTTTCTACTTGATCAACTAGATTTTCATCTCGGGCAGATTAGTTTTCACTTTAGTTCTCGGTCATTTTGACTGATGTTTAAGGTGATGGAGACTCTCTATTTAATTTACCGCTAGATGATTGAGACCAATGTCTCATGCAACCTAAATGAAGACTATATGCTAAAATTTAAATATGCAAATGAAATACTTACAAAAAGAAAAATAAATTAATAATAAACAAGTGAAAGAAAAATAAAAATAAAAAACAAAATAGAAAAAAAAAATGTAATGATTAGATCCTAAAAACGTCCTCTGATTCTTGTCAATTCAGATCTCAATTAAATTTCTCATTCAGCTGTCTCAATTTCTCGAATTAGGTTCTCACAAAAAAATTATTGAAGAATCTATATATGAGGATGGTTCAAGAAATTCTTTGGCGAAATGCAATCTCCATTTTAATTGAGATTTCTATCTCTTGTAACCTTGAAGAATTAAGTACAATGTTTGTCTATATATTAGATATCTGGGTTCAGTATTCATTTAGGATCAATAAGTACATCTTAGATCTATAAAAATGCAAGGAAGAAAAAAAAATGAGATGCAAAAAAGAAAGAAATGAAATGAAATACAAAATGAAAAATGAAAAAATAAAATAAAATAAAAATAAAAGAAGAAAAAGAAAAATACAAAGATGTTAAATTGTTATTATTTCAACTAAATTATACTCATCGGTAACGATGCCAAAAACTTGACACACTCACAAGTGGTTCTTTTACTCCCAAGTATAAGAGTGTCGAAGTAATAAAATAACCCGGTAAATCTGGGGTCGATCCACAATGAATAGATTTAATAAGATAAAATAATAATTCGAGAGAAAATAAAAAGAGTGAGTTGTTTGAAGTGATTGAAAATTTTAAATTAAATTACAATAATAAAATAAAATATTGGGGTAGAGGATCCACTTTTAATATTTCAAATTTAGAAATCTTAATTTTTATAATATATAAATTATCATTTTTACCTAGTTAATTTATTTCAGAAATTAATTATGCCAAAAATAAATAAAACCAGCCATAAAGGCGGTGATAATATTTATCTATAACAAGTCCAGTCAGGTACTCAATTATGCCAAATAAATAAAATCAGCCGGTAATAAAATTTATCAATAATTAATCCAGATTTAAATTAAATATTAATCATTAGATTACAATTTATATATTATAATATAAATAAGATTAATCTATATTTTTATATTAAAATTTTCACCTTTTATCTCAGTAAGATGAAATTAGCTACTCATGATTTGAATAAAAACACTAATAATTTTATTATTGAAAGAAAAAAAAATTACAAGAAAGCTTAAAAATAAAACACATAATAGCTGAAACTCCATAAATTTTCAGAGAATACTATAGAAAATCCACTAAAGAAACTAAGGTATATAGTAGCTCTATTTATAGAAGTGCTTGGCACCTCTCTTGCTTGCAAATTGCAAGCACACTTTCTTATTTTTATATTATTTTTGTTTATTTCGGTGATGATAATATTTTTTTAAAATTTTAAATAATATATTAATATTATATATATATATATATATCTTAGTGGGACCCCAGTATAATCTATATAAAATATTTTTTATATAAAATCTTAGTGGGTCCTCCAAAATATATTATATATAATAAAATAAATACATTTGTGGGCAAATACATCATAAGCTCATTTTGTCGCCAATCTAAACACAGTGAATGTTTTCCAAGTCCGTTTTTTTATATATACATCATAAGCTCATTTTGTCGCCAATCTAAACACGATGAATATTTTCCAAGTCCGATTTGAATCTAGTTGTCACGCTCTTTTTGGGTTTTATGGGTCATAGAATTTAGAACTCATATCCATATTTCATGTTGACCTTCCTAAACAGTATTTTACTTACGCAATAAAACAAAAATATAATTTTTATTTAAAAAATATGCTAAATTAAAGGGATTAATGAAATTATAATTGTAAAATGATTAGTTTCTCTTTTATTAAGTGTAAACCTTTTAATGCTCATCAGCAAACTTATCTGAGAATATCATGTCCAACGTGCTAACGCAAGAGAGCGACCAAAGTATCGATCTTCCGATATTTTCAAAAATCATTTTTATTTAGTCGAGACTGAAAATGAAGGTCCAAGAGAAATATGCAACTATTATGGTGAAATCGAAATCAAAATGTCTATCATTGCTTTATCAATTATTCCTAAAGATGTGATGCCCGTGCTGGCAGCACAATTTCCATTGTAGCGCTTAAATAAGTCTTCAACTTAGGAGGTAATATTTGGAAGCAAGACGGTCTTCATTACATCCAAGCACTTTAGAAGCAACATCATGTGTGGATGATTGGACCCGAGCTGATTTGAGGCAACAAGAAGATGTCTCAGATGACTTTGAAAACTTGTTCGACAATGCATCTGCAGGTACAAGCGGAACGGGAGTTGAAGGATCAACATCAGGCATAAATAATGATGATGATTAATGAGTAAATAATTATAAATTTGTAATGGGGAAGTATCAAAAAATATAACGGAACTATGTGAGTTTTGATTCCTCTCACCCCTAGAGAATACATAGGCAAATTAAGTTGTTAAAAATTTAAGTTCAAGCTCTTTAATTTAAGTTTTTTAATTTAATGTAATATAAATTCAAATTAATAATTTCAAAAAATTTTGAAATCCCATTTTTATTTTTTAAGAAATTAAAATTAGAATTTTAAATTTAAAAAACTGAACAGTTCGATTCGGTTCCAGTTCGGAACCGAATCGAATCGGTGGTGAGATCTAATAGTGATCGTGACCATTATGAAATCATCATGTGCTTGAAAGAAACTTGTTTAATTATTATTTTTTTATAAAAATAAATTTCCCTTTAATTGATTATGTATGTGAAAGATTTGATTCATCACAATTTACACCTATATCTTAACTAAAGTTGTTCAAACTTTTAAATATATATATATATATATAGGTATAATCACACTCAATTATCATGGTCATAAGAACACTTTAATTTCTAGATATATTTACTATATCTGAATTATTTTTAGGTATTTAAATTATTTAACACTAATCGAGTAAAAATTGACTCGGGATTATTGATACTAGCACAGGGCCCACACTTTGTGCGAGTTGACGATATATTTTAGATATTGATATTGAAAATACTTTGAATCTTGTCGATTTTATAGTTTAAATGAGACAAATGATTTACTGAAACGTAATATTTATGACTCATTCGTTTGTCTCTCAATTCTCAAATAATATTTATAATTCACTATGTAAGTACTAATGGTGAGAGTCTGCATCATGAAGTACAATAAATAATAAAAGAATCACAAAAAAAAAATTTATAAAAATAATTCAAAATAAAATAATAAATATTAATAGACTCGATATCCAAAAAATTGGCTAGGTTTCGTAGGCGACTAGTATTCAAGTTTCTTATTTCAATAGGAGATTATATTCTTATATTGTAATAAGTTTTTTAATTTAATAATTTATTATTTTAATTTTATAATTTAATAATAAAAATATTAATTGTACATATTATGTGTCATATATGTTTTTTATTTTAATAGAAGATTATAATATATCTTCCTATTATAATAGGTAAAAAAATTAATTGTAAAGATTAAGTATCATGTGACGCGATGAGAAAACTTAAAAATGTTTAACTCAAATATATAAATATATATATATATATATATATATATATATATATATATATATTCTTTGTCTGATTATTTGTGATATAATTTAAAAATTAATAATATATTTTATTGTTATAATATGGTTCTTATTTAATAGATTTATTAACTTAATTTTATAATTTAAAAGTGTTTTTAATTATAATAAGACAATATAATATATTTTCTTATTATAATACAGTCAATATGTATTTTTATTATAATAAGTGTTTTATTTAATAAAAAATTAATTGTAAAGGTATTTTAATTTTATAATTTAATAAAAATAATTAAATGTAGAGATTAATTGTAGAGATTAAGTGTCACATATGTTTTTTTATTTTATTGAGAGATTATAATATATTTTCTTATTATAATAAGTTTCTTTATTTAAATTTATAATTTAATAATATTAAATTTATATATTAATTAATTAATTGTAACACCCTGCCAGAGGTATGGCGCTACCAGCAAGAGACGAGAATAACCATCTCCCTGAGCCACAAATCTGACGAAAAACGGACAAGGTATATCGTAAAACTGGGTAACTTGGAACACAAACTAGCACTAAAACGACCTATCATATAAAATCAAAAAAAAAAAAAAAAAAACCTCTAGTCCACCCAAAACATACCAAATCATCAACATCAATACATAAGGGCTTTGTGCCCACAATAACACATACGAATCAAAACTTTTATTTTCATATATACAAAACAGCTTGCACAGCACGACAAAAGACATAATCATAATAACTACTAGACTTATATGGCCTTTCACAAGACTCTAGGGTAGTTGACTGTGATTTGGGGATCTCTCATCTTGAGCATAAGCATCCAAAGCTTGATGGCTGACCGATCAGATTGTCAACCTGCAAAACTAATAAACTGAAGTAGTGTGAGTTTTAAAATTCAGTAAGTAGCCACACATATCGTGATAAGCAAGAATAACTTTCAAATAAAATATATTTAGACATATATACATATTTATATGCAGCTGATTATCAAAAAACCTTTAAACTTTGTACTGTTCTTTACATTCTTTAAACACACAACCTGTTGGGGTCATATCAGGGAGGCGCAACGGAAGAAGCGCGGTTCTGGCGAAATCGTAATTTAAAATTTTTAAACTTACGAATAAATTATTTAATATCCAATATTAATAATTCATTTATATTTCACCTAAACATATTTATTCGATATCATATAATGACATAAATAATATAGAAATACCGCGAAACTTTTGGAAACAAAAACATAACCAAAAACAGAACTTACTACTTAACTTCTAATGGAAACAAATACGGATGGAAACGAAAATGAAGATCAAATGACACATAAACATAATATGAAAATATATACGGATAACATATACCGATAACATAGCAAGAGACGTAAAATAAAACACATATACGAAAAACATAACTGGAACATATGCAGAATACAGAGACTGACTACTAACCAAATACAGAAACTGATAGTCTATACAGAAACTCAAGATGGAATACGGCGTGCGTACATATACACGAAAAATATCATATAACATTTATAAAATAACTCGAAGACATGGGGAAAGGAAAATTTTCCACTCACATAACAGATGTATCACACAAAATACATATTTATCTATTCTCAATCAATAAGAAGCCCAAAGGTCATACACATCACATAATACATTTCAAGATTATCAAGCATTAAACGGAACATATAGTAATCATACCACATACAAATCATTGGCATACTTTTAACTTAGTGTGTGTGTGTGTGTGTATCCATAACATACGATTAAGTGTTGTTGAACCAAACCACCCATACTCGTGGCTTCGGCCATTCCAAGTCAGTGGTGGTTTAGTCAACTCAAACTTTCTGTTTCTACATAAATACATATACTTATACACACATATACACATACATACATTTACACACATAGATTCTACAAACAAACAATAACCAGAGTGTCGGTATACATCGCATGGGATACTTACTTCGCTTCGTGAATTGTAACATCCCCGATTTGGGAGATGTTACCGGTAGAGGATAGACCGTACTAATCATATAAGCCTCTGACTTTTGACTGTGAATAATACCGATACTCTTTTCAAATGTAATTTCTCATACGGAACCAATGCCGAGACCACGACATAACACAAAATAGTTCCCATACGATTAAATATACAAACATCAACTATCTTAAAAATTCTATACATGAATAGTTATACACGTCTTTAACATATGACTGTCTGGACTGGACCGAACCTTACTTAACATGAATGACTCAAACTTTGACTGGTGGACTCAGAACCTCAAGTGACTGTTATTAGTATCCATCTTCCCGAGCTCATCCTCCAGAATACCTGTAAAATAAATAAACTGGGAGTGGGGGGTTAGATCGTCGTACGATCTAAGTGAGTGGACTATAAAACTGAAATATTGTAATAAAATCATTTGGTTATGAAATCAAAGTCCAGAAATAACTTTATCTTAAAACTCTTTTTTTGAAACGTTCGTCTGAAATCTCTTTTATAAAACTTATCTTTCTAAAATCTGCTTTCTGAAAAATATTTCTAAAATTTGGTCTCTGAAAACTGTTTTCTGAAATCTGATATGTCTCTGAAAAAACTTGACGTATGAGGGCATTACGTATCGCCGTCCCCCCATACACCTAACTGGAGCCGGGAATGTAAAACCATGACTTTAGGGCGTTATGTATCGTCGTCCCCCAAAGCATGCCACTCATGTCCCTTAAATTGGTGGCCTTGGGGTATTACGTGTCGTCGTCCCCCAAACCACTGAACTAGAGCCGGTAGTGTTGATCTATCATACTACCTGATCCCAAAACTATAGTCTAGGGGTGTTACGTATCGCCGATCCCCTAGCCCTGAACTAGGATCTGGGGGCGTTACGTATCGACATCCCCCAGTCCTGGACATGTGCACATGTCCTCTGTCCGTCAATTCCAGAGTACCTCAAGTTGCATACTGGGGTGGCTTTTTCCCCCATGCCCCGAAAAACCATAATATCATGCTTGAAAAATATTTATGTCTCAAACATAACTTAAAACATAAATCTTCATGAAATAACTGTGATAAAAGTAATCGAACGCCCTAAAGCGTAAAAATAAGTCTGTTGCAAAATAACACAATAAAAATCAATTAAAAAAGTATTGTCCACTCACTGTAAGGAATCTGGCCAGTGCTATATCGCTTCGTTGAAGGATAATGTGATTCATGCAACGGTCTATAAATGGTAACTTGGTTAGATTACAACCATGAGATGAATTTCGGAACTAGGCTAAACTTTCTCAATTCAAGTCTGTAATATCGTTACTTAGTTTAACATGCTTTGAATAAGATGCAATGTATGCCACAAGAAACTTGTAGAAATTACTAGAATGCCATTGGGTACTATTCATCTGCAATTTTGATTTGCATTTTTAGCCTATTTCTGCTCCGAATTTGGGAAAATGACCAACGCGAAAGTTGTAGATCTCGATCTCGAATTTCCGGTGATATAAAATTCATAAAAATCAGAGTTCATATGAAAAAGTTACAGCCCAAATACTATAAGCTATCCGGAGTGGAACATCATAGAATCATGTATCGAAGTTTCAAGGAATTTAATGTTTATCCATAAATTTGTTCCACATACTCGGACATAACCATCTTCTTCTATTCAATGTATAATATCATTCCTCATTGATTTCCAAGTGCTACTAATATGCCACAAGATAATATGACGATCATATTGAATCTAGAATGTCATGACTTGGAAGTTATAATTAGAGATGTACATTAACTTGTTAATGTGAACTTCTTATTTTGCTGTAACTATATTGTGTTATCGGGAATTCTTTTCGGGTTAACAATGAAGATCTCTACCCGGTTGTTCATTTTCCACCCGACTAGTAGATATATGTTATTCTTTATCCTCCTTAATATCTAGCTTATGTCTCGAACCTTTTGCCATGCTTGTGTAAGCTATTACAGAGTTTGTGGCTTCAGTGAATATCCCTTAAATTATTTACTGAGAAATATTATCTTGTTCTTGTTTCATTAAGATCTTCGCTGAATATTCTTAACTACCTCATTTCTGGACCTTCAGTCGTGCTCAACATACTTTGTCTCCAGGAAATCTCTTTCTAGATCTTTAGTTATGTTTGACAATCATTGACTTAATCGGGTTCTTAGTAGCTGGTACCTTTGACTCTAAAAAATATCGACGTCTCCACGGTCAGGCTTCCTGGTCTCTCCTTTCTTTTTGGAATCGATAAGCTTACCTGAGTGATCCTTGTCATCATTTGCAATGCTTGTTTGCGATAATCCTTTTGTTGCACTTGTCTAACTTGATTTTAATATTTGTACTTAGCTACTAAACTTCCTATATTCTTTTGCCAAAGTACATATAAGCTTCTCTTCTTCAAGTTCCAATATTTTTACTCATTTATGGGGGATTAGGGCTTCTTAGCTTGCTAGTGTCGTCTACCGATGATGCTGGTATTCAAAACATTACTTCTGGGCAGTTTCCTAGTGGTCATCCCCAATTGCCTAAAAATTCATGCTTAAGTGCATGCAACTCGGCGCTCAAATCATATTTCCCGCTATGAATATCGACGCTGGCGATTTGGTTTCTGGCTAAAATTTATAGTGTTTCGTACTTTGCTTCCATTGCCACTATAAATCTGTTTGCTATTCCTTCATACCAACTTATTCTCTAATCATGGTTACTTATTAATATATTCTCTCTTATTGTTTTTCATACGGTAGTAAACTTATTTTCTCAGTTCTATATTATACTACACTTCTGTCAATACTTACTTAGTATTTTCTCTTATTGTTGCTGCACCTTTACAGTTTTACTTCCAAACCTTGTGCCTGTTAACCTTTTTATCTTTTTACCTGCTCTGTTCTGTAACTGAAACTTCTACGGCCTATATCTATGTCTCCTTATTCGAAAGATGTCACCTCTCACACATCTCAAGTCATGTTTAATGTTGTTCTTTTACATACTCGTCACTGTTTAGCTAGTATTTTCTCTCTTCATCATTTCATCCATATAACTTTCCTTCTAGATCTCTACTTATAACTATTTCCTCTTTTATTCTATTATTGTATTATATCTAAAGGTTTTTTGTTCCAATCTCTTTCAACTACACATTCTCTTAATTATGTGAATGTCTTGAGATGAACTTCGAAGTCCATCTTCGTTGTTACTGTTTAATGAGGGTTGGAAAGGTGGAAACTTATCTTGAGGCTTGTCTGTTTTTGGTGATATGGTGGCACATATGAGTCTAAGATTCTCATGCATACATGTCTGATGTCTTTTCCTATGCTAAGTGTAGGCATTGCATTTTTGCATGTGAAACCCGATGATGAGTCTCAGTTGGAGGCACTACCTTTTTAGCTAAGGATTTTGCGGGAAACGGAGGTCGGAAGGGGAAATTCAGAATAAGTACGTCATCAAGTTTATTTCACAAGCTCACTGTCTTCGTTAGTGCTGCGTTCGTTACTTCGTTCGAACATCAGGTAGATTGCGGGAGTTCGTGTCGCGTTCGAGGAAGCGTTCGAACGGCGTCGGTGTTTCTGGTTTTGCTGCTACCAATCGTACCTCAGCCCAATTAGCTCCCCAAAGCCCATAAAACACATCCCAATTTAATTAAATTAAACATTAAATATTAAATAAAATATTTAAACCATTTACCAATTAAATAAAACACAAAATATAATCAATCATAACAAATCAAATATATTAACTTCCTAACTAAACAAATCACATACTAAATTAAAAAGAAGATATGCCTAATTAAAATCAATCCTAACCAATTAAAACCAATCAAATATTTGACTTCCTAATCTAATAAGACATCTACCAATTTAAAATAGTTGACTTCCTAATTAAAAATATTTTGTCCCCCCTCAATCTGTGTATACCATTCTTAGGACTCCTAATTTGGAAACTAGATCTCTTCCTTGTGAGACAAGGGCAAACCCTAGCTCTCTTCTATATAAACATGCATTAACCTAGCCACACCATCTCTCCACTCTCTCTAATACACGCCCAAGACATCAAGACACTTCACATATACACAAAAAGAGAACAAAGAGCCCTAACGATCTCCTCCATAGCCGAGACAACAAGAGCACTAACAACCACCATAGCCGAATCCAAAACAAACCAAACTCACCATTAGCCGAATCCAGAACACCCCTTAATAAACACTCAAAACCAGCCCCCCTAAACGCCTATACACCACCAAAAATAACCACCAAAACAAAAGCCACATTCACGCCTACACAGCAGCCCCTGCACCCCCCTAAAACATGCCTAAACATCCCCTGAATCACCTTAAAATAGCAGCCCAAATCCTCTTAAAACAATCCCTGAAAATACCTCAAAGTAACAACGAACATACAACTTCATTCAGCATAACATATTCATGAAAAACACAAGCATACATAATAACAGCACAAGCATACATGTGAGCACTTTTCCAAGTGATACGTGGAATTGTATCCCAAGTACAGACCGCATTACCGTCCATTCGGAATCGGCTACGGAATTTATGTCTGGGTTTCCATCCGATATAGCACAAGAAATAATACTCCAAAGTCATCATGGCATAGGTATATGAATCGTAATGCGTTAAATCAATACTAAGGCAAATGACGCAACTAATGGAATAAACATGCTTTTCATTATTATGTGCACAAAGATAAGAATGACTATGTGTGGTTCCATAAAAAAATCACCTAAGAAACAATTATACATGGCATGTGATGAATATATCTCAGTTCAGTGTGTTCGCGTTCGTGTAGCGTTCGTAAACGCGTTCGAACGGTAAACAGAAGGTTCACGTTGGTATGGCGTTTGATAACGCGTTCGAACGGAAATGAAACAGAATGCTCACGTTCGTATGGCGTTCTTAACGCGTTCGAACGGAAATGAAACAGAATGCTCACGTTCGTATGGCGTTCGTGAACGCGTTCGAACGGAAATGAGACCTGATGCATGATAAGGCAAAATGCATGCGCGTTCGAGTTGCGTTCGTAAACGCGTTCGAACGGGAACAGACCTGATGCATGAAATGAGACGCAATACATAAACAACAAAATAAAGGGGCGCGGCGAAGTACTGCCGTAAAGGTGGCCTTTTGGGGCTCTTGGTCTCTCAAAGAGAGGACCTTTAGACCAACATACTAAGCCCATGCGCGTCACATCACAACACATGAAATAAAGACAACAAAAGTGTAGGACTTCGTATGCCCAATTGAACGTACATTCAACCCAAACACACTTCGTCCAGCGCGGCGAAGTAGTGTCACAAAGGTGGCCTTTTAGGCTCTTCGTCTCTCAGATAGAGGACCTTTGGACTAACTCACTAAGCCTATGCGCTCGATCGCATCATACATACAAAAATATAGCAAATCATATCAAAACCAAGTATGCCCGATTGAACACATCTTACATCCAATCCGAACACACATCAACCGGCGCGGCAAAGCATCGTGGTAAAGGGTTTTAACCCCTCCCCATAAGGGATCTTTCATTCCACTTACTAAGCCCATGCGCTTGATTGAACCATGCATAAAAAGATAAAGACAATAATATCAAACTAAGTATGCCCGATTGAATGTATCTTGCATCCAACCGAACACACATCAACCGGCGCGGCAAAGCATCGTGGTAAAGGGCTTTAACCCCTCCCCATATGGGATCTTTCATTCCACTTACTAAACCCATGCGCTCGATTGAATCATGCATAAATAAACAACATACAGAATTCAAGTGACGACAAATAAACAAAAGCAACACAAAACAAAAGAGGGTGCCGTTTACTCAAACGGTACGTGGAGTTGTGTCCCGAGTACAGATCATATTACCGTCCATTCGGAATCGGCTATGAAATTTATGTCCGGGTTTCCATCCGATATACCACGAGAGTTCACACGTCTCTCATTTTATTCCACAGCCACAACATACTACATCTCATAATTCATGCATATTTATCTACTCAAGGGCCACAACATGCATTTCAACATGACAATCATGCAAGTAATATTTAATAAATAATACAAAAAAATGAGTGTGAAAGATACCCTCAGGTCTAACCTTTTTTCCAACTTTCAGGCTTGCGTTTCACGGACATCGGAAGGGTACAGCTCCTCAACTTCTCCGGTTCACTGGTTTAGCGTCCTAGCTCACTGCTTTGCTGTTTTGCTTGCGGTTCGAACTCCGTTCTGCTCCTGTTCGGCCTCTGTTTTGCTGCTCACTGCTCAGGCCACCTGTTTTGATGTTTCAATTAACTGTTCCAAGTTTGTGTGGGTTCTTAGTGCAGTTGTGTGTGATTATTTTTAAGATTATGAATGTTGTTTTTATGTTACTGTTTTTAAGGTTTTTAGGGATTGTTTTAAGAGGATTTGGGCTGCTGTTTTAAGGTGATTCAGGGGCTGTTTAGGCGTGTTTTAGGGGGGTGCAGGGGCTGCTGTGTAGGCGTGAATGTGGCTTTTGTTTTGGTGGTTATTTTTGGTGGTGTATAGGCGTTTAGGGGGGCTGGTTTTGAGTGTTTATTAAGGGGTGTTCTGGATTCGGCTAATGGTGAGTTTGGTTTGTTTTGGATTCGGCTATGGTGGTTGTTAGTGCTCTTGTTGTCTCGGCTATGGAGGAGATCGTTAGGGCTCTTTGTTCTCTTTTTGTGTATATGTGAAGTGTCTTGATGTCTTGGGCGTGTATTAGAGAGAGTGGAGAGATGGTGTGGCTAGGTTAATGCATGTTTATATAGAAGAGAGCTAGGGTTTGCCCTTGTCTCACAAGGAAGAGATCTAGTTTCCAAATTAGGAGTCCTAAGAATGGTATACACAAGATTGAGGGGGGACAAAATATTTTAAATTAGGAAGTCAACTATTTTAAATTGGTAGATGTCTTATTAGATTAGGAAGTCAAATATTTGATTGGTTTTAATTGGTTAGGATTGATTTTAATTAGGCATATCTTCTTTTTAATTTAGTATGTGATTTGTTTAGTTAGGAAGTTAATATATTTGATTTGTTATGATTGATTATTTTTGTGTTTTATTTAATTGGTAAATGGTTTAAATATTTTATTTAATATTTAATGTTTAATTTAATTAAATTGGGATGTGTTTTATGGGCTTTGGGGAGCTAATTGGGCTGGGGTGCGAGGTAGCAGCAAAACCAGAAACACCGACGCCGTTCGAACGCTTCCTCGAACGCGAAACGAACGCCCGCAATCTTCCTGACGTTCGAACGAAGTAACAAACGCAGCACTAACGAAGACAGTGAGCTTGTGAAATAAACTTGATGACGTACTTATTCTGAATTTCCCCTTCCGACCTCTGTTTCCACTGAACTGAGATATATTCATCACATGCCATGTATAATTGTTTCTTAGGTGATTTTTTTATGGAACCACACATAGTCATTCTTATCTTTGTGCACATAATAATGAAAAGCATGTTTATTCCATTAGTTGCGTCATTTGCCTTAGTCTTGATTTAACGCATTACGATTCATATACCTATGCCATGATGACTTTGGAGTATTATTTCTTGTGATATATCGGATGGAAACCCAGACATAAATTCCATAGCCGATTCCGAATGGACGGTAATGCGGTCTGTACTTGGGATACAATTCCACGTATCACTT
This sequence comes from Zanthoxylum bungeanum, assembly GCA_019454045.1. Taxonomy (NCBI): domain Eukaryota; kingdom Viridiplantae; phylum Streptophyta; class Magnoliopsida; order Sapindales; family Rutaceae; genus Zanthoxylum; species Zanthoxylum bungeanum. The sequence goes on along the minus strand of SKCR01017062.1, from coordinate 134,783 downwards.
GGAAAAGTGCTCACATGTATGCTTGTGCTGTTATTATGTATGCTTGTGTTTTTCATGAATATGATATGCTGAATGAAGTTGTATGTTCGTTGTTACTTTGAGGTATTTTCAGGCATGTGTTCTTAGATGTGAGATATATGTGAAATGTATGTATAAGTTTTATTTTGTACCCGTGAATTTAGAAGCATGATACTCTTGGAAATAAGTGCTACTTAAGCATGATTAAATTATCACATAAATCCTGTCATTACAAGTGGCATAAGTAAGGGACCATTCCGAACCTAATGGTTTGAGGTCTTCCCTTGCGAGGGGTGAGTGCGGCCTTAAATCTCATTTTCCCGGTTCACACCGGGTGGCGACTCCATTATTCTCCGGTTTAGTCCCCCGTGGCTACTCCGTACTCCCGACCGGCCGCGAGCCCGGGACGAACAAGCGTCGCCCCAGTTCCTGTGTTCCCACACTAAGGCATTCCTACTAAAACTATCTGGTTTACCTTTATCCACCTTACTCCTGATCATCTTCAACAATCGATCATTCCACTTCTTCTGTGAAATCCTTCTAGGGCTGTGCTCTTTAGCAACTTCTTCGTACTACCTCCACACTCATTCCCATCCAACCTCTATTGTTTAACCCTCTGAATTTATTATTTTCCTCCTTTGAGTGTTGTTGTACTCTATTTTCTATCTTCCTTAAGAAACTTGTTTTGCTACAAAGGTTTATTCCTCGTCTTAGTTCCTTAAATTTCTTACTCCTATGAGTTCCTGAAAATTCCACCTATTTCGATTTCTTAGGACATCTCTTACTAAATATTTGGTTCAGTGCTACTCTTTACCTAGTCTTTCCTTCTCAATACTATGAGATTATTTATATTTTGTTTACCATATTCCTGAGAATCGTTCCCCTGGTCTTTTCATACTTCTAAGTCTTTACTTCTTTAAGGGTTTCTTAATCCAACGATGGCTTCCAAACTTAGCTCACTTATTGTGGCTTTGAATTATTCTATCTTATGCTTCTATTTATGTTTCATTTGACTTATCAATTTGATTGTCTAGCCATCTCGTAATTTGTCTAATCTGTCAGTTGCTTTTCTTTACTGGTTATTTCTCTACCGGGCTCTAAATTGAGGGGTGAGCATAACCACTCCATAAGATCACACATTTATATTCTTCACTTAGACTTGGTGATGCTCTGGTTAGGTATCTATATGTTTACCAAAATCGAGGTCTCTAGAAAAAAGGGTCATCATTCATTCTATAGGAACTTAATCGACTACCCCACGCCTTGGGATCCTACTGAATTTCCTCATTACATCACACATCCTTCTTATTATTCATATTTTCTGTTTCTTTGCTCTACGTTTTGCTGCGAGGCTAATGGTGCTTCATTATTCTATCTTCTTTCTAGATCTGCGCTCTTAATTCTTACTTTAAATCTCAACTTTGGCACATTGTTCTACTACCCATACCAGTATTCGTGTCACTTCTTAAACATCTCAAACCTTACGGGTCCTATTTTTTATACTTTTCCAGATTTCTTTTAACTTGGGCTGATCTATGGGTTCTACTACATTTGGTCTATCATGTAGACGTCTACTTGCCTTGATCTTTAGGCTACCTTGGTTTCTCTCTTTATATCCTCGAAATTTCCTAAATTCTTTTTCTGGGTTATCTACCTTCCAAGGTCTTTCTATTTCTTAAAATAGACTCCAGTTGGGTTTTCTTACGATCGCCTATATCTATGTTGGTAGGAACTAGTTTATATCTCGTCAGTTATTTTCTTTAGATCTTATTGGGTTTCTATATCCTCATTCTAGTACTTTATGTCCTGGTAGAGTCTATTACTCATGTAGGGTAGGTATGAGCTAGCCTCCATCGGACAGTTTCCTTAACTGGCATTACGGGGGTGAGAATCTGGGAGGGTCAATGTCTTATTTATTGGATTCCTTAGTTAGTTTAACTAATCATTTTTCTGACGTCGTTCATCTTATTTACCTACGGTCCTGGGTTTGGGGAATCTAGAATGTCTGTGCTTTTCTGGCATCTCACATCTATTAGAAGCCTTAATGACTATTCCTGATTTCTTGCTTCTTCTGCCTTGTGGCTATCCTTGATTATTAGGGAACTCGCTATCTATATGAGATGCTTAAAGACTATAGAACATGGTTGGAAGAATTTTTCCGAAGAGAAAAGGAATCTTGTTGGGAGGGAAGAAACTCTACTCAAGTCTACTCGGTATTTTACTCTCGATCAGGTTTACTATTTTCTTCTTTATTACTAGTTCTGGTATTATCTTTTACTATCTAACTTTGTGTCTCTGGTTCTTACTTTGAAGGAAAGGAACATTATTTAAGTCTACTCGAAATTTAATTCTTATTCGGACTTACGATATTCTTTTTCACTATCCCAAGTTCTGGTGTTTTCTATTTTATCTCATTATATACCTCTATCTCTTTATTATCTCTGATTACTTAGATTGTCTGTTCCTTACGTTTTCTTTCTGACTTTCTCTCTCTCTCTTTCCTACTTATTTAGGTGGTTATCCATAAAACTTTATTATTTCCCTCTCTTTCCTAATCTTTCCGACTTCGACTGCTTAAACCTCAACACGTCTCTCTTTCTTATAACTCATCAACTATCTCGAAAATTCTATACCTGAATACTTATACACGCCTTTAACATATGACCGTCTGGACTGGACCTTACTTAACATGAATGACTCAAACTTTGACTGGTGGACTCAGACCCTCAAGTGACTGCTATCAGTATACGTCCTCCCGAGCTTGTCCTCCGGGAATACTTGCAAAACAAATAAACTGTGAGTGGGGGTTAGATCGTCGTACGATCTAAGTGAGTGAACTATAAAACTCAAATACCGTAATAAAATCATTTGGTTCTGAAATCAAAGTCCAGAAATAACTTTATCTGAAAACTCTTTTTCTGAAAAGTTCATCTGAAATCTCTTTTATAAAACTTATCTTTCTGAAATCTGCTTTCTGAAAACTGTTTCTAAAATTTGGTCTCTGAAAACTATTTTCTGAAATCTGTTATCTGAAATATGATATGTCTCTGAAAAAAACTTGACATATGAGGGCGTTACGTATCGCCGTCCCCCCATATGCCTAAATGGATCCATGAATGCAAAACCATGACTTTGGGGCGTTACGTATCGTCGTCCCCCAAAACATGCCACTCATGTCCCTGAAACTGGTGGTCTTGGGGCGTTACGTATCGCCGTCCCCCAAGGCACTGAACTAGAGCCAGTAGTGTTGATCCATGCTACTACCTGACCCTGAAACTAGGGTCTAAGGGTGTTACATATCGCCGTCCCCCTAGCCCTGAACTAGGATCTGGGGGCGTTACGTATCGTCATCCTCCCAGTCCTGGACATGTGCACATGTCCTATGTCCGTCAATTCCAGACTACCTCAAGTTGCATACTGGGGTGGGTTTTTCCCCCATGCTTGAAAAATATTTATGTCTCAAACATAGTTTAAAACATAAATCTTCATGAAATAAATGTGATAAAAGTAATCTAACGCCCTAAAGCGTAAAAATAAGTCTGTTGCAAAATAACACAATAAAAATCAATTAAAAAGAGTAGTGTCCACTCACTGTAAGGAATCTGGCCGGTGCTATATCGCTTCGTCGAAGGATAATGTGATTCCTGCAACGGTCTATAAATGGTAACTTGGTTAGATTATAATCATGAGATGAATTTCGGAACTAGGCTAAACTTTCTCAATTCAAGTCTGTAATATCGTTACTTAGTTTAACATGCTTGGAATAAGATGCAATGTATGCATGTGAACTGATACGAGACCCTAAGGGTGGTCTCTAACACGCTAAAGTGGATCTGGGATGGTTTGAACTGTTTTGGGAACAAATTATGCCACGCGTCGCGACTCGCGGCGACCAGAAGCGTGCACCCATTTTTCTTTTGCGCGTCGCGACGCGAAGCAGATTTCCAGGATTCTGCTTTACTCCTCCATGCTCATTCATCACCCAAAATTTTCCACAATCAACTCCAACACAAACTCACACCACTTCTCAAACCTCAATATACACAATTCATAATCTAATCTTAATCTTCTAATTCTCATAATCCCTACTTGCTCAACACTTAGGGTTTCTTTTAAGGTTGGAACAACTCATACAAAAATCAACTCTCATGCCTATATTCTCATCAAATGGAACCCCAAACATGTTATTATTATCATCATATCATTCATACAATCAAAATTAAGAATTCAAGATTTGGGTCATCATAATCTTACCTTATTTCTTGTGTTTTCTTTATCTACCAAATCTCCCATGCTTGTTAAGCCTTTCTTCTACTTCTTCTTTTCTTCTTTCCTTCTTCTTCTCTTCTTCTTTCTCTTTTTCTTTTTCTTCTTCTTCTTCTCTTCCTCCATTCATGTTTTCTTCTTCTTCTTTTGCGTCAATTTTTTGGTATTTGTGAATAGTATCTCCCTTAAATACTTGGCCATTTTTAAAAAAAAATGTAGAATTTTCAAGAAACTTGTAGAAATTACTAGAATGTCCTCGGGTACTATTCATCTAAAATTTTGATATGTATTTTTTAGACTATTTTTTGTCCGAATTTTGGAAAATGATCAACGCGAAAGTTATAGATCTCGATCTCAATTTTCCGGCGATATAAAATTCATAACAATCGGAGTTCATATGAAAAAGTTACGGCTCAAATACTATGAGTTGTCTGGAGTGGAACATCATAGAATCTCGTATCGAAGTTTCAAAGAATTTACTTTTTATCCATAAAGTCGTTCCACATACTCGGACATAACTTTATATTACGAACACTCATCCCTCAATGTAATAGTACTACAGCCAACAGTGGTAGAGACCACCGGTCGTTACATGAATACATTTACAAAAATCTTTTCTACGAACAAACAACAACCAAAGTGTTGGTATACATCGCATGGGATACTTATCTCGTCTCATGAAAACTTCTGATCCAAGTCAAATCTGTCAAAACAAGAGACATAAACAGTTAGAACAATTGATATGCAGAATTTTCGACTCAACTATACAAACTTCTGGATCTTCCTGGAACACCCAAATTAATCTATTTTCAACGATTTTAGTTTCATTACTCTTAAAAAATCTAATATAACATGTTTGTATCACTAGTTTCAGTTTCAGGTTAAAATTTAGAAAATCTTCTGAAAAGTCTGAAAACGTTATAAACGAATCCAGAATACTTTGGATCTATCTTGATCCTCCAAAACCAGTCAAATAAATTTATTATATCATAACATCTCTTACCATGACCATCGGATAACTTAAAATCTCATATTACACATTTTTGGAAAAAATTTCGCAAAACTTCCTATAGTACTACAGAAGGATCCTCGAACCTTCGAAATTTTCCAGATTCAACCAAACATTATCATATCATTATATTTAACTTATATCTATTATTTCATTCATCAAAGTATAGACGAGCGCGAGATTCGATTTTATCAAAAACTCATTAATCCTATCGTATCGATCCAATACATTCCGATTTCACCCGAATTCTACCAATAGTATAATTTAAATATATCCTAACTTATTAAATTAAAACAAGTCAATTAATTGCTATATGATAATACTAGAAGCATTCGAATAGAAATTAACTTAACTAATATAATGATATTTTTACCGGGAGATCTTACTAAAATTCCGAGAGCATATAATATAACATGTTTGTATCACTAATTTCAGTTTCAGGTTAAAATTTAGAAAATCTTCCGAAAAGTCTGAAAACGTTATAAACGGATCCAGAATACTTCGGATCTATCTTGATCCTCCCAAAACCTGTCAAATAAATTTATTATATCATAACATCTCTTACCATGACCATCGATAACTTAAAATCTCATATTACACATTTTTGGAAAAAATTTCGCAAAACTTCCTATAATACTACAGAAGGATCCTCGAACCTTCGAAATTTTCCAAATTCAACCAAACATTATCATATCATTATATTTAACTTATATCTATTATTTCATTCATCAAAGTATAGACGAGCGCGAGATTCGATTTTATCAAAAACTCATTAATCCTATCGTATCGATCCATCATTCCATTCCGATTTCACCCGAATTCTACCAATAGTATAATTTAAATATATCCTAACTTATTAATTTAAACAAGTCAATTAATTGATATATGATAATACTAGAAGCATTCGAATAGAAATTAACTTAACTAATACAATGATATTTTTACCGGGAGATCTTACTAAAATTCCGAGAGCATATATGGACTCCCAACGCTCCCACGAATGCGTAGGAATTGATGGAATTCAAATCGGAGTTATTGCTCACGCGGAGGTTACTATTCACCACATTTCTCTTTGAGAGCTTTAATTCGTTATATGGTACGACCTGTGAAGAAGCCAGGAAGAGCCAGATCAAGCTCCCCTTCCCCACGATTCTCTCTCTCAGGCCACAATTGGTCTGAACGGCAGCGACCAGGGGACGCGCTAGAGCTGGATGGTCACAGGGGGACTGTTGCGCCTCAACGGCAATGGTTGGAACACCGTTTTCGGCGAGCCCCGGTAAAAGCATGCGGATAAATGGAAGGATGTGAGAAAGAGAGAAAGAAAATATCAATGATATAGGATTCCAATATGTAAGGTCTGTGAGTCATCTCATAAACAACAGTGTAATACAGCATCAATAATGATTCATCCAAAATTCGATGAATCCGCTCATAGAACAAAAAAATATAGAGCCTCGAGCCAATAAAAACTGAGAAAGTTGACTTAAGAAAAAATTGCATTACGGACTTTGTTGGAGAATTCAGACCTAACCATTAACCGAGAAGCAATGGGAACGACGGAACCCATGAATAAAGAAGATTCTATTGGAAATGAATCTTAATGATTTATTGGGTGGGATGGCGGAACGAACCCGGGAACTAAACTATTCTTTTATTCGGAGAGGTCATGAACTAACCCTACAACTGAAATAGATATTGAAAGAGTAAATATTCGCCCGCGAAAATTTTTTTTTTATTGGATTGATTAATTTTGATCGATCCGATATAGGAAAAGGCAAAACAAAATAAAGATTTTTAGAATGGTAAAAAAAAAAAGACATTGAGATTATCTCTAAATAGAATATACATGTTTGAATTCTATATCTAAACACGATATACAAATTTAGAATAGATTAATTAGATGAAATTTACAAATTTCAAAGAATACTATGCTTCAGGATATTATTCATTAAATCCATGTATATCTTGATAAAATCTTTTTTAGTCCTTTCATTCACGAGGAGCTGGATGAGAAGAAACTCTCTTGTCCAGTTCTGTAGTAGAGATGGAATTGAGAAAGAACCATCAATTATAACCCCCAAAGAACAAGATTCCGTAAACAACATAGAGGAAGAATGAAAGGAATATATTATTACGAGGTAATCATATTTGTTTCGGCACATATGCTCTTCAAGCACTTGAACCCGCTTGGATCACATCTAGACAAATCGAAGCAGGGCACCGAGCAATGACACGAAATGTACGGCGTGGCGGAAAAATATGGGTACGTATATTTCCAGACAAACCAGTTACAGTAAGGCCCACGGAAACCCGGATGGGGTCCGGGAAAGGAGCCCCCGAATATTGGGTAGCCGTCGTTAAACCGGGTAGAATACTTTATGAAATGAGTGGAGTCGCTGAAAATATCGCTCGAAAGGCTATTTCAATAGCGGCGTCAAAAATGCCTATAAGAACTCAATTCATTATTTCTGGATAGGAATGTCGAAATAAATCTTGGGTACAAAAAAATGCGGGTTTCTTTTTTTTACTTCGTCCTTTCAGTGCTTTAAATTAAACCTTAAAAAAAAGATTCAAAAAACGATATGATTCAACCTCAAACCCATTTGAATGTAGCGGACAATAGCGGTGCCCGAGAATTGATGTGTATTCGAATCATAGGAGCCAGTAATCGTAGATATGCTCATATTGGTGACGTTATTGTTGATGTAATCAAGGAAGCAGTACCAAATACACCTCTAGAAAGATCAGAAGTGATCAGAGCTGTAATTGTATGTACTTGTAAAGAACTCAGACGTGATAACGGTATGATAATACGTTATGATGACAATGCTGCAGTTGTCATTGATCAAGAAGGAAATCCAAAGGGAACTCGAGTTTTTGGTACGATCGCCCGAGAATTGGGACAGTTGAATTTTACTAAAATAGTTTCATTAGCACCTGAAGTATTATAAGATGATACCGCGATATAGCCTTAGGATATAGTCAGAGTATTAAAATACAATAGATAAAAATAAATAAAAATTTAGTAGAGTATGTCTCACGCATATACTTTTAATACTTTTCATAAAAAAAAAAGAACATGTTGATTATATAAAAATTCGGAAGCAACAAAATTTTGAGTTTCTCATGGGCAAAGACACTATTGCTGACATAATAACTTCTATACGAAATGCTGACATGAATCGAAAGGGAACAGTTCGAATAGCATCTACTAACATCACCGAAAACATTGTTAAAATACTTTTGCGAGAGGGTTTTATAGAAAACGTAAGGAAACTCTTGGAAAACCAAAAAGAGTTTTTGGTTTTAACCCTACGACATAGAAGGAATAGGAAAGGACCGTATAGACCCATTTTAAATTTAAAACGAATCAGTCGACCCGGTCTACGAATCTATTTTAACTATCAACGAATTCCTAGAATTTTAGATGGGATGGGGATTGTGATTCTCTCTACATCTCGGGGTATAATGACAGACCGAGCGGCTCGACTAGAAAGAATCGGCGGAGAGATTTTGTGTTATATATGGTAATTCTTCTTCTATCCGAATTGTATTTGGAGCTTCCTTTTGTGTTGTGAAAAAAAAAAGGGGGGATTCCTCGAGGTTTAATTACTGAACAACTTTCCAATGGTATGTTCTGGGTTCTGTTAGATGGTTTAGACAACTAAGTAAGATTCTAGGTTATGTTTCAGGAAGGATCCGACCCGTTTTTATACATAGACTACCGGTGGATATAGTTAAAATTGAAGGAAGTCGTTATGATTCAAAGGGATGGCGTATAATTTATAGGCTACACAAAAGGATTTGAGTGAATAGGTGATTTTTCAACATTCCTTTCATGGGGATACAATTCACGGTTCAAAAATTTCAAGAAACTTATTTTCTTCCAATAATAAGTAGATTCGAAATTCATTTAAGGCATAACAATTATGAAAATAAGGGCTTCCGTTCGTAAAATTTGTGAAAAATGTCGACTGATCCGCAGGAGAAGACGGATTATAGTAATTTGTTTCAACCCGAGACATAAACAAAGACAAGGATAATCTTTCGAAAAGGGACTCTAGAAAGGAACCGATGAACAAATCAAAATAAAAGATCGGTTTTGACATGAAATGGATATATCCATATATCTCTAACTTTTATTTATGAAATGATCAAATATGGCAAAATCTATACCAATAAGTGGTTCACGTAGGACTGGGCGGAGTGGTTCACGCAAAAGTGGACGTCGAATACCAAAGGGCGTTATTCATGTTCAAGCAAGTTTCAACAACACATTTGTGACTGTTACGGATGTACGGGGTCGGGTAATTTCTTGGTCCTCGGCCGGTACTTGTGGATTCAGGGGTACAAGAAGAGGTACGCCCTTTGCTGCTCAAACCGCAGCATGAAGTGCTATTCGAGCAGTAGCGGATCAAGGTATGCAATGAGCAGAAGTCATGATAAAGGGTCCTGGTCTCGGAAGAGATGCAGCATTAAGAGCTATTCGTAGAAGCGGTATCCTTTTAAATTTCGTACGGGATGTAACCCATATGCCACATAATGGTTGCAGACCCCCTAAAAAAAGACGGGTGTAGAAATAGAAGGGATTTCAAGAGAAATAAATGACTCAACGATCTAAAAAATAATATTACTATGGTTCGAGAGAAAGTCAAAGTATCTACTCTACGACACTACAGTGGAAGTGTGTTGAATCAAGAGCAGACAGTAAGCGTCTTTATTATGGACGCTTTATTTTGTCTCCACTTATGAAAGGTCAAGCCGACACAATAGGCATTGCGATGCGAAGAGTTTTACTTGGAGAAATAGAAGGAACGTGTATTACACGCGCAAAATCTGAGAAAATCCCACATGAATATTCTACCATAGTGGGTATTCAAGAATCGGTACATGAAATTTTAATGAATTTGAAAGAAATTGTATTGAGAAGCAATCTTTATGGAACTTGTGACGCGCTTATTTGTGTCAAAGGTTCGGGAGATGTAACTGCTCAAGACATCCTCTTGCCAACTTCTGTGGAAATCGTTGATAAGACACAGCACATAGCTAGCCTAACAGAACCAATTGATTTGTGTATCGGATTACAAATCGAGAGGAGTCGAGGATATAATATAAAAACGCCAAATAACTTTCAAAAAGGAAATTGTTATCCTATAGATGTTGTATTCATGCATGTTCGAAATGCCAATCATAGTATTCAGTCTTATGGGAACGGCAATGAAAAAAAAGAGATCATTTTTTCTAGAAATATGGACAAACGGGAGTTTAACTCCTAAAGAGGCACTTCATCAAGCCTCCCGGAGTTTGATTGATTTATTTATTCCCTTTCTCCATGCAGCAGATGAAAACTTACATTTAGAGAACAATCAATACAAGGTTACTTTACCTTTTTTACTTTTCATCATAGATTGGCTAAACTCACGAAAAAGAAAAAAGATATCACATTGAAATCGATTTTTATTGACCAATCAGAATTGTCTCCCAGGATCTATAATTGTCTCAAAAAGTCAAATATACATACATTATTCGACCTTTTGAATAAGAGTCAATAAGACCTTATGAAAATTGAACACTTTCACCTAGAAGATGTAAAGCGGATAATGGGTATTCTAGAAAAGAAATAGAAAAGCATTCACATTTGATTTACCGAAAATAAAAATCAAATAAGTTTTTTAAATCAATTGAATTTATTGCAATTTTTCTATTCTTTAGAAAAAAAAATCGAAAAAATGAAATGGCTTTGCACCTTTAGACCAATCTATATATTCAGACCGGAATTAAATTATTAAATTGAATAGAAGTATCTATGGAGAATTCACTTTGACTTTGAAGTGACTACTCCCTAGATACACACGTCATGATATTTTACAATTGAATCAATTTAAAAAAACCTAAAGTTAGGGATTTTTCAATAGGTAATGTTGCTCCAATACCTAAGCCCAAGGCCACTGCGGTACCAATCAAAAAGACGGTGTCGCTACTGGGCGGCGAAATGGTTTTGGAATTTATTAACATTTTCCAAAAAGGCACTGTTAATAATCCCGTAGGTACGGAAACCATTAAAAGAACACCCAACAGTTTATTGGGTACTGTACGAAGTATTTGAAATACGGGAAAAAAATACCATTCGGGTAATATTTCTAAGGAGTTGCAAATGGATCCGCGGGTTCACCAATCATTGATGGTTCTAGAACCGGTAAGCCTACGTTACATGCAATAGTACCTAGAATTACTACTGAAAAAATATATAAAAGATCGTTGGGCCATGCGGGTTCGCCATAATAATTATGGCCCATACCTTTAGCCAACTTAGCCCTTAATACAGGATCATTCAAGTCAGGTTTTTTTGTTATTGGGATAGGCGAATTCTTCTAGATCCATCCCCCCAAAGAACCGGACAAGATAATTTTTCATCATCCGGCTCGAGCAAGAATCAACCAAACTAAAAGGATACATATAAAAAAATAAATATAGATTTTAGAAAATCTATATTTCACGCATATCGGGATGGTTCTATATGTCCAATTACCGGATTTCGTTTTACGAAGTTGCAACTATCAATTGCAAGGAATTCGGTTCTTACAGGTCCATGCTCAATACCCAAGTAGGCTTACAAAATTCATCATGATCAAGAGCTTTCTGGGTCGTCTCAGCCCTTGTGATTCACCCTTATCCCCAAACAAAAAAAGATCGAGCTGAGATTTTTATTTTTCGCGTACAAAGGATTTACTTGTTACTAATAGAGTCTAGCCACGGCTCCTCTTTAGATCCCTTGTTTCACTCCGACAGTATCATAAATCGGGATCGATGCAGAAGAAATGAATGCATTTCCATACTATTAAGTACGTAATCGAGAATCTAGCTAAAACATAATCTGGATTATGCCACATCGCGAATTCTACTGGATCTTACGGAGCCTGCTCATGCGCGGCATGCTTGGGGCTGATCATAGAAAAGATTCTTTTCAATCGAACCAACCTATCCTCTCTATGGGGCGGCGGTTGGAACAAAGACACATTTGGTTGTGAATTCCAATGTAGCAGATTAAAGGCATATTTCTGCACGGCCCAATCAATAGTTCAAGTCACACACTCCCATAATCCATTTTCTCTTCGGAGAATTCCCTTCAACTATTCATTGATGTCAAATAAATAATCCAATATTATGGGGTTGAGGGGAAATTTCCAACTACATGTCTTATTCTTTGTCAATAATCCATATTTGTAGCAATAAAATATTATTGTTTCTCCCCAAGCAATAAGATAAAGGATTGATTACAAATCGTTATAATCTAGATTTTTTAGAATTTTATAAAGGGCCAGAAATACCTTGTTTACGTATCATTAGGAAATGCATTAACATAAATACGGCAGTAAGAAGAGGTAATACAAAAGTGTGTAAACTATAAAAACGAGTCAAAGTGGACTGTCCCACACTAGCACTTCCGCGTAATAACTCTACCAAAGGAGATCCTATTACCGGAATTGCTTCTGGCACGCCTGTTACAATTTTGACTGCCCAATACCCAATTTGGTCCCAAGGTAAAGAATAACCAGTTACACCAAAGGATGCGGTCAATACAGCCAGAATCACGCCTGTAACCCAAGTCAATTCGCGAGGTTTTTTAAAACCGCCAGTTAGATACACACGAAATACGTGCAGGATTATCATTAGAACCATCATACTTGCCGACCATCGATGAACCGATCGGATTAACCAGCCAAAGTTAGCTTCCGTCATTATGTATTGAACAGAAGCAAAAGCCTCAGTAACGGTCGGACGGTAGTAAAAAGTCATAGCAAACCCTGTAGCTACTTGTACTAAAAAACAAGTAAGCGTAATTCCTCCTAGACAATAAAATATGTTGACATGAGGAGGAACGTATTTACTAGTTATATCGTCTGCAATCGCCTGAATTTCGAGACGTTCTTCGAACCAATCGTAGACTTTATTGAGATAGGTAAACCAAGGGGACTCCCCTCTGAGAACCGTATATGAGAATTTTATCTCGTACGGCTCAAACAAAACCACCCCAATACTGGTATGGAATAGAAAATTGGAAACTTCTTAATTTTTTTTATTCAATCTTATCTAAAGATACGAAAGAATAAAAATAAGAAAGCTATTCTTTGTGGTTATAATTAGAATGCCAAAAAATCAAGTCGACTCGCTTATCTTTATGTTGATCGTTACAGGCCTCTTGAATCTTCTATTTACCTATTTCATTTTCTTTGATTTGTTATTTTGAGTTGTATGTAATGCAGCTTTACTTTGGTTTTCTTTATTATTGATAGAAATTTTCTTGTTAAGACCCTATGAATCAATTGAAACCTCAGATTCATACTAGAACCACGATGATTCAATAAAACCTTCAAACTAAGTCCAAAGATTCCATGAGTAAGAACCCTTGGATCATCATTTATTCAAGTTTGTGCTTTGAGCAAAATAAAAGCGGAAATGGGGAATTTGAAAGAAGAAAAATCTTGCAATTGCAAATTTTTTCTAAAGCTAAAGAAAAAATTTTGGAATCCGGCCGCGGGGTCTGAATATTAAGTATGAATCATAGTTCGAATACTTCGTGATCTATTTCATATATTCCGTGCTCCAGATACTAGAATGAATATCTGACGGGGTAAAACCATCTCTATCAAGATGACAGACCCATTCTATGTACTATCAATAGGATTAATTAGAACAAGTCGCACACTCATATTCCGGAAATACAGAAACAAAAAAATTTCGTGGTCGAACTACCAATCAACTAAAATAAAAATAAAAATCCGAGACCTAAATGCTTATTTAAAAGGTAGTATTTTGTGGTTCTTGTAAATTGAATTCTAATTAATTGAAATTCCGTCCAGTAAAATGGACGAATTATAATTCTCCAAAATAATAGACAGGAATATCGCAAATAGAGCCATTGCGATACCCATCAAATGAGTAGTCCCCCATCCAGGAGCTACTTTACCATATTCCGAATTCAAAGGTTTCAATAACCCCCCTGCAGAAGTCATTTTTGGACGAGTTCTAGAACTACCCTCAACTGTTTGTGGAGCCATAAATCCTATTTTGTATTCATTGAGATCTGTTGACTTTGTATACCATTCTGTTGTAAATAAACGATCGTATCACGGATCCATTGCGGTCTTGGAATTCTATAATAATGGAAACATCAACCTTAGTCGCCATCTCTATATCTGGGTTACTTGTAAGTTTTACTGGGTACGCCTTATATACTGCTTTTAGGCAACCCTCTCAACAACTAAGAGATCCATTTGAGGAACACAGAGACTAGTTTGAAGTTGAAGTAATGGGCCTACCAATATTGGTAGGCCCATTACTTCAACTGAGAAAATAAAAAATCATTTTATTTTTTAGTTGGGACTTTTGGCGGTTCTCGAAAAAAGATAGCGAAAAAAATGATCCCTAGATTCGAGACTAAGAGGAATGTATAAACCAATGCTTCTATAAATTTGATCGTGGTTTCCAATTATAGCTTCCTGTGGGAACACAGGAACTGGGCGACGCATGGTGTCCCGGGCTCGCGGCCCGGTCGGGAGTACGGAGTAGCCACGGGGGACTAAACCGGAGAATAATGGAGTCGCCACCCGGTGTGAATCGGGAAAATGAGATTTAAGGCCGCACTCACCCCTCGCGAGGGAAGACCTCAAACCGTTGGGTTCGGAATGGTCCCTTACTTATGCCACTTGTAATGAAAGGATTTATATAATAATTTAATCAGGCTTAAGTAACACTTATTTCTAAGAATATCATGCTTCTACATTCACACACATACATCAACAAGTTCATCTAAATTTATATGTAACACATATTCGAATTTGCATACAGCCTATTTGCATGTAATCTATGTCTCAATTTGCATACATAAGGATTATCATACGGCAAGCATACAAGTTAATTAACGCATTGGTGGACACAGAAACGCAAACAAATAGCATTCTTACTAGCATGCATATTAAGAAAATATATTTAAGCGCATAACAGAAATAGACAACTAGAGGGGTAATACAAATGCATAACATAAAAAAATGGGTAACTATATGCTAAGATGGACATGTCGTAATGTGATGTAAGAGGATCTGTTTACCGTGTGCATTCGTGCAGCGTTCGTAGACGCGTTCGAACGGTAAACAGAAGGTTCTCGTTCGGGTAGCGTTCGTAAACGCGTTCGAACGGAAATGAAACAAAATGCTCACGTTCGTATGGCGTTTGTTAACGCGTTCGAACGGAAATGAAACAGAATGCTCACGTTCGTATGGCATTCGTGAACGTGTTCGAACGGAAGTGAGACCTGATGCATGATGAGGCAAAATACGCACGCGTTCGAGTTGCGTTCGTAGACGCGTTCGAACGGGGACAGATCCGATGCATGAAATGGGACGCAATACATAAATGGTGAATAGTACAATGCGAGGCGCGGCAAAGCATCGTGGTAAAGGGCTTTAACCCTTCCCTATAGGGGATCTTTCATTCCACTTACTAAGCCCATGCGCTCGATCGCATCATGCATACAAACGTAAAGACAATCATATCAAACAAAGTGTGCCCGATTGAACACATCTTACATCCAACCGAACACACATCAACCGGCGCGGCAAAGCATCGTGGTAAATGGCTTTAACCCCTCCCCATAGGGGATATTTCATTCCACTTACTAAGCCCATGCGCTCGATTGAATCATGCATAAATAAGCAACATGCAGAATTCAAGTGACGAAAAATAAATAAACCAAAGCAACACAAAGCAAAAGAGGGTGCCGTTTACTCAAGCGGTACGTGGAGTTGTGTCCCGAGTACAGATCATATTACCGTCCATTCGGAATCGGCTATGAAATTTCTGTCCGGGTTTCCATCCGATATACCGTGAGAGTTGACACATCTCTCATTTTATTCCACAGCCACAACATACAACATCTCATAATTCATGCATATTTATCTACTCAAGGGCCACAACATGCATTTCAACATGACAACCATGCAAGCAATATTCAACAAATAATACAAAGAAAACGAGTGTGAAAGATACCCTCAGGTCTAACCTTTTTGCCAACTTTCAGGCTTGCATTTCACAGACGTCGGAAGGGGACAGCTCCTCAACTTCTCCGGTTCACTGGTTCAGCGTCCTAGCTCACTGTTTTGCTGTTTGGACTCCGTTCTGCTACTGTTCGGCCTCTGTTTTGCTGCTCACTGTTCAGGTCACCTGTTTTGCTGTTTCCACGGACTGTTCCGAGTTTGTGTGGGTTCTTAGTGCAGTTGTGTGTGATTATTTTAAGGATTATGAATGCAGTTTTTTTTATGTTACTGTTTTTTAAGATTTTTAGGGAATGTTTTATGTGTATTTTGCTGCTGTTTTAGGGGTTAAATTACTGCTGTTTGGACATGATTTAGGGACTGGTTTGGGTCAGTTTCGGTGGGAAGGGGGGCTGCTGTTCGGGGGTACTTTAGTGGCTGTTTGGGGCGTGTTTGGGCTGTCGTTGGGGGTATATTTTTCGGTGATGTGTGGAGGCTTAGGGGGTTGCTATTTTTGGTGGTGATTAGGAGTTGTTTTGGTGGTTGGAGGGGGTGTGAATGGCTATTGTATTTTCGGTAATATGAGAGTGTTTGAGGGCTTGTTGTTTTCGGTAATGTGAGGGTGGGGGTGAAGAGGGTTGTTTGTTATTATGTGTATGAGCTAGGGGTTGGAAATTCTTTTCTTCTTTTTGTTTGTGATTGGCGTGAACTAGGAGTGGGATGGCTTTGGTTAGGGGTTGTTTATATAGAGAAGGGTTAGGGCTTCACCTTGTCTCACAAGGAAGGGATTTGGGCATAAAAGGGAGGATTTGGTTTGGTTTGAGCAAGGAAAGTCAAAGATTGAGGGGGGACAAATCTTGGCTAGAATAGGAAGTCAATATCTTTAATTTGTTATGATTGATTTTAATTAGGCATGGCATCTTTTTAATTTAGTATGTGATTTGTTTAGTTAGGAATTTAATATATTTGATTTATCTTAATTAGGTGGTATGATTATTTTGTGTTTTCTTTAATTGGTAAATGGTTTAAATATTTTATTTAATTCAATGTTTAATTTAATTAAATTGGGATGTTTTTATGGACTTTGGGGAGCTAATTGGGCTTGGGTGTGAGGCTAGCAACAAAACTAGAATTACCGACACCGTTCGAACGCTTCCTCGAACGCGACACGAACGCCCGCAATCTGTTTGGCCTTCGAACGTATACATGAACGCAGCACGAACAAAAACAGTGAACCTTGTTTATTCTGAATTTCCCCTTCCGATATCTGTTTCCCGCGGCTTCCGTGACTCAAAAGGTAGTGCCTCCAAATGAGACTCATCATCGGGTTTCACATGCAAAAATACAATGCCTACAGTCGCCCCCACTTTGATGGGACTTGTGTAATGTGCAACAGTGACAATCCTATCAAAGTTATGCAATGCATTTTCACTTACCTGGCTCGCCAACTGCCACTTGACTTTCCACGTGTTGAGTTGATTTAGGTGGTGAGGTGCTGCGACCCCTGGTTCATTCCCGAACCGTGTTGTGATGTGGTCCATTCCCGAACCATTGCCGTAAGGTGGTCCATTCCCGAACCGTTACTGTGAGTTGGTCCATTCCCGAACCGTTACTGTGAGGTGTTCATTCCCGAACTGTTATCGTGAGGTGGTCCATTCCCGAACCGTTACTGTGAGGTGTCCATTCCCGAACTGTTACTGTAAGGTGGTCCATTCCCGAATCGTTACTGTGAGATGTCCATTCCCGAACTGTTACTGTGAGGTGGTCCATTCCCAAACCGTTACTGTAAGGTGGTCCATTCCCGAACTGTTACTGTGAGGTGTCCATTCCCGAACTGTTACTGTAAGGTGGTTCATTCCCGAACCGTTACTGTGAGATGTCCATTCCTGAACTGTTACTGTGAGGTGGTCCATTCCCGAACCGTTACTGTAAGGTGGCCCATTCCCAAACTGTTACTGTGAGGTGTCCATTCCCGAACTGTTACTGTAAGGTGGTCCATTCCCGAACCGTTACTGTGAGATGTCCATTCCCGAACTGTTACTGTGAGGTGGTCCATTCTCGAACCGTTACTGTAAGGTGGTACATTCCCGAACTGTTACTGTGAGGTGGTCCATTCCCGAACCGTTACTGTAAGGTGGTCTATTCCCGAACCGTTACTGTGAGATGTCCATTCCCGAACTGTTATTGTGAGGTGGTCCATTCCCGAACCGTTACTGTGAGGTGGTTCATTCCCGAACCGTGCTTCCATTCTTGGAGTGTCATTCCCGGCTTGTTCATTCCTGAACTGTATTTCCATTCCTGGAGTGCCATTCCCGGCTTGTTCATTCTTGAACTCTGCTCCATTCTTGGAGTGCCATTCCCGGCTTGTTCATTCATGAACTGTGTTTCCATTATTGGAGTGCCATTCCCGGCTTGTTCATTCTCGAACTGTGTTTCCATTCCTGGAGTGCCATTCCCGGCTTGTTCATTCTCGAACTGTGTTTTTAGTCTTGGAGTGACATTCCCGGCTTGTTCATTCTCGAACTGTGTTTCCATTCTTGGAGTGTCATTCCCGGCTAAACTGATATTGATGCTGATGTGGGCCTGGCCCCTGAACTGATACTGATGTTGGCCTCGGCCCTGGGACTCATCCCCAAACTGATATTAATGTAGGCCTCGGCCCTGGACTTGTCCCCAAACTAATGCTGATGTGGGCCTCGGCCCTAACTGCTACTGATATGGGCCTCGCCCCCAGACTGATACTGATACGGGCCTCACCCCCAACTGCTATTGATATGGCCTTGCCCTCAGACTAATACTGCTGATATGGGCCTCGCCCATGTGATTCATTCCTGAAGACTGCTGACATTGTACTGTTACTGCTTCTGGTTGGCTTGCATTCGGCGCTTTCTTTTTTCTCCTTTGAAACCTGTTATTACAAAACAGAACAAACACAAAAATGATGCAAATATGTTACGTGTATGCATGCATGCATGTTCCTATCCCGTCGGGTTAGGTCTTCCATCAATTCTCTTGGTGACTGCTTAGTCTTCTTTTCCTCAGGCAAACCACTGCTTCAATCTGTCTATGTTGATCGGCTCCCTTCCAAGTCTGATAGTTTCACTGCCTCTATTTCCCAATTTCTGAATGTCTATCTTATCTTTTCTGTTTGCTTATTTCGAAGGTTCCCCGTGTTCATCACTGGATTCCATAGTACCAAGGTTGAATACTTTTCTCAAATATACTCATATTGCAGAATAGTTTCAGCGAAATGAACGTCTTTATTATTGTTGAGGAAAAGAGTTCGAACAAGTAACAAAATCAATGTCATTTAAAAAAACTGGATCAAATAGACTAGGAGGAACATCTCCATCATCCGCAGCACTGCCTTCTTCCTCGGCCTATGGTTCTTCACTGTCATCCATGCAAGAAGCTTGGTGGTTGAGGGTTTCTTTTCATGGGTTGGGTATTTTATGGGAATCTATGAGATCTTGAATTTCATGCCTGAGGCGGGTGCAGTTGTCGGTGTCATGGCCATGTAGCTGGTGGAAGTGACAATAAAGGTTCACATTTATGTGTGGTGGTGGGGGTGGGGAAGTGGCTTGCTTTCTAAGGGTTTCAAGATTCCTTGTCCCTGTAACTTTTCAAATACCTTCGACAAAGGTCTACCAAGGTTGGAGAATTGCCGGTTCCTGATGGCAGCAACCTCGACAGTAGCGGGCTTAGTCTCAGAATACCCCCCAAAAGTCTGCCTATTCTGGCCATAGGACTTTCTATTTTCAGCCTCATCTTCCTCAATATCCATGACAGTTTCCCTCAACTGTCGAAAATCAGCAATCATCGAAGTCATCCTCCTCAGCTTACTATAAATAGAGGGCTTGGTGCCCTTGATGATCATTTTGATTTGGTCCTTCTCAGAGGGCCGAGTCTGCATTTTCAGAAGTTGGCTTCTCCAGCGGTCTACATACTCCTTGAAGCTTTCTTCCGGCTTCTGCTTAGTGTTCTCCAAATCACGGAGTGACAAGTCAATTTCTAAGTCTGTAACATACTGCTTCAGAAAAGCATCAGCTAGTTCCTTCCAATCTCCTTAACCTTCTTCTCAAGGCTATGATACCAAACCACAGGTGCCCCCTCGAGTGACATCCCAAACATCTTTTGGACTTGGCGCTGTGATGGCCCATTGAACTCATGACTGAGACATATTGCTGCAGATGGACCCTCGGGTCTCCGTTCCCATTAAACTTGGCCATGTCGGGCATTTTAAACTGAGCTGGCAGCTGTTCTCCGAAGGTCATTGCCTTATAATCTAGCAAATCCTCGTTCTTACCCTTCATTTTACGGGTAACTGTTTCAACCTGATCCCAAAGCTTCTGAAATTCTGCCTGAGACCCAATCACTATGCCTGTTGCATATTCTGACATGTCATCATCAAAAGTGGGGACATCATCCCTCAACCCATTCGAAGGCTCATCACGCCTCACATTCTCAAAATTTCCCCCGGCACGGGGCACAGCCATATTTGTCATGGCAGTAGTCAAGGCTTGCAACTGTTCAGTAATCTTGGCGAAGCCATTTTCCAACTGATCTATCCGGGATACCTCAATATCTGATTCACTCATGTCTGTTCTCAGTATTTTGGTGAGTCTTCCCTTTTTTCTAACCCAACGGGAATCTATGATGGCTTTCAGAACACAAGGGTTAACATGATGTATGTATGCATGGGGTGCATGAGATGCATATATAACATACTAAATCAACTAAAATTTTCAAACAAGTCGGCCCACTATCATTTTAGAATCTTTCGTGCTAATTTTCATAGGAGTGAACCCATCCCAGTTTAAATGGCCCAACGAGTACACATCTCATGGCAAGGAGCCCAACTAAATCCAAATGGTAATGTTCCGAACATAAGCACAAAGAAAGATAATGCAAACATACAACAATAATTTCTACAGAATGGCCCATCAACATTTCAGAAGCTTTGGCCCAATGGTCATAAGGTACGAACTCGCCCCAGTTTAAATGGCCCAGCAAGTCCGCATTTCTGACAATGGTCCAACTGCATCTAAATGAGGATGGTCCACTAGCACACACTCAAGGAAATAATTGTTACTTTAACCATGCAAACCCTGTCTATGAGTGGGTTCGCAAGAGTATAGACAAAGGCTCTCATCGGCGAAGGATCGAGCAACCAAGTGAGCGCACCCTTTTTTATACACTAAGGTACGTGCCAATGAGCTATGGTGTGTGACAGACTGTCAAATGGATTTCCCGTTGTAGATTCCCTAGAGGGAAGGTGGAGCGAGGCTCACTTAAATACCCAAGCCTCTTAGGCTCTTATCGCTTGGTGTCAGGAATAAACAACGAGTCCTCCAAATTAGTCCATCACAATATGCTAAGAGCAGATGGCTATCTAGGTGCCTTCACAGCTTTTCCTTCTAGAAAGGTAGTGAATGAAGGAAGACCCCAAACCATTACCTAGCCTCAAAATGCCTTTGATTAAACCCTCACTTTATCCACTATAGACACGGTCAATTAAAACATAAATCCAAACATCACAAGACAATATTTTGGGGCCGATTCTCTATCCCCAGTGGAGTCGCCAGACTGTGGGAACACAGGAACTGGGTGACGCATGCTGTTCCGGGCTCACGGCCGGTCGGGAGTACGGAGTAGCCATGGGGGACTAAACCGGAGAATAATGGAGTCGCCACCCGGTGTGAACCGGGAAAATGAGATTTAAGGCCGCACTCACCCCTCGCGAGGGAAGACCTCAAACCGTTGGGTTCGGAATGGTCCCTTACTTATGCCACTTGTAATGAAAGGATTTGTATAATAATTTAATCAGACTTAAGTAACACTTATTTCTAAGAATGTCATGCTTCTACATTCACACACATACATCAACAAGTTCATCTAAATTTATATGTAACACATATTCTAATTTGCATACAGCCTATTTGCATGTAATATATGTCTCAATTTGCATACATAAAGATTATCATACGGCAAGCATACAAGTTAATTAACCCATTGGTGGACACAGAAACGCAAACAAATAGCATTCTTACTAGCATGCATATTAAGAAAAGATATTTAAGCGCATAACAGAAATAGACAACTAGAGGGGTAATACAAATGCATAACATAAAAAAAGGGTAACTATATGCTAAGATGGACATGTCATAATGTGACGCAAGAGGATCTGTTTACCGTGTGCGTTTGTGCAGCGTTCGTAGACGCGTTCGAACGGTAAACAGAAGTTTCTCGTTCCAGTAGCGTTCGTAAACGCGTTCGAACGGAAATGAAACAGAATGCTCACGTTCGTATGGCGTTTATTAACACGTTCGAACGGAAATGAAACAGAATGCTCACGTTCGTATGGCGTTCGTGAACGTGTTCGAACGGAAGTGAGACCTGATGCATGATGAGGCAAAATACGCGCGCGTTCGAGTTGCGTTCGTAGACGCGTTCGAACGGGGACAGATCCGATGCATGAAATGGGACGCAATACATAAATGGCGAATAGTACAATGCGAGGCGCGGCAAAGCATCGTGGTAAAGGGCTTTAACCCTTCCCCATAGGGGATCTTTCATTCCACTTACTAAGCCCATGCGCTCGATCGCATCATGCATACAAACGTAAAGACAATCATATCAAACTAAGTGTGCCCGATTGAACACATCTTAGGGGTACAAGAAGAGGTACGCCCTTTGCTGCTCAAACCGCAGCAGGAAGTGCTATTCGAGCAGTAGCGGATCAAGGTATGCAACGAGCAGAAGTCATGATAAAGGGTCCTGGTCTAGGAAGAGATGCAGCATTAAGAGCTATTCGTAGAAGCGGTATCCTTTTAAATTTCGTACGGGATGTAACCCATATGCCACATAATGGTTGCAGACCCCCTAAAAAAAGACGGGTGTAGAAATAGAAGGGATTTCAAGAGAAATAAATGACTCAACGATCTAATAAATAATATTACTATGGTTCGAGAGAAAGTCAAAGTATCTACTCGGACACTACAGTGGAAGTGTGTTGAATCAAGAGCAGACAGTAAGCGTCTTTATTATGGACGCTTTATTTTGTCTCCACTTATGAAAGGTCAAGCCGACACAATAGGCATTGCGATGCGAAGAGTTTTACTTGGAGAAATAGAAGGAACGTGTATTACACGCGCAAAATCTGAGAAAATCCCACATGAATATTCTACCATAGTGGGTATTCAAGAATCGGTACATGAAATTTTAATGAATTTGAAAGAAATTGTATTGAGAAGTAATCTTTATGGAACTTGTGACGCGCTTATTTGTGTCAAAGGTTCGGGAGATGTAACTGCTCAAGACATCCTCTTGCCACCTTCTGTGGAAATCGTTGATAAGACACAGCACATAGCTAGCCTAACAGAACCAATTGATTTGTGTATTGGATTACAAATCGAGAGGAGTCGAGGATATAATATAAAAACGCCAAATAACTTTCAAGACGGAAATTGTTATCCTATAGATGCTGTATTCATGCCTGTTCGAAATGCCAATCATAGTATTCAGTCTTATGGGAATGGCAATGAAAAACAAGAGATCCTTTTTCTAGAAATATGGACAAACGGGAGTTTAACTCCTAAGGAGGCACTTCATCAAGCCTCCCGGAGTTTGATTGATTTATTTATTCCCTTTCTCCAGGCAGCAGACGAAAACTTACATTTAGAGAACAATCAATACAAGGTTACTTTACCTTTTTTTACTTTTCATCATAGATTGGCTAAACTCACGAAAAAGAAAAAAGAAATCACATTGAAATCGATTTTTATTGACCAATCAGAATTGTCTCCCAGGATCTATAATTGTCTCAAAAAGTCCAATATACATACATTATTCGACCTTTTGAATAAGAGTCAAGAAGACCTTATGAAAATTGAACACTTTCGCCTAGAAGATGTAAAGCGGATAATGGGTATTCTAGAAAAGAAATAGAAAAGCATTTCACATTTGATTTACCGAAAATAAAAATCAAATAAGTTTTTTAAATCAATTGAATTTATTGCAATTTTTCTATTCTTTAGAAAAAAATCGAAAAAATGAAATGGCTTTGCACCTTTAGACCAATCTATATATTCAGACCGGAATTAAATTATTAAATTGAATAGAAGTATCTAGGGAGAATTCACTTTGACTTTGAAGTGACTACTCCCTAGATACACACGTCATGATATTTTACAATTGAATCAATTTAAAAAAGACCTAAAGTTAGGGATTTTTCAATAGGTAATGTTGCTCCAATACCCAAGCCCAAGGCCACTGCGGTACCAATCAAAAAGACGGTTGTCGCTACTGGGCGGCGAAATGGATTTTGGAATTTATTAACATTTTCCAAAAAAGGCACTGTTAATAATCCCGTAGGTACGGAAACCATTAAAAGAACACCCAACAGTTTATTGGGTACTGTACGAAGTATTTGAAATACGGGAAAGAAATACCATTCGGGTAATATTTCCAAAGGAGTTGCAAATGGATCCGCGGGTTCACCAATCATTGATGGTTCTAGAACCGCTAAGCCTACGTTACATGCAATAGTACCTAGAATTACTACTGGAAAAATATATAAAAGATCGTTGGGCCATGCGGGTTCGCCATAATAATTATGACCCATACCTTTAGCCAACTTAGCCCTTAATACAGGATCATTCAAGTCAGGTTTTTTTGTTATTGGGATAGGCGAATTCTTCTAGATCCATCCCCCCAAAGAACCGGACAAGATAATTTTTCATCATCCGGCTCGAGCAAGAATCAACCAAACTAAAAGGATACATATAAAAAAATAAATATAGATTTTAGAAAATCTATATTTCACGCATATCGGGATGGTTCTATATGTCCAATTACCGGATTTCGTTTTACGAAGTTGCAACTATCAATTGCAAGGAATTCGGTTCTTACAGGTCCATGCTCAATACCCAAGTAGGCTTACAAAATTCATCATGATCAAGAGCTTTCTGGGTCGTCTCAGCCCTTGTGATTCACCCTTATCCCCAAACAAAAAAAGATCGAGCTGAGATTTTTATTTTTCGCGTACAAAGGATTTACTTGTTACTAATAGAGTCTAGCCACGGCTCCTCTTTAGATCCCTTGTTTCACTCCGACAGTATCATAAATCGGGATCGATGCAGAAGAAATGAATGCATTTCCATACTATTAAGTACGTAATCGAGAATCTAGCTAAAACATAATCTGGATTATGCCACATCGCGAATTCTACTGGATCTTACGGAGCCTGCTCATGCGCGGCATGCTTGGGGCTGATCATAGAAAAGATTCTTTTCAATCGAACCAACCTATCCTCTCTATGGGGCGGCGGTTGGAACAAAGACACATTTGGTTGTGAATTCCAATGTAGCAGATTAAAGGCATATTTCTGCACGGCCCAATCAATAGTTCAAGTCACACACTCCCATAATCCATTTTCTCTTCGGAGAATTCCCTTCAACTATTCATTGATGTCAAATAAATAATCCAATATTATGGGGTTGAGGGGAAATTTCCAACTACATGTCTTATTCTTTGTCAATAATCCATATTTGTAGCAATAAAATATTATTGTTTCTCCCCAAGCAATAAGATAAAGGATTGATTACAAATCGTTATAATCTAGATTTTTTAGAATTTTATAAAGGGCCAGAAATACCTTGTTTACGTATCATTAGGAAATGCATTAACATAAATACGGCAGTAAGAAGAGGTAATACAAAAGTGTGTAAACTATAAAAACGAGTCAAAGTGGACTGTCCCACACTAGCACTTCCGCGTAATAACTCTACCAAAGGAGATCCTATTACCGGAATTGCTTCTGGCACGCCTGTTACAATTTTGACTGCCCAATACCCAATTTGGTCCCAAGGTAAAGAATAACCAGTTACACCAAAGGATGCGGTCAATACAGCCAGAATCACGCCTGTAACCCAAGTCAATTCGCGAGGTTTTTTAAAACCGCCAGTTAGATACACACGAAATACGTGCAGGATTATCATTAGAACCATCATACTTGCCGACCATCGATGAACCGATCGGATTAACCAGCCAAAGTTAGCTTCCGTCATTATGTATTGAACAGAAGCAAAAGCCTCAGTAACGGTCGGACGGTAGTAAAAAGTCATAGCAAACCCTGTAGCTACTTGTACTAAAAAACAAGTAAGCGTAATTCCTCCTAGACAATAAAATATGTTGACATGAGGAGGAACGTATTTACTAGTTATATCGTCTGCAATCGCCTGAATTTCGAGACGTTCTTCGAACCAATCGTAGACTTTATTGAGATAGGTAAACCAAGGGGACTCCCCTCTGAGAACCGTATATGAGAATTTTATCTCGTACGGCTCAAACAAAACCACCCCAATACTGGTATGGAATAGAAAATTGGAAACTTCTTAATTTTTTTTATTCAATCTTATCTAAAGATACGAAAGAATAAAAATAAGAAAGCTATTCTTTGTGGTTATAATTAGAATGCCAAAAAATCAAGTCGACTCGCTTATCTTTATGTTGATCGTTACAGGCCTCTTGAATCTTCTATTTACCTATTTCATTTTCTTTGATTTGTTATTTTGAGTTGTATGTAATGCAGCTTTACTTTGGTTTTCTTTATTATTGATAGAAATTTTCTTGTTAAGACCCTATGAATCAATTGAAACCTCAGATTCATACTAGAACCACGATGATTCAATAAAACCTTCAAACTAAGTCCAAAGATTCCATGAGTAAGAACCCTTGGATCATCATTTATTCAAGTTTGTGCTTTGAGCAAAATAAAAGCGGAAATGGGGAATTTGAAAGAAGAAAAATCTTGCAATTGCAAATTTTTTCTAAAGCTAAAGAAAAAATTTTGGAATCCGGCCGCGGGGTCTGAATATTAAGTATGAATCATAGTTCGAATACTTCGTGATCTATTTCATATATTCCGTGCTCCAGATACTAGAATGAATATCTGACGGGGTAAAACCATCTCTATCAAGATGACAGACCCATTCTATGTACTATCAATAGGATTAATTAGAACAAGTCGCACACTCATATTCCGGAAATACAGAAACAAAAAAATTTCGTGGTCGAACTACCAATCAACTAAAATAAAAATAAAAATCCGAGACCTAAATGCTTATTTAAAAGGTAGTATTTTGTGGTTCTTGTAAATTGAATTCTAATTAATTGAAATTCCGTCCAGTAAAATGGACGAATTATAATTCTCCAAAATAATAGACAGGAATATCGCAAATAGAGCCATTGCGATACCCATCAAATGAGTAGTCCCCCATCCAGGAGCTACTTTACCATATTCCGAATTCAAAGGTTTCAATAACCCCCCTGCAGAAGTCATTTTTGGACGAGTTCTAGAACTACCCTCAACTGTTTGTGGAGCCATAAATCCTATTTTGTATTCATTGAGATCTGTTGACTTTGTATACCATTCTGTTGTAAATAAACGATCGTATCACGGATCCATTGCGGTCTTGGAATTCTATAATAATGGAAACATCAACCTTAGTCGCCATCTCTATATCTGGGTTACTTGTAAGTTTTACTGGGTACGCCTTATATACTGCTTTTAGGCAACCCTCTCAACAACTAAGAGATCCATTTGAGGAACACAGAGACTAGTTTGAAGTTGAAGTAATGGGCCTACCAATATTGGTAGGCCCATTACTTCAACTGAGAAAATAAAAAATCATTTTATTTT
Organism: Zanthoxylum bungeanum; assembly: GCA_019454045.1. Classification (NCBI taxonomy): domain Eukaryota; kingdom Viridiplantae; phylum Streptophyta; class Magnoliopsida; order Sapindales; family Rutaceae; genus Zanthoxylum; species Zanthoxylum bungeanum. The sequence goes on along the minus strand of SKCR01017062.1, from coordinate 106,759 downwards.
TTAGTTGGGACTTTTGGCGGTTCTCGAAAAAAGATAGCGAAAAAAATGATCCCTAGATTCGAGACTAAGAGGAATGTATAAACCAATGCTTCTATAAATTTGATCGTGGTTTCCAATTATAGCTTCCTGTGGGAACACAGGAACTGGGCGACGCATGGTGTCCCGGGCTCGCGGCCCGGTCGGGAGTACGGAGTAGCCACGGGGGACTAAACGGGAGAATAATGGAGTCGCCACCCGGTGTGAATCGGGAAAATGAGATTTAAGGCCGCACTCACCCCTCGCGAGGGAAGACCTCAAACCGTTGGGTTCGGAATGGTCCCTTACTTATGCCACTTGTAATGAAAGGATTTATATAATAATTTAATCAGGCTTAAGTAACACTTATTTCTAAGAATATCATGCTTCTACACACATACATCAACAAGTTCATCTAAATTTATATGTAACACATATTCGAATTTGCATACAGCCTATTTGCATGTAATCTATGTCTCAATTTGCATACATAAGGATTATCATACGGCAAGCATACAAGTTAATTAACGCATTGGTGGACACAGAAACGCAAACAAATAGCATTCTTACTAGCATGCATATTAAGAAAAGATATTTAAGCGCATAACAGAAATAGACAACTAGAGGGGTAATACAAATGCATAACATAAAAAAATGGGTAACTATATGCTAAGATGGACATGTCGTAATGTGATGCAAGAGGATCTGTTTACCGTGTGCATTCGTGCAGCGTTCGTAGACGCGTTCGAACGGTAAACAGAAGGTTCTCGTTCGGGTAGCGTTCGTAAACGCGTTCGAACGGAAATGAAACAAAATGCTCACGTTCGTATGGCGTTTGTTAACGCGTTCGAACGGAAATGAAACAGAATGCTCACGTTCGTATGGCATTCGTGAACGTGTTCGAACGGAAGTGAGACCTGATGCATGATGAGGCAAAATACGCACACGTTCGAGTTGCGTTCGTAGACGCGTTCGAACGGGGACAGATCCGATGCATGAAATGGGACGCAATACATAAATGGTGAATAGTACAATGCGAGGCGCGGCAAAGCATCGTGGTAAAGGCTTTAACCCTTCCCTATAGGGGATCTTTCATTCCACTTACTAAGCCCATGCGCTCGATCGCATCATGCATACAAACGTAAAGACAATCATATCAAACTAAGTGTGCCCGATTGAACACATCTTACATCCAACCGAACACACATCAACCGGCGCGGCAAAGCATCGTGGTAAATGGCTTTAACCCCTCCCCATAGGGGATATTTCATTCCACTTACTAAGCCCATGCGCTCGATTGAATCATGCATAAATAAGCAACATGCAGAATTCAAGTGACGAAAAATAAATAAACCAAAGCAACACAAAGCAAAAGAGGGTGCCGTTTACTCAAGCGGTACGTGGAGTTGTGTCCCGAGTACAGATCATATTACCGTCCATTCGGAATCGGCTATGAAATTTATGTCCGGGTTTCCATCCGATATACCGCGAGAGTTGACACATCTCTCATTTTATTCCACAGCCACAACATACAACATCTCATAATTCATGCATATTTATCTACTCAAGGGCCACACATGCATTTCAACATGACAACCATGCAAGCAATATTCAACAAATAATACAAAGAAAACGAGTGTGAAAGATACCCTCAGGTCTAACCTTTTGCCAACTTTCAGGCTTGCATTTCACAGACGTCGGAATGGGACAGCTCCTCAACTTCTCCGGTTCACTGGTTCAGCGTCCTAGCTCATTGTTTTGCTGTTTGGACTCCGTTCTGCTACTGTTCGGCCTCTGTTTTGCTCTCACTGTTCAGGTCACCTGTTTTGCTGTTTCCACGGACTGTTCCGAGTTTGTGTGGGTTCTTAGTGCAGTTGTGTGTGATTATTTTAAGGATTATGAATGCAGTTTTTTTTATGTTACTGTTTTTTAAGATTTTTAGGGAATGTTTTATGTGTATTTTGCTGCTGTTTTAGGGGTTAAATTACTGCTGTTTGGGCATGATTTAGGGACTGGTTTGGGTCAGTTTCGGTGGGAAGGGGGGCTGCTGTTCGGGGGTACTTTAGTGGCTGTTTGGGGCGTGTTTGGGCTGTCGTTGGGGGTATATTTTTCGGTGATGTGTGGAGGCTTAGGGGGTTGCTATTTTCGGTGGTGATTATGAGTTGTTTTGGTGGTTGGAGGGGGTGTGAATGGCTATTGTATTTTCGGTAATATGAGAGTGTTTGAGGGCTTGTTGTTTTCGGTAATGTGAGGGTGGGGGTGAAGAGGGTTGTGTTGTTATTATGTGTATGAGCTAGGGGTTGGAAATTCTTTTCTTCTTTTTGTTTGTGATTGGCGTGAACTAGGAGTGGGATGGCTTTGGTTAGGGGTTGTTTATATAGAGAAGGGTTAGGGCTTCACCTTGTCTCACAAGGAAGGGATTTGGTGCATAAAAGGGAGGATTTGATTTGGTTTGAGCAAAGAAAGTCAAAGATTGAGGGGGACAAATCTTGGCTAGAATAGGAAGTCAATATCTTTAATTTGTTATGATTGATTTTAATTAGGCATGACATCTTTTAATATTTAGTATGTGATTTGTTTAGTTAGGAAGTTAATATATTTGATTTATCTTAATTAGGTATGATTATATTTTGTGTTTTATTTAATTGGTAAATGGTTTAAATATTTTATTTAATTCAATGTTTAATTTTATTAAATTGGGATGTGTTTTATGGGCTTTGGGGAGCTAATTGGGCTTGGGTGTGAGGCTAGCAACAAACCCAGAATTACCGATACCGTTCGAACGCTTCCTCGAACGCGACACGAACGCCCGCAATCTGTTTGGCGTTCGAACGTATACATGAACGCAGCACGAACGAAAATAGTGAACCTTGTTTATTCTGAATTTCCCCTTCCGATATCTGTTTCCCGCGGCTTCCGTGACTCAAAAGGTAGTGCCTCCAAATGAGACTCATCATCGGGTTTCACATGCAAAAATACAATGCCTACATTCCATACCTATTTATTTGGGATCATCTCCCTGATTAACGAAAAAAAAAAGAATCAAAAAAGGCAGCGATTTAAATCCAGATTTCTCCAGTACCTTATTTAAACGAAAATAAAAGCCGAAGCGATAAACCCCAATAGCGGAGCAGTGCTGCATCAGACTACTTATCTTCTTGTAGTTGGATCTCCAAGTTTTTTGAATACTCCAAATCCACTTGAGCATCTAAATCTGGGTCACTACCAGCAAAAACATCTCTGAACAAGATTATAGCACCATGCCAAATGTGTCCGAAGAAGAAAAGAAAATGAAGTATGTCAAAAAGTAAACCAACCCCTTTGACTGCTACGAAAAACACCATCGGATTTCAAAGTAGCACGATCTAATTCGCAAATGTCACCCAATTGAGCACGTATAGCATCTTTTTTCACAGTAGCAGGATCGCTATAACTCACTCCATTGAGTTCGCCGCCGTAGAACTCAACAGTTACACCTACTTGTTCAACACTATACTTCGCTTCTGCCCTTCGAAAAGGCACGTCGGCTCTAACAATTCCATCTCCGTCTACCAAAACAACTGGAAATGTTTCAAAAAAAATAGGCATACGACGTACAAAAAGTTCACGCCCGTATTTATCTCTAAAGATAAGGTGTCCTAAACACCCGACAGCATTTCATTCATCCCCGTATCCATTGACCCCTCTGAATAGTCTCCATTTTGCAGGATTATTTCTGATGTAATCATAAAAAGCTAATTTTTCAGGAATTTTAGACCAAGCTTCTGATAAACTTTGATTTTCGGCTAGTCCAGTACTGACTCTTCGATATATTTCTTGCTGAAAGTATCCCTGATCCCATTGATAACGGGTGGGACCAAATAATTCGATGGGGGTAGTTGCTGAACCATACCACATAGTTCCAGCAATAACAAACGCTGCAAAAAAGACAGCAGCGATGCTGCTGGAAAGAACAGTTTCAATATTGCCCATACGTAATCCTTTGTATAGGCGTTGAGGTGGGCGGACACTAAGATGGAATAAGCCTGCTAATATGCCCAATGTCTCTGCTGCAATATGATGAGAGGCTATTCCTCCTGGAACAAAAGGATCAAAACCTTCCACACCCCATGCTGGATTTACAGATTGTACCTTTCCAGTTAGTCCGTACGGGTCGGACACCCATATTCCAGGACCATACAATCCTGTTACATGAAATGTCCCAAAACCAAAGCAAGCCACTCCTGAGAGAAATAAATGAATTCCAAAGATTTTAGGCAAATCCAAAGAGCGTTTTCCCGTACGGTCATCGACAAATATTGCTAGATCCCAATACACCCAATGCCAGATAGCTGCCAAGAAGCACAAGCCCGAAAACACAATATGTGCTCCGGCTACACCTTCGTAACTCCAAATACCCGGATTCGTTACCGTACCCCCCGTAATACTCCAACCGCCCCATGAATCGGTTATTCCTAAACGAGTCATGAAGGGTATAACGAACATGCCTTGTCTCCACATTGGATCAAGAACTGGATCGGAGGGATCAAAAACAGCTAATTCATATAGAGCCATTGAACCGGCCCAAACTAATCTGAGTTTATCTTACCTATCGTAGGCCTATTGCGGCGTCACAAACTTTTTCACGCCGGAAGGTTATTAACAATATTTATGTAATGAAAGAGTACGAAAATAAAAAAAATAAAGACACTTTGGGATTGCTGACAAACGAAATAAATATATAAAGCACGAGCCATCATAGTATTTTTAACTAAAAAAAAGGTGGTAATTGGATCATTTACCGATCTGGGTATAATAGAACCCCGTATTTTCTCATTGTCTTGGGGCGTTACGTATCGCCGTCCCCCAAGGCACTAAAATAGAGCCAGTAGTGTTGATTCATGCTACTACCTGACCCTGAAACTAAGGTCTAAGGGTGTTACATATCGCCGTCCCGCTAGCCCTGAACTAGGATCTGGGGGCGTTACGTATCGTCATCCCCCAGTCCTGGACATGTGCGCATGTCCTATGTCCGCCAATTCCAGACTACCTCAAGTTGCATACTGGGGTGGGTTTTTCCCCCCATGCTTGAAAAATATTTATGTCTCAAACATAGTTTAAAACATAAATCTTCATGAAATAAATGTGATAAAAGTAATCTAACGCCCTAAAGCGTAAAAATAAGTCTGTTGCAAAATAACACAATAAAAATCAATTAAAAAGAGTAGTGTCCACTCACTGTAAGAATCTGGCCGGTGCTATATCGCTTCGTCGAAGGATAATGTGATTCCTGCAACGGTCTATAAATGGTAACTTGGTTAGATTATAACCATGAGATGAATTTCGGAACTAGGCTAAACTTTCTCAATTCAAGTCTGTAATATCGTTACTTAGTTTAACATGCTTGGAATAAGATGCAATGTATGCATGTGAACTGATACGAGACCCTAAGGGTGGTCTCTAACACGCTAAAGTGGATCTGGGATGGTTTGAACTGTTTTGGGAACAAATTGTGCCACGCGTCGCGACTCGCGGCGACCAGAAGCGTGCACCCATTTTTCTCTTTTGCGCGTCGCGACGCGAAGCAGATTTCCAGGATTCTGCTTTACTCCTCCATGCTCATTCATCACCCAAAATTTTCCACAATCAACTCCAACACAAACTCACACCACTTCTCAAACCTCAATATACACACTTCATAATCTAATCTTAATCTTCTAATTCTCATAATCCCTACTTGCTCAACACTTAGGTTTCTTTTAAGGTTGGAACAACTCATACAAAAATCAACTCTCATGCCTATATTCTCATCAAATGGAACCCCAAACATGTTATTATTATCATCATATCATTCATACAATCAAAATTAAGAATTCAAGATTTGGGTCATCATAATCTTACCTTATTTCTTGTGTTTTCTTTATCTACCAAATCTCCCATGCTTGTTAAGCCTTTCTTCTACTTCTTTCTTCTTTCTTCTTCTTCTCTTCTTTCTTCTCTTCTTCTTCTCTTCTTCTTTTTTCTTTTCTTCTTCTTCTCTTCCTCCATTCATGTTTTCTTCTTCTTCTTTTCGTCAATTTTTGTATTTGTGAATAGTATCTCCCTTAAATACTTGGCCATTTTAAAAAAAAAATGTAGAATTTTCAAGAAACTTGTAGAAATTACTAGAATGTCCTCGGGTACTATTCATTTGAAATTTTGATCTGCTTTTTTAGCCCATTTTTTTGTTTGAATTTTGGAAAATGATCGACGCGAAAGTTATAGATCTCGATCTCGATTTTCCGGAGATATAAAATTCATAACAATCAGAGTTCATATGAAAAAGTTACGGCCCAAATACTATGAGCTGTCTGGAGTGGAACATCATAGAATCTCGTATCGAAGTTTCAAAGAATTTATTGTTTATCCATAAAGTTGTTCCACATACTCGGACATAACTTTATATTACGTAACACTCGTCCCTCGATGTAATAGTACTACAGCCAACAATGGTAGAGACCACCGGTCGTTACATGAATACATTTACACACATCTTTTCTACGAACAAACAACAACCAAAGTGTTGGTATACATCGCATGGGATACTTATCTCGTTTCATGAAAACTTATGATCAAAGTCAAATCTGTCAAAACAATAGACATAAACAGTTAGAACAATTGATATGCAGAATTTTCGACTCAACTATACAAACTTCTGGATCTTCCTGGAACACCCAAATTAATCTATTTTCAACGATTTCAGTTTCATTACTCTTAAAAAAATCTAATATAACATGTTTGTATCATTAGTTTCAGTTTCAGGTTAAAATTTAGAAAATCTTTCGAAAAGTCTGAAAACGTTATAAACAGATCCAGAATACTTTGGATCTATCTTGATCCTCCCAAAACCTGTCAAATAAATTTATTATATCATAACATCTCTTACCATGACCATCGGATAACTTAAAATCTCATATTACACATTTTTGGAAAAAAATTCGCAAAACTTCCTATAATACTACAGAAGGATCCTCGAACCTTCAAAATTTTCCAGATTCAACCAAACATTATCATATCATTATATTCAACTTATATCTATTATTTCATTCATCAAAGTATAGACGAGCGCGAGATTCGATTTTATCAAAAACTCATTAATCATATCGTATCGATCCAATACATTCCGATTTCACCCGAATTCTACCATAGTATAATTTAAATATATCCTAACTTATTAAATTAAAACAAGTCAATTAATTGCTATATGATAATACTAGAAGCATTCGAATAGAAATTAACTTAACTAATATAATGATATTTTTTACCGGGAGATCTTACTAAAATTCTGAGAGCATATAATATAACATGTTTGTATCACTAGTTTCAGTTTCAGGTTAAAATTTAGAAAATTTTCCGAAAAGTCTGAAACCGTTATAAACGGATCCAGAATACTTCGGATCTATCTTGATCCTCCCAAAACCTGTCAAATAAATTTATTATATCATAACATCTCTTACCATGACCATCGGATAACTTAAAATCTCATATTACACATTTTTGGAAAAAATTTCGCAAAACTTCCTATAATACTACAGAAGGATCCTCGAACCTTCGAAATTTTCCAAATTCAACCAAACATTATCATATCATTATATTTAACTTATATCTATTATTTCATTCATCAAAGTATAGACGAGCGCGAGATTCGATTTTATCAAAAACTCATTAATCATATCGTATCGATCCAATACATTCCGATTTCACCCGAATTCTACCAATAGTATAATTTAAATATATCCTAACTTATTAAATTAAAACAAGTCAATTAATTGATATATGATAATACTAGAAGCATTCGAATAGAAATTAACTTAACTAATACAATGATATTTTTACCGGGAGATCTTACTAAAATTCCGAGAGCATATATGGACTCCCAACGCTCCCACGAATGCGTAGGAATTGATGGAATTCAAATCGGAGTTATTGCTCACGCGGAGGTTACTATTCACCACATTTCTCTTTGAGAGCTTCAATTCGTTATATGGTACGACCTGTGAAGAAGCCAGGAAGAGCCAGATCAAGCTCCCCTTCCCCACGGTTCTCTCTCTCAGGCCACCATTGGTCTGAACGGCAGCCACCAGGGGACGCGCTAGAGCTGGATGGTCACAGGGGGACTGTTGCGCCTCAACGGCAATGGTTGGAACACCGTTTTCGGCGAGCCCCCGGTAAAAGCATGCGGATAAATGGAAGGATGAGAGAAAGAGAGAAAGAAAATATCAATGATATAGGATTCCAATATGTAAGGTCTGTGAGTCTTCTCATAAACAACAGTGTATACAAGCATCAATAATGATTCATCCAAAATTCGATGAATCCGCTCATAGAACAAAAAAAATAAAGAGCCTCGAGCTAATAAAAACTGAGAGAGTTGACTTAAGAAAAATTGCATTACGGACTCCGTTGGAGAATTCAGACCTAACCATTAACCGAGAAGCAATGGGAACGACGGAACCCGTGAATAAAGAAGATTCTATTGGAAATGAATCTTAATGATTTATTGGGTGGGATGGCGGAACGAACCCGGGAACTAAACTATTCTTTTATTCGGAGAGGTCATGAACTAACCCTACAACTGAAATAGATATTGAAAGAGTAAATATTCGCCCGCGAAAATTTTTTTTTTATTGGATTGATTAATTTTGATCGATCCGATATAGGAAAGGCAAAACAAAATAAAGATTTTTAGAATGGTAAAAAAAAAGACATTGAGATTATCTCTAAATAGAATATACATGTTTGAATTCTATATCTAAACACGATATACAAATTTAGAATAGATTAATTAGATGAAATTTACAATTTCAAAATTCATTGAAATTCACTTCCAAATTCATGATACCGACCACATATTCCTTTAGAAATATGCTGGTCCTAATTACAATCCCACGCGGATAGGTTCCATATAAAAATAAAACTTTGAGGAGAATACGGGATTCCAATCCCCCAATATCCAAAGCATTGAAAATCGCAGAAAAGCAGAGCTTCAGTTATAAAAGCAAACTTCTTTTTTCCAGATCAAATTCCGGGTCAATCTTTGAACATCTGTAGAGCATACAATACGGTAATTTAATAATGTAAATAAATAATAGTGTGACTTTTAGGGGGTCCCATAAATCCTTTCCAATTTTCCATTCAAAGTTTAAATAACTTTTTGATTATTATATAATATGTCCTTTTCATATTGTATCTAGAATCAGAATGTAATGATACTATCCAAGAAATAAATTTTAAGTCGAGAAAATAAGTTTTGATATATACAAGTGCAGCAAGTCAGAATCTTTAACCATCTCCCTAAACTTTAACCTAGTGTAACAATTACAAAACCCAAATACAAAATAATATAAGTTAATCAATCGAGGAGTTTGAAGTTCAGTTTTACCGGTCTACAACTATATTTCTCCGACAATATGGGCAGTCTCCACAGTTTCGGACCCAAGGATCCAAGCAGACAAAATGGAACCTGTGTTTGCATGGAAGGCATATAAGCTCATCTCCATTCACGAAACTCTCTAAACATATACTGCAATCTAACGAGGACTTTGACACTTCACCTTCGGAACTCGTTTCAAAGCTGTTGAAGATCTCAAAGTGCAAACAATCCAGGGCCTCCTGTGAAAGACCAGGGGGTTTGTTCTTTTTTCGTTCCTGCACTAAATGCAGTCTCTCTGTTTCAGAGGTCATCAAGTCGGTAAAGGGGGAGCTTCCAGCTGACCGTCTTGTAGAGGTCTCAGCTGCCCAGTCCCCTCCGGCCACAAGCCTCAGCTCATCACCAAATATGTTCTCCAGATAGAGGTTGCCTGATGAAGCTCTGCCACTTCTTCTGAATAAAACCGAATAGATCAGTCAATATCTTAAAATCAACCCAGGAATTATGAGGTTAAGAGATAAATATGCACAGAGATTAATGACAAACCTCACTCGAAAGTCGAAAGAAAGATATATCCATTGTAATAGTGTTGTAAATGTATGTGGCCTATTTACTCTATAAGTTGCATTACCCATATGTTAATGACATATGTTAGTTTTCCATTAAAAATGATTTGTAAACTTGAAAATATTTCTCACAAACACATTCATCAACTAGTAATGGGCATTAAAGAAAATTGGAGTCATCACCAAAATTGTGACTCCTGCCAACTTCAGTGCTAAGCTAATGCAGATGAAGATTTGTGGACACACTATAAATGAAGCACAATGGGTTTATAAAACACTCAACTCAAACATACTTAAAAGCACTGACCTATTTCCAGAAAGAGATACGGCTCTTAATCTCTCAAGAAGTCTTGCCCTTGCTAGCAGTACAGTTCCGGGAAGCCTCTCATTTTCATTCAAACTTGGCCTGCTTGCGCTTCTAGAAATGTCCATGTTTATAGTATTACTTGATACATGCTGGCTGGTTCCTTGCTCAAGCTGAGCTGATGCACGCTCCTGAGCAAGAATGAGAATGAGCAGAATAAGATTAATCTTTCAGCAATTAACTACTATCCAAAACTGATACAGAGTTCATTTAGCAGGGAAAAGAAATCAATTAGGGTTCCCCTTTTTGAGTGTGAAGAATACCATCATAACCAACAATGAATTTTAGTTTCAAATGCTCATGACTAAGTTAGATAATTGTTCATAACTGCAAGGATTTGAGCTTTTTTCAAAGAATGCTGAAAGTTAAGGCAACGGCAAAGACAACTCTTTCTGGGAGCAATATAAGGATTAAGTCGTAAGCCTTTCAATTGCCATGTTTTTTCTCTTCTCTGTTAATGTAATCACATTATTCACATGCGCTTTCTACAAGGAATATTCAGAAACAAGTATTAAAACATAGTACAAAATCAATCACATATTCACATAGATTTCTAACATTGAAGGAACATGTCTGCATTCACAAACAAAGAAACCGGCCAAAATTCCAAAAGAAATACCTTCTACCAATACGAAATCTACTTAACATGAAATAGAACTTAAAAGCTTAAAATTATGCATAAAAATGGAGCTAAAATAGTAAGCCTGCTTGATTCTTACCACAAATTTAACCCAACAAAACAATCATAAAGCTAAAATCCAACTAAAAATTCGGATTCCTGATTTCCAATTCTAATGCCTCGTTCAAATATTAAGAAATATCCAAAAACAATAAATCTTGTCCAAGTTTTACTCTTAAAAATATATATATTTTTTATAATAACAAAAAAAAATTAATCTAAATTGCAAATAAGAAGCAGAAATTGAACTTTAAAATTATTAAGTGCTGACCGAGTGGGAGGGACGGTGAGAGAGATGCCGCACGTGCGGCGAACGGCGGAGAGGATCACAGCCGTCCAAATCATGGCGATGATTGTGATGGAGGCGGCGATGGTGAAGACTCCTATCAGAAGTGAGAGAATCGAGGCCTGCATCCGGGTCGGGTCGTCCCACGCGCGATCTCCGGGTATAAAATAACTCCGACGCGCTCGTCATGCACCACCAAAAACGCAGCGTATCGCTTCCCCCTCCCAAGGAAATTCAAAAAAAGATATGTGAAAAAGTGTGAATGCGTTGAAGAATTAATGCGCAATTGAAGAGAATTTTAATTAAATTAAAATGTTGGCGATTGTGACTTGCGAAACGGAGCGTTGCTTTCGAAGAAATGGCGAGGACAGTGCAACTTGCAAGACGAGATGAGGGCCAGTAAATTTTTTTTTTTTTAGGGTTATTTACGTTTTACCTAAAGTTATGCTCAAATAACAGTTGGGTACTATGAATATTAACATATTACATTTTACTACTAAACTTATAAAAATTTAACATTTTACTACTTTTCCATCCAAACCGTTAGTTGACCGTTAGTGACCTTTAAAATGACTGTTTTATCCTCCAAATAAAATAAAAAGTGAAAAGTAAATTATACCCTTTAAAAAACATAATAAATCATATAAACAATAAAGAAATACAATCAATAATCACCTTTATAAAAATACTTCAATTCTAATTATCCATATAAAAAATACTTCAATATTCTCCCTATATTGGAAATAATGATTCTTGAGTTTATCTCTCTTTTATTGTTATACTTTAAGTATTTTGGTTATTATGCGAATTTTAATTATTAAAATTATTTGATAACTTATTTATTGGGTTATATGGATAATTTAGAGATTGAAGTATTTTTATAACTGTGATTGTTTGTATTATATCTTTTATGTTATATATAATATTTAGATATGTTTTTTAAAAGGATTAATTATTTAATTTTCACTTTTATTTTATTTGGAGGTAAAACAGTCTTTTTAAGGTCAACTAACGGTCAACTAACGGTCAACTAACGATTTGGATGGAAAAAGTAGTAAAATGTTAATTTTTATAAGTTTAGTAGTAAAATGTAATATGTTAATATTCATAGTACCCAATTGTATATGATCATAACTTTAGTAGTAAAATGTAAATAACCCTTTTTTTTTTAAGAGTCTCGATTACTGCGTCGTTTTTGTGCGGGGAAATGGGAAAGATTGTGCGAGTAGGAAAGTGTATAACTCGCTTTCAGATTGTGACGTCTGTTTTATTTCTTCAATATCAGCCGTTGGATTCAGATATCTTTTGGCGGTTTTTCTTTTTAGTATCCTTGCTTTTGCGGGGATTTTGACGTTTGCCGTTATGAGCGTTTTCTGGTTTTGACGGTTTGATTTCCAATAAAACGATGCCGTTGTAAGAATAGAATCCTTGGAACTAGAAGTTCACGGGTAATTCAATTCAATGATTTTGAGAGGAGAAAATTCAATTCCTAGATTACTTTGTGGATTCGATGCTGATTTATGTGGTGTATTCATCTCAGTAATATCTCACGATTGCTTCATGTAAAAATATATTTTATGGATATTTAAACTGCACCGTGATAAAAAGATATTTTAGTCCCAACAATTTTGAAAAATACAAGTTTTAAATTTTGCCATTTATTTTTTTTTATTAATTTTTAGTAATTTTTTTATCCAACTAGTATTAAATGACTTGAATATTTAAAAATTTATCTAAAAATAACAAAAAATTATTTCAAAATTAAATTTAAAAAATGACTAAATTAACAACGATGATTATATTTGTAATTTCTGAAATTATTTGGGCTAAAGTTTGTATTTCTAAAACTACAAGAACTAAAATATCATTATAACAATTTTTAGGTAGGTGGGTGTAATTTTATGTTTTATTTGTATGTACCAATAAATTTATGATAAAATATGAAAAATAAAGTACAATATTTCATTGCTTATTACATTAATTAAAACTAGTACATGACCCATATTTTGTGCGAGTTGAACATATATTTTAGGTATTGATCTTGTAAATATTTCAAATCTTCAGTTGATTTACTTACACTTAATATATATGTGTCATTCGTTTGTCTCTCAATTCTCAAATAATATTTTAATTCACTATGAAAGAGCTAAAGTTAGAGTATGCATGCTGAAGCATAGTAAATAATAAAAAAATCATGAAATAAACAAAAATTCATAGAAATATTTCAAAATAAAATAACAAATAATAATACATCTTAAATCCAAAAAAAAATTGATTAGGTTTTATGGATGACTGATATAAATGTTTCTTATTTTAATATGAGATTATATTTTTATATTATAATAATTTTTTATTTTAATAATTTATTATTTTACTTTTATAATTTAATAATAAAAATATTAAATTAATATATATTCGATGACACATATGTTTTTTTTAATAGATGATTAATAGTGTATTTTTATTGTAATAGGTTTTTTATTTAATAAAATATTTAATTGTAAAAATATTTTAATTTTATAATTTAACAATAAAAAATTAATTATAAATGTTAAATGTAGATATTAAGTGCCACATATAGTTTTTTTTTTAAATTTTAATGGGAGATTATAATATGTTTTCTTATTATAATAGGTTTCTTTATTTTAATTTTATAATTTAATAATAATAAATTAAAATATTTTAATAGGATAGTATAATATGTTTTCTTGTTATAATAGAATTCTTATAAAATTATAATATGTATTTTATTTAATTGATTTATTAATTTAATTTTATTAATTTACTATGAAACTGTTACATGGAGTGATGAGTAGGCTTGAAAAAAAAAAAGATTCCAATACATTATTATTTTTTTATGTATTGGAGTTTGTGTTTTTTTAAGTAAAAAAGCTTAAAGACGAGAAGTTCAAATACATGAAAACTTTAGCAAATATGATGATAAACCAAAAAAGCTAGAGATTAGAAGAGAGTAATGACTTTGTTAAAGATGATAAAGAGCTAAAAAGAGAATGAAAAGGCCAAAGTAGTCAAGTAAGATGAAAATCAAAGAAAGTGACTAAGAGCTAAAATTGATTGTAAGTGAGGTTATTCAAATATTTTAAAACTCTTAAAGATCATGCATTTTCATATGGAGTATTTAATGTTAAGTGCATAATTATTTTAAATCGTTTTAACTTGTTTTATGTAATGGAACTGCATACTGATATCTGAAACCGGTATACCGATCACCATATATTGGCATACCGGTGACTGGAAGAACAAAGAGGTCTCTGGACATTTACATTCGAACGACATGACAAACGCTACTCAAACGTGAAGTCTTTGGATGGTTTCGTTCGAACGGCATGAAAAACGTGCCACAAATGAACCTCATTCGAACGCAACTAGAACAGAAGTTCCCAATCTCTGTAACCGGCATATTGGTTACAAACCCAGAATGACTAGTATATTGATCCTATATCGGTGTTCATACCGTTCATTTTGTAACATTTCAAACACAACAATTATATTTTCAGAAGCCGTTTTTCACTGTCAGATCAGATACTTGCATCAATACAGAGAAACACATTTGTCCAGTTTTTTACTTATAAATTGAGACCATATTTCATTCTGGACAGTTTTCTTACACTTTTGAACATTTCTCCTAAAAAGAAAATAAGAGAGAATTTCATTTTTTTTAATTCTTTAACTCTCAAAATCAAAAACTCATTGTTTTACATATCCACATTCATTTAGTGATCATAGTTTCATTTGAGAAAATTGTAATATCCAGAGTTTGTCGGAACAGTGCAGGAAGATTTTCAAATTAAAGTTAAGGATTTGGAATGTGATTGCATTCGAAAATAATAGTGTGTATTGGAAAATAGTTTAGCATATTTTAAAGTGAAGCTTCATTGCGTAGGAAAACGCGTGGTTTCAAGAACCAGATACGCGATTCATGTTTATATCGTTATACGCATAAAGATTTGTTGTTTCGGCTATAATATAGCAAACAAACTTCGATCGAGCTGATTCTTGAACCATCAGAGTTATTTTTCTGAGATGAACAACTTTCATGTTGAACACTTTTCGAAATTTACATCAGAAGGGCTTTAAAAATATAAATTTCCTAGAAAGCCCCAATGCAGGGACTTAACTGTAATTTCACAAAATCTCCCTCACAACCCCCCGTTCCCAAAGCACAAATTGCATCACCCTTGTCGTGCTTGTGCCATCGTCGGCCGGTGCGACGGTAAAGGGGGGTGCGCCTGCCACCCCTCTGTTTTGTGGTGGCCGGCGGAGACCCTTAGATCGCCGGCACCAGCGAGAAAAATGAAGAAAACACGCGTGAATGGGTTCGCGATCCCGGCTCATCACTTCATTTCACGGCCCAAGCAACCCGTCAAATCGAAACCCTCAGAGAGTACTACGAGATGGTGGTGATAATTTTTCCGCTCCGTGCTTAGTTGCACACAAAAACGAGGGAAAAAGAGGTGATGAACATTAATCTTCATGTGAACAGTAACTTGGATTTGAATTCTATTGATTCCAGCGCATTCGTGGGATCATTTGGAGTCTGTATATGCCCTCGAAATCTCGGTAAGACCTCCCGATAAAAATTCGCTAATTTCAAGTTTTCCGTTAAATATTCAGATGTATCTAGTAGCTTCGTAGAGTAACATAATGATATAAATTGAATTGTTTGAGTATTAGTATATTGAAAATGTGTATTTGGTAGAATCCGAGTGAAAACAGAACGAGTTGGATCAATCCGATAGAATATGCAAGTTTCCGATAAAAGTGAGTTTTTGCTTATAATGATGTGATTTTAATGATAGTTATGAATTATATATGATATTATGAGAATGTTTGGATAAATCCAGGTAGGTTTGGAGGGTTCAGAATCCTTCCGTAGTGTTTACGAAAATATTTTCGGAAGATTTTCTCCAAAACACGTAAACCAGTGATATTTTAATGATATTTTGTAATGATATTTTAAGAGTAATGGAACTGAAAACATTGAAATCAGACTTGATTTGGTTACCTCGGAAAGATCTGGAATTTTATCGTAGTTAAGTTGAGGGTTCTGTAAGTTGCGATTCTGACGATATTTCACCATTTATTTTGGCAGATTTGACTCGGACATGGAGTGTTCGCGAAGCCAGGTAAGTAACTAATGCGACGAGAACTTGAATTGGTGATTTCGTGTTTTAAATACACACACACATAGATATAGTTGATTAACATGTTAGGAAAAAAATAGGACAGTTAAGAGGTGATTTTGAATACGGGGTACGAGATTACGTATAGTTAAGGTTATCGACCCCACATGTATGAATTTTTGTTAATGCTTTGATATTAAATGAAATATTTGATGAGCATAATGTCTATGTGTATGTATAAATGTATGTAAGGGTATGAAACTGTAATGATATGAATGCGTGTATGTAAAGGAATATGTCAATGTATAAGTATATGAATATGTATTCATATATGCATATGATATTAGATATGTATAGATTGGATATACGGAATTGGTAAATGGAGAGAATCATGATTTCTGAATTGGCATTAGTTTATGTATGTGTATGCAATATGAATAAGTTGTTATTGGCTTATGCATGGAGTTATTTGTATAGATATTGAAATGGTTAAGTGTGATAAGGAATGAAAGTAAGCTAAGAATTTCTTGAATGAAAATATATTAAGTAATAAGCTCTGTATTAAAGGTTCCAAATAGAAAATATGAAAAACTAAGTATGTTGAATCGGTGAATGAAAGATACGAGGGACCGTTAAAGTTATGGCATGTATTCGTATTAATATGTATATTTGTATGTTTGAAATATATATATGTTTGTGAATATTTGAATGATATCTTGGAGTGATTGTCATGAGTACTTGGTATGAAAAAGTCGTGCGATGAGTTTGGTGTGTCGTGATATGCATGCATGTATGTATGTTTGAATCGTTGATGTTCTCGTGGTATAGTAGTCGAGCTGGTTAGGAAATTCGTTCAGATGATATTCATCTCATATCTATTCTAAAATAGGTAATGAGTCTCGTACGAGCATTTGTATGTGTGAGCCAACTCATATGTATGTGTTGTCTTGGTTGTGTGTTTCTGGATACGTTGACTGTTGTATATGTTTCATTGACAGTTACACGGTGATTGCATGTATACCTGATTATATGTGTGTGTATGATAGATTTCGTGATATGTGTGGACTATAGACGTTTATGTGGAATGAATGAATGCCTTGAAAACCGGTGTGAATAGAAGATGTTATAAATATGTATGTCAAGTTTGTTATAATATATACGTATATTGTAAAAGAACAGAATGTGGTTGAAAGCTTCTGATGTTAGTTATGGCCTTCAAATAGGAAATTCTGGAATTGGATGTACATGAATATAAGAGAAGTGAGATATGATTTCTGCATTGATAAGAGTGGATGCATATGAGTCATAAATGTTAAGCTATCGTGAGGTTATTGTGATTAAGAACGTTGAAGAAAGATTATTTTGCATAGAAGAAAATGAGTTCTGAATTAAATAAAGTATGTTTTGAATTGAAGAAAATATATTTGTTTTATCAATTGATGATATTCAAAGATGTTTAATCGTAATAAAGTATAATAAATCTGACTCCACTTCTCATATGATGGAAATGGTTTCGATGTAAAATGACTTGTTCTGTGATGTTTGTGTTGATGTTTTGTGTGATTTGAATGTTTGGCTAATAGATTGGCATATATGTGAATATGTATATATGAGAATTTGTCATGGTAAAGTACAAAGGAAAATAAAAGTTGATAGTTATAAAACTCATAATAACTTGATAATTCTGGTAAACTTCTAACGTGATTGACTTGTATGTTCTGTTTGTAGTAGTATTATGGTTACTTACTGAGTTTTATAATCACACCAAACCAGTTTGCTAGTTTTGCAGGTTGGCTACCAGATAGGTCAACCACTTCCGTTTTGGAAGCAATGCCCGAGACGCGGATCACTCAAGCGACAGTCACCCTCACAAGTATCCTGGGAGAAGTTTTAGAAGTTTAGGATATTTGGTTATTGTTTTGGTTGTCGTGTTGAGCACGTTATTTCTATATATTAAGTAAATGTTTTGATTGTTTATGATGTTGTGGGCACAGAGCCCTTGAGTGTTGATAGATTATGTGGGCACATAGCTCTTAGGATATGATTTTGATGTGTTTTGTGTGGACCTAAGAACCTTTTGTTTGTTGATGTTTTCTTAGATTCAGTATTGATGATGGACTGTGATCCATGTTGTCCAGTTTTAGGATACATCATGTCCGATTTTCTGTAATTTTAGAGGCTTATGGAGATGGGTTAATCATGTACATGCCGGTAGCATCCTGCCTCCAGCTGGGTGTTACAAAAATTCACTTACATCCAAATCTTTATATTTTTTGTGAATTCCCAAATAATTAAATAGAGTTTCAAATCTTCAATCTTACACTCTTTATTTGAAAAAGCTCATATCTCATCTTTATCTTTATTTTCATATTCATATTAGTGAGTTGTAATACATTTGGGTTGAGATACTCACATTTCAATATTCTTTGTAATATTTTGTGAGTACCCAAATTGTTGTTTCTGTGTCAGTGGTCATTACTCTCATGTGAGAATTTATTGTAAAAGGTTAAGAGGAGCCTTGAAAGAAAGACCTCTATTGTAAAGGTTTGGGCGTTAACTTGGAAAACTCTCGTGGTAAAGTGTAGATTCATTTTACATAGTGGAAAACTTCAAGCGTGGCTTGAGTAGTGGACGTAGGCAAAGAGTTGGCCGAACCACTATAAATCCGGTGTCAATTTCTCTATCCATATCTCACTTATTTATTGCAAGTTTTATATTATTTTTCCATATCATATATTAAACTTGTCATTATTAAAATTAATATTGATAATCACTGTTAGACAATTAAAGTAAAACCGATATTTTATTTATTATTCATTGTTGAATATATTGATTGGGGACACTGAATTTTAAGCATAATCGATAAAGCTACTAAATAAGTAGCTTAATATTGAAAAGATTTTTAATTTCTCATTTTTTTTGAAGCACCCAATTTATCCCCTCCCTTCTTTGGTAAAGTATTTTTTTAAGTGTTTATAGATAATTTCAGAAATCGCACACTAGAGTAGAGTATTCTTCTAAATCAGTAATAATTAATTATTTTAAAAGCCAGAATAATCGGAGTCTGGTTTCTCGACGCTGTCCTGGCTCCTCAGCCAAAAATTCTGGTGGTCAAAAGAAGCCGCGCCATTTGGAACATCGTCCAGTACATGTTCATGGCCTTGAGGAAAATAAATTCCGGAACGAGGATGCGGAACCCAATTAAGTTACTAAACCCTACTTTAAATGATCTCGTAAAACCCTTCTTTGATAGTCTAGTGCTTCCTCCATTTTGCTAAATCCAGATAAATTTTCTTATTAGCTTCCCTACACCAACCAAACTGCTATCACTTATTAATATTATGCAAAAAATGCAAAACTCGAATATCAAATAGAGGACTGAATTGACAAAAATTGAAAGTTAGATGATTGAATTGACAAAACTGAAAATTAGAGGACTGAAATGAAAAAACGTGAAAGTTAGAGGGTGAGTTTTACATTTTTGCCTTAATATTATTACTCGAATATCAAGCAAACACAATGCGTTTTACATGCATGTGGTTGACAGCTATCACCTAAATTTTGGGTTAAATATCAGGTGGATTGGCTCATCGTGCATTTTTCCCATAATTAGTAAACAAAAACAAAAGTTTCTCTTGAAAAAATTTCTTGGTGTATACTCCTTTATACGTTAAATTTTTGCTACTTGTGAAGGTGTATACAACAGGAACAGTGAAACACCGGAGACTTCTTCGTTTCTCTTATATAAAACCTTCATAAATATATGACACAAACCAAATGTCCCAACCTCATGATCAAGTATAAGAGGATAAAAAATGAATTTGGGCTTTGATCTCTTTTATCTTTTTAAAAAAGGGAAATTATGAATCGTATACCCAATATTTGACACGTTATCAAAAATATATAAATCCTAAACTTTTGTTTATTAATCCACCTAAAGATTATTAAAGTGTATCAAATTTGTTGTGTATACCATTAAAACTTGTGTCGAATATCGAGTATAATTTTGATATAAATATGTGGACATTTCTATACTTTTGATACACATTTCAATCTTTTGGTGAATCAGTGAACAAGGTTTCATGATTTATGTATTTTTTATAACATACCAAATATTGAATATATAATTGATAATTTTCATATAACCTTTTTTTTTAAAAAAATTAGAAAAAAAAAAAAACACAATGCAAATAAACATTATACCTTAGTATTGGCATCTTTGCTGTAGTGATCCCAGCTCTTGCCATGATCTTTTCTGACAGATTGAACAAGATCTCAAAACTATTGAGTTACCTTGAGAGTCTCTATATCTCTTTGAACAGTATATATAGAGATCTAATTTAATGTTAAATTAGATACTTTAAGGCTTATAGTGAAGATAATAACTGAATAAGTTCATTTGTATACCTGGTGAAAGTTTAGAGGAAAAAATGCTTCAGAATAAAGCGAAAATGAAAATGGAAAAGCACCTTTTCTATATATAAAAAAGTCCAGACAACGTGGGGTACAACAATCTGTGGCTTAAACATCAACACATGACAGGCTCTATTAATAATGGTTAAAAAAATGGTAATGGTATCGGTGCTTTTGATTGTATATATGCTCGTATTATTTGAAGTATTTTAGGCTATGTTTGATACTTTTTATTATTGAGGTGGGAATAAGACGAGTCTAATACTAATAAAGAATGAGGTTGAGTAAAGAATACAAATGATCTTTGTTGATGGTGTTTTTCGGGCACTATGTTATTTAAACAACACGACAGGGGTAAAAGGGGTAACTCCATTGATCGAGACCGTTAAAGCCGACCCGACAACTTGACGGTAAGAGGCCGAGCACTTTATACTAAATGGCCGAGCACTTGAGATCGGATGACCGAGCATTATCAGATCGACAGCAGCATTCTCAGTTCAAATGGCTATCATGACCGACCTCATGAAGACCGAGCACATGACGAGGCGTGCTCAGGAAGATAAAGCATCATATTCTTGCGGAAAATGGATAAGTTGTCCTACTTTATAGGGTGGAAGGTAAAGTAATAAGTTAATATCCTAATAGGATAAAGGAAGTAAATGTAGTTTTGATTAGGAATCCTTATGGGAAAAGGGAATAGTTTTGACTAGGAATCCTGATAGGAAAAGGAGACCATCTCCAAATTGGGAATTCTTGTACAAATAGGAATCTGATTTCTTCACCATTATAAATAGGAGGGTAGAGTGAGTGTAGAAGGAGAAGTAGAAACAAGTTGAAGGCATCACCAAAGTTAGTGATCAGAATCATCAAGCTCTGATTTGTAAAAGAAAAGAAGAGACCCGAGGAGTGTATTTGAGTAATAAAAAGTACCACCCTGTTCTTGTCCGTGGACGTAGGTCGGATCCCAAAATCCACCGAACCACGTTAAATCTCTTTGTCGATTGGTGTGTTTCCCGTCTCCCGCTAAATTTGCTTTTGGTCCCCCATAACCAAACAAATTCACCGTTGAAGGAGGATTACCTCGGAGGTGATATTCCCATATTACCCCGAGACCAAAATCCGCCGTCAACAGTTGGCGCCGTCTGTGGGGAACTTTACGAAAAGCAACTCGCGTAATAAGACAAATGGCGGAAGGCGGAAACCAACAATCATCAGGGAGCTCGGCTGCAGACTGGATGGAAAAGATTGAGGAAAACCTTAGGAAGGAAAGGGAGGAAAACCAAACTAAACTAAAAACCATAGTAGACCGGTTGGAAAGGATGGAAGGAGCACGCGACGGAAAATTCGAGGCCGGGACTAGCCGGCGAAGGAGTGAGATAGCGAAAGGGAAGATAATTGTTGATACAAGCGAAGACGACAGACCTCAAAGGAGGGAACCCTACAGGGTGAGATCCGTGGTAGTACAAAGGGATTCCCAAACCGAGGACACATGGGAGGAGGACGATGATAAATCATCACCAGATCCCTCCTACGATAGCCCTCACAGTACCCGGAGGAGAGGAAAAGAACATACCAAAGAAGTGCGGGACGACACCGACCCTGAGAAGCGCCACTCCCGAGGTAGCAGAAAGAAAAGAAACCGCAGGGGCGGCATGGAATCAAAGACAGCAGCATGAAATCTTGGTTACGGGAGGAGCTGGTCAAATAGGGAGTATACCCAATACAAACAGGGGAGATGTCCAGGACATCAAAGATGAGTCCCCCCTCACGGAGGAAATAAAATCCGGAGAAATTCCCAAAAAGATTCAGCATGCCGACCATGACACCATACAAGGGCCGTACCGATCCCAAAACCCACATCGAAGACTTCGTCCTACTAATGGAGGTTAAAGGGGTAACAGGGGACGCCATTTGCAAAGTGTTCCCCTTAACTCTAGCCGGACCGGCCATCCTATGGTATAGAAGCCTAGCCCCAAGAAGCATCAGCAGCTTCGCACAACTGAGAAAGTCATTCATACGACACTTCAAGGGGGCTTGTGTCCCCAGAAAGACAATTGGAGAACTAAGACTTATGAAGCAAGGAGACGATGAGCCTCTGAAGATATTTATTGAAAGGTACCATAATATGGTACTCGAAGTCGGAGGGTATGAATCCCCCGAGGCCCGGGAAAGCTTGAAAGGAGCCTTAAGGGTCGGAAGACTATGGACCCATCTAAAGACACCCCGGACTACGCCACTGCCCTGGAGGTGGCCCGAAAATTCGTTTTATTGGAGAACGAGGAGAAAATATCCCGATAAGGGAACACCATCAGAGAAAGAACCACAAGGGAGGGCGCCCCCCGCCGTATAGAAAGAGAACCCAGAAAACCACACCCGAAGCACAAGGAGTTCAAACCACTGCACCGTGACAACCAATAGAGAAGGGCGCCGACCCAAGCAAACCATGTGGTCGGGGAAAATGCATACATTCCTCTAAATAAACCACTGGGATAAATTGTCGTGGAGATCCAAGGGAAAGGCCTCTTAGTAGAACCCGACCAAAGAAGATTTTCCCCGGACAAGAGGAACCAAAAGGCTTATTGCATACACCACAACTCCAGAGGACATGCAACGGATGGCGCAGGAGACCTGCGGGAGCAGGTGGAAGACTTGGTAAAAGAAGGCTATCTCGGTGTGTACATAGACCATTCGGTTTTTTAGGTCGACCAAGTTGATAGCGGAAGTCATCGGTCGGATGCGTGGAATGCTGAGATGCAGAGATGATATATTAAGAAGAGCCTTGCTTGTAGTGACCAGTGTAGAGTTGCAAGAAAGGCAACAGATCCCAAAAAGGTGAGTAAACCTCTTCTGACTTAGGTTGACATTTGATTATGCTTGTTTGTTATGGCTCACACAATGATTTTGATATTTGTTTTCCGGCTCGGGTCTGCTCTTGTACCGCCGAGACCGATGCCTCTTTCCGGCTCGGGTCTGCTCTTGTACCGCCGAGACCGATGTCTCTTTCCGGCTCGGGTCTGCTCTTGTACCGCCGAGACCGATGTCTCTTTCCGGCTCGGGTCTGCTCTTGTACCGTCGAGATCGATATCTCTCACAGCTCGAGACAGGATCACATGCCACCGAGCACATCATCGTTAGCTCAGAGGCAAAATTTTCTCCTCACAATCGAAATTGGATCAGTCAGGGGTCAGGACCCCCAAATCTCTGGTACAGATATTACAGAGGAGGAGTCATTTTTAGTTTGGACAACAAGAGGAACTTCATCTCCTGATGGAACGACCCAAGTAAGCAATTTGCTTTGAGGTGGAGAATCATTCTGAATAGAGTCAGCATCTCCAATAAACCGAGGATATGAAGATAGAAACAGAAGACTTAGTTGATGGCAAAGACAATTTCTCGGTGATTTCTGGAGCGACCACCAGCAAGGCGATCAGCACACCATCTTTTTTTTATAGTTCACGGCATCAACTCACAAACTCGTTGTTACGAGAGAACTAGGGGACAGATGTTGATGGTGTTTTTCGGGCACTATGTTATTTAAACAACACGACAGGGGTAAAAGGGGTAACTCCATTGATCGAGACCGTTAAAGCCGACCCGACAACTTGACGGTAAGAGGCCGAGCACTTTATACTAAATGGCCGAGCACTTGAGATCGGATGACCGAGCATTATCAGATCGACAGCAGCATTCTCAGTTCAAATGGCTATCATGACCGACCTCATGAAGACCGAGCACATGACGAGGCGTGCTCAGGAAGATAAAGCATCATATTCTTGCGGAAAAGGGATAAGTGTCCTACTTTAATGGGGTAAAGTAATAAGTTAATATCCTAATAGGATAAAGGAAGTAAATGTAGTTTTGATTAGGAATCCTTATGGGAAAAGGGAATAGTTTTGACTAGGAATCCTGATAGGAAAAGGAGACCATCTCCAAATTGGGAATTCTTGTACAA
Organism: Zanthoxylum bungeanum; assembly: GCA_019454045.1. Taxonomy (NCBI): domain Eukaryota; kingdom Viridiplantae; phylum Streptophyta; class Magnoliopsida; order Sapindales; family Rutaceae; genus Zanthoxylum; species Zanthoxylum bungeanum. Next base: position 81,952 of record SKCR01017062.1, on the reverse strand, counting down.
ATAGGAATCTGATTTCTTCACCATTATAAATAGGAGGGTAGAGTGAGTGTAGAAGGAGAAGTAGAAACAAGTTGAAGGCATCACCAAAGTTAGTGATCAGAATCATCAAGCTCTGATTTGTAAAAGAAAAAGAAGAGACCCGAGGAGTGTATTTGAGTAATAAAAAGTACCACCTTGTTCTTGTCCGTGGACGTAGGTCGGATCCCAAAATCCACCGAACCACGTTAAATCTCTTTGTCGATTGGTGTGTTTTCCCGTCTCCCGCTAAATTTGCTTTTGGTCCCCCATAACCAAACAAATTCACCGTTGAAGGAGGATTACCTCGGAGGTGATATTCCATATTACCCCGAGACCAAAATCCGCCGTCAACAATCTTATTTGATTTAATCATGGATTATGAGTTTGAGTTTTGTATAAATATTGCTTGGAACTCCATTAACAACCCTTGTTAAATACATTAAAATATATTTGAGTTTTGAAAATCAATCTATATTGAAAAATTATATAAAAATTTGAACAATTTAAATAACAAAAGGCAATCAGTTTATATTACTTTCGAGTCGGGCCTTGCAAGTTTATTTTTTCTAATAATCATAAAGAGAAGAAGGTGAAAATGATTCAATTGTCTATATTCACTTTATTTAACGGTTGTCTTTAATTTTCATTAAAAGTAAATTAGACTTTACACATGGATATGAATCACCATAAGCGAGTTTGACCATTCTCATGTTTTAAAGGAATCTATATTATGGAAAATAAGGGGTGAATGAGAGGAGAATGATTATGATTATTCACCCCTACAAAAAACTAACCCAAAAAAGATTATTCTCTTACTCATTCTCTATTATTTATTCTCAAGAGAAATTATAAACCAAGCACATTGTTAGAATATTTTGATTGTATGCTGTATTAAAAGCAATGTTAGGATAAAACTTCATACATATTAAATCTTTCCTAGAACTTACTGTGTATGAAGTCACATTTGTTGCATCTGTTAGCAACATATTCACAAGATGGATTTTGATGATGCAACACTAGAACACTTCGACGTGCATTAGTGGACACTACAAAAAGATGTTGAAGCAATTAGTGATGAAGAGTAAATGGATGTGAAGACTAGCGCCTATTGAAGAATATCTTATGTGGTCTTAACTTAGGGTTCTCTTTGTAAGTGAGTTGTTAATTTAAGTCCATAAGGTCATATGACATATGCATATTAACTTAGATGCATTAGGCTCATGTGTAAAATATTTTTAAATCTTCAAATCCTTCATTTTGACACTGAGACCGGCATACCAGCCCCCACACCAGCATACCGATGACCCTGTTCTTTTCTGAGCAGTTTTACATCGCCTCTGAAACTGGGCTACTCCATATGGGTCATTGTGGAGTTTGCATAGTTACTGGAACATGTATAGAGCATACCAGCATTCATATCGATCAACCTTCATATTTTACATGCTCTCAAAAACCGACATGATCCATATCGATCTCCATATTGGTCAGTAATCCGGTCTTGTTTGCGCTTACCGGTGTCAAACAGTAATTTTTATAGTCGTTGTAATGACATACCGGCATATCGGCCTCAACACAAATATTAGAGACTGCTTTCATTTTCTCTATATATTGAGTCCCTATTTCATTTTTGCAAAGTTCTTGAACCTTCATACAATTTATTCTAAGGCAAAAATAGAGAGTAAACAAAATATTCTTTATAATACACTCTCATAATCAAGCTCACACACTACATCTTCATATCATTTTGTAGTGAGCTTAGATTTCTTGGGTTAGCAACTCACACTAAATCTTCATTATCTTTGTGAGTACCCAAGTGGTATTTTAACCTTCATCTTTTAAACACTTGTAGTTGGGAAGTCATTTGTTGAGTGGATATTCTCAAAAGAGAAATTTGTGTAAATGCTGTGAGTAAGCCTATGAACAAAAATTATTGTAAGGGTTTAAGAGTGAGCCATTAGAAAACTTTTGTATAAAGATTTGGAGTGAACCTAAAGGATAAAACTCTTGATTGTGAGTGAGCCACGAAAAACTCAGTGTAAGTTGTTGATTCAACTTAGTGGAAATTGTCAAGCGTGGCTTGATGAAGTGGACGTATGCAAAAATTTGACTGAACCACTACAAATACGGTGTCAATTTTCTCTATCTCTAAACTCATTTATATCAGTACAATACTTATATATTATTTAGTGACTTGCATATTAGTACTATATTGTGATTGAGAAATTGATTGATAAGCTTAATTGCTAAAGTTACTAGCTCAGTAGTGTAAAATCAACAAGAATTTTAATTCTGTAAATTTAGGCCATCACCCAATTCATCCCTCTTGGGTATAGAGATTGTTTATTGTGCGCTTGTAGGTAATTTCAATTGGTATCAGAGCGAGATTTTCTCAACAAAAACCTAACCGTCCGAGAATAGATTATGGCCTCTACAAGATACTCAACGAATCTTGCCGAGTGATTTTCAACTACTGGACCTCTCTTCTAAACCGAATTCGATTATAGCTATTGGAAGATGGGGATATTGAATTACCTTCTAGCCGTTGATTTGCAATCCTTCAAAGTGATCACAAATGGTACAAGAATGCCAATGAATAAGGATAACAATGGTGTGGAGTTTCTGAAGCCACATTTTGAATGGATCGGTGAGGATTTCATGGAAGCCTCTCGAAATGCTAAGGCATTTAATAATCTTCTTTGTGTAAATTGATCAGAGTCAAATTAACAAGCTTCCAGAATTTGGAAATGCATATGAGTTGTGGAAGTCTTTGGAAATGATCAATGAGGGCACAAGCCAAGTCAAAGAGTCGAAGATCAACCAATTCATGTGCGAGTTGGATAGCTTTAAAATGGAAGTCTATGAAGACATTGAGCAAATGATTTCTAAGTTTATAATGATCGTGAATCAACTTAGCGCTTTGGGGAAAAATATTGACTCAAGTGATCAAGTGAAAAAAATTCTTAGGTCACTCTCTAAAGAGTATAGGATTTGCACCTCCTCCATCAAATATTTTGAAATTGAAATTGGATAATTTGATGGGGAAATTGTTAGAATATGAGATGGAGCTCAAGATGGACCTAAGGGAAGAATAAGAAAATAATAAAAATAAAATAATCCTTAAGTCATTTGTGAGAAAAATTGATGATGCTAGCTCAAGTGATGAAAAAGAATATAGTGATGATGAGTTGGCATATTTGACCAAGAAGTTCCTCAAAGCCAAAAAGTATAAAGGAAAATTTCGGTTGGATGAGAATTTGCCACATAAGCACAACAAATATAAAGTCATATGTTATGAGTGTGAAAAGTCGGGTCATGTGATTTTCGATTGTCCAATAAGAAGATTCAAAGGAAAATTCAAGAAGAAAGTGATGAATGCAACTTGGAGCGATAGTGACACTAGCTCATCCGAGGAGGAGAGCGATAGGGGAACAATAGATCTCTCTTTCATGGCTATTGATGATCTTTTGAGGAAAACGATGAGGAAAAAGTACATGATTCCTTTGAATATGATGAATTACTTGACACATCTAATAAATTACATGAATTATATCATTTTCTTAGGAAGAAACATAAATTGATCAAAAATAAGCATTCATCACTATTACACACTCATACATGGGTGTGAATTGTCATTGGATTGATGCATCATGAAACATGCAAAAATATTTATATAATGATTAAAGTAATTTTTGATGAATATGGTTTATTAGGTAAAATTTTAATAATTGATTTTGACAATGCATCTGCAAATACTACATTAATTAGAGATTTAAAATAAATATGCCAACCAAATTTAGGGGTAAATTTTTCATGTTCATTGCACATGTCATGTCCTTAATTTATGTGTTCAAGATGGTCTGACTTATTTAGAATAACACATTAATCCTATTAAGATTGCACTTAATTGTATTTGGTCATATTCTAATGTCATGAGAGAATAAGCCAAGTTTTGTAAATTAAATGGTGTTAAATCAGTAAAATTTTCACGAGATATTCCAACTCGTTGGAATTCAACTTATTTTCTTATAATTCAAACTTTTCAATATAAAGATGTATTATGTAATTTTTTTTTCCAACATGTTCAACATATAACACTTTTGCCTAGTCAATGAGATATTTGTGAAAATATTTTAGAAATTTAAAAAGTTTTTAATGATGTAACAAGTATTTTTAGTGGAGTTTATTATCCTACAATAAATTTATTTATTGTTGAATGTTTGAATATTGTCGGCACTCTATATAAACATGCTGAAAGTTTCAATATTAATGATATTATTTTATTTGAAGATATTACTGTTATGAAGAGAAAATAATTAACTTATTTTAAAGACATTTCATTACTTTATCTTATTGGCACAACTTTTTATCCTAAATTTAAATTAGAAGGTTTGAATAGTGGCTTACAAACTTACTATAAATTTTTAGGAATAGATGATGAAATTAATATTAGAAAAATAATATATGAAATAAAAAATGATTTACTATATTTATTTAATGATTATATCAGTAAATATAATTGACAATCATAAGGACAATCTAGTAGCGAACCTGTAATACATTCAAGACTTAGTATAGGTGATCGTTGGTTACTACAACGAAATAAAAAACATAGGGAAACCACGACTACCAACTCGGAATTATATAATTATTTATCAATAAATTTTGAGTTTCATCCTGAAAGTTTAATAAGTAAAAATTTTCAAAGTACTTGACTGTGGAACCGACATCAAAATATCTATCTTGTTTTATCAATTATTATTAAAGAGATGCTGACAGCACATGTTTCAACCGTTGCGGTTGAACAAGCCTTCAGCTTATGAGACAATATTATGGAAGTGAGATGGTCTTCATTACATTCAAGCACTTTAGAAGTAACAATATGTATAAATGATTAGACCGAGCGAATCTGATATAACAAGAATATGCCCCGATGACTTTGAAGATTTGTTCGACAATGCATCTGCAAATGCAAGCACAACGGGAGCTGAATGATCAATAATAGACACATATAATGATGATGAGTAAATAATTATAATGACCATTAATGGGGAACTATCTAAGAAAATATATGGAACTACGTGAATTTTGATTTCTCTCACCCCCAATAGGATACGTAGAAAACTTAAGTTCTTAAAAATTTAAGTTTAAGCTCTTTTATTTTATTTTAAATTTAAATTTTTAATATAATATAATATAATATAAAATCAAATTAATAAATTTCAAATCCCAATTTTTTTAAATTCAATTTTTAAATTAATTTAAAAAATGGAATCAACAAGAACCGTCCGGACCGGTCCAGGAGATAAAGCGTGTTAATATGATTATAAATTGATTTAAAGATTAGGGTAAAATGTACTTCAAGTTACAAAAGTAAGATGCAATGATATAATATCATTTTATATTTTAAAGAATTTTTCCACTAACTTTGTTCAACAATTAGACTTGGTCTAGCATATGAGGATTGGCACAAGTACATTTTCTTTTTTATCGGATATTCGTGCCAACTTATGCATATCTCGACTAATCTTCAGACATGTGTTTTGTGCTCTCATAAGTTTCACAGCATAGATCAAGGTAAGTTGTTGACTTTTTACATTAAAAGACATGATCGAACTTAAATCTAAGAGGAAGCAACCATGAGACCCATGAGGTTTGGCATAAGTACAATGTTCAATTTTTTTCTATAGAATCGGTAATAATCTTGTTATTAAAAATAATAAATATCGCATAAACATAAAATTGCTAAAAATTATTTATTGATCATTAAAAAATATTAAATAATCTAACAGTTTTATTATCCTAGTAATAATTAATTTAAATGAAAGCATATTTTTATTTTTTAATTATTTTTAATGAAATCATTCTATTTTTTAATATAAAATCATAATTAAAACGTTATAAAAAGATATTAAAAACTAAGAAATAAATTAAAATTTAAAAGGATATTTTTAGAGTGATTTTTTTTTTGTGACATTCTAATAAATTCAAAATTAAATCCATCAGAGTTGCCGTGTAAAATCACTCTAAGAACTCCGATTAATCTAGGATTTAATTAAATAACAAATATTTCAAGTTCCGAAGTCAACAGAGGTGGCTGGTGACAAGACCGTAATCAAATTTCTCCCATTCCTCGAACTACAAGTAGGGGCCCACAAACCACGCGGCAACAAAATAAACTCTCACGACCAATGCATGACTTTCACTGCACCTTCTTTTGCTGAACACAAAACATTGACTTGACCTTCTAATCTCTCTCTCTGTTTTTGTTTTTGTTTTTGTTTTTTTTCCAATCACATCTTTGATATTTACCCCTTGGTTGTTTCTTGATTATTCGCACATCCCATTTCCTCCCTCCCTCTCTTCTCTTGTCTTTCTAATGGCTCCAATATCTCTCCTTTTATCTTCTCTGCTCTCTTTCTCTCTCTTCATTTCACCTGCCCTCTCAACAAATTCTGAAGGTACCCACTACCCTTTTGCTCTTTCATCTTTATGGTTCCGTTTTTTTTTTTTTTTAAGCTTTGGTTGAGCTATAGAAATTTGATTTCTTTTCGGGTTAATAACATGCTGCTCCCTGATATTCTATGATTTCAAAAACAAGGTCATCGTTGGTCCATTCGTCTCAATGGGTCACTGATCCCTATTGATTGTCTGAAATACCTTGGCAGTTAAAGAGCAGGGGCGGCTGAGTTTCTTTTTGTTACAAATGGACAAATTATATACTTATTTAAGAAAACATTAAATGTCAGGGACATAGATGTTATTACCCTTTTTTATTGGCCTTTTTCTCTGTTTTTTGGTTTTCTGGGCAACTAAAAGATGGTGGTTTCAATTTTGCTGTTGTTTTAGTTTATTTTCTGAATAAATTTATAATTGTTTTTGTTGGTTTACAGGAAATGCTTTGCATGCTTTGAGAAGCAGGTTTAAGGACCCAACAAATGTGTTGCAGAGCTGGGACCCAACACTGGTGAATCCCTGCACTTGGTTTCATGTCAGTGTGATTCCAACAATCATGTGATTCGCTTGTAAGACTAATAAGATTCCCTTCTTTTTTGCTCTTTTTTTTGGGTTCTGTAATTTGTATGTGTTTTAATTCATTTAGTAGTAATTGTTGTTGATAGAGTACTCAGAAAATCCCGAATTTCAATACATAATGAGGGCTTATCTTCCCACCTCCCCTTACACATTTTACTTTTTGTCTCCCCTGTAATTTCCTATTTACCCTTTTCCTTTTACCAAAATTCCATTTTCAACTTTCAAATAAACTATATAAATCTAATTTTATTTATTATTGATATATACATACATATATATACATATATATATATATATATATATATAACATATTTTTTGATAAATTTAAAAAAAAAATATGTTATTATTATTTATTTTGTGTTTATTTATTCATTTAATTTTTGTGATTCTTTTTTAATTTATTTAACACTACTTATACATTATAAAAATGTTTTCATGTATATTAGAAAAATCAAAAAATCCAAAAAATTTATTTTATGAATTAATCTAATCTATGTTTATTTTATGAATTAATTTTATTAACAAAAATCAAAAAATTATAAAATATTTCTCATAGATTTGAAATAATTAAAAAATAATAATATAAAATAATTAAAAAAAAAAAGTTCGTCCCCTGGACGATCCTATCGTCCAAAGGGATCTTGGACGATATGATCGTCCAGGCCCAAGGGGGTCCCCCCTTGGGGACGATCCTTACTTCCTCTTTTTTTTTTTTCGAAAATAAAAAAATTATATTGTTTAAATTAAATTGTCACGTCCTAGTAACTCAAACAAACTTTAAATTTATATATATATATATATATATATAATTTTTTTAAAATTATTAAACTTTTTTTTCGAAATTAAAAAAAAATAATATATAATAATTAAAAAAAAAAAAAAAAAAAAGGGAGGGGGGGACGATTTGTTCCCCTCAAAAGGGGAACAATCGCCCTGGACGATCATCGTCCAGGGCTCCAGGCCCCAAGGGGGATGATTCCCTTGGGGCCAATTTTTGTTTTTTTTTTTTTTTTTTTTTTTTTATAAATTTCGAAAATAATAAAAAAAATTATATTGTTTAAAATATTTTTTTTATACATAAGTAGTTTAATTAAATTAAAATGAATTAAAAAAATTAAACGAATAGATAAAAAATATGTAATATTTATTAACAAAAATAAAAAATAAAAAAAAAATAATTAACATTTTATTAATTATTAATAAAATATTTAAATTTTATAATGTGTAAATTAAAAAAAAAAAAAAAAAAAGGAATTGTAAATATTGATAAGGGTTTTTTTGTAAATTCCAAAGGAGAGAGGGGGGAGGGGGATGTGTCAGTTGTCAGTGGGGGGGGGGGGGGGGGAAGATCAATTTTCTACATAATTCTAAATGAATTTTATGCTCGATCAGAATTTGGGATAATTTTTATCACAACGAGGCGAGACCGTTACGGAACATGAAATCCCGATTGCCATTCCTACTTGTTTGTTCATACCACTGAATTTTTTTTTTTTTGTGTCACAATTAATTTGTTCTTTTTGAATTTCAGGGACTTGGGTAACTCTAATATTTCTGGAACTTTGGGACCTGAGCTTGGCCAGCTCCACCATCTGCAGTACTTGTAAGTTGTATTGCTGTTTCTATTTTACTTTTTATCCCAGAATATATTTGTGACATGTTAATAATGTCTTGTGTTCGTTGTCTGAGAAAACTTAAGAAAAAAATATTTTGAATTCTCAAATTTTTAGAAACTCATGGTTAGGTTCAATTTTTAGGAACTGAACAAATGAACCATTTCCCTGCTCTTTGAACAAGTTGGTAGACTATTTTTTCCCTATATATGTTAAGTGATTTTGTGTTAAATTCAAAATTGGCCTGCAGGGAGCTTTACCGGAATGATATCGGAGGGAAAATTCCGCAAGAGTTGGGAAGTTTGAAAAGCCTTATTAGCATGGATTTGTATGACAACAGATTCGAAGGAGAAATACCAAAGTCCTTTGCCAAATTGAAGTCACTTAGATTCTTGTAAGCATCTTTTACATTGATCAACATCAAAGTTCATGTTCACAACTTCAAATCACATTAAACTCTAATTTTGATATCGTTGAATTGATATATAGGCGGCTGAACAACAACAACAAACTAACAGGATCAATTCCGAGGAAACTCACCACCCTATCAAACCTCAAAGTCTTGTAAGTTGAGACAAATATTTGAACTCATGAGACTTAATTCAGTTCATGAGATTAGGTAATGATGATTTTTCACTAGTTATGTTTTGATTCTTTTTTTTTTTTTTCTTTTTAAATTGTTGCAGTGATGTTTCGAACAATAATCTCTGTGGAACAATCCCCGTTGATGGCCCTTTTAGAAGCTTTCCAATGGAAAGGTACTATACTACCATTTAAATCATAAATCATAATTGACTGTGCCGGTTATATTTACCATGCCGTAAGTTTATGCTTAATTGTTGGAAACACTTGGTATTGCTCCCAAGTTACATGTTCTTTGCGTCTAAGCTGTGACCCTTGAAATGAATGATTGCGTGATTAACTCAAAAAACATTTTAGTTTACTGAGATATCGACTATAATCGCTCCAAGTGGATATGTCTCGACCATTTACTCTGTGTCAAAATTATTTGGAACATATTTAGCACATACTGACTACTGAGTAATGAAAACTCTCTCTGTTTTGACTTATCATGTACATTGGCTCATATATTGCTATTCTTTCAGTCTTTCCTACTACTTATTGAGCATTTTATATTATTTTTGTCTATTAAATCTTCATATTTGGATCAGGCAATTATAAGAAGCATTTAACATTTTACAACCTACCCACACATGTAATCTATCCTAATGCTAGATGCATATTGATGTGCTATTGTTGATAAATTGACTGAATGAGTAGGTCTCTTCCTTATATATTGCACTCCCACCCCACCCAATCCAAACCCCAAATTAAAAATATCCCCTAAGACTTGAACCCGTGATATCGTACTTTCAATACAAGAGTTAGATCAACTAAACTCTGGAGATAATTGACCGAGTTGTTTGTTTCCTCGTTTCATTTCAGTTTTGTTAATAATAGACTAAATGGACCAGAGCTGCAAGGACTGGTGCCTTACGACTTCGGATGTTGAAGAAGGTTGAAATCTGTCGATCTTCTATTAAAGACTGTAATCTTGAGACTCATTTAGGGTAAAGTTATATTGTGTATGTAGCTTTGATCAAATGGCTAGTTATATTATATATTTGCAATGGCAATGGCAATGGCATACTGATACTGTTCATGTATGAAGTAACTACAGCAAGCAAAATAAGATTAATGCGGTTTTCAATACCTGCAATTTTAGTCTTATCCCAGGAAACAAGAAATTGCTGTCTTTGCTGGTGCATTTCAAATAACTAGTATTATAATTATTTATCAGTTACATAATCAAGATGCAAGTTCATTAGGTCTTATACTAATCAAATGACTAGTATTATAATTATTTTTCAGTTACATAGTTTTCTATAGACTGAACAGAGAAATTTAGAATGGTGTAGTGTAATCGTCATATAGATCTAAAGTTCTCACTCTATCATTCTTTGGAATAATTCTGAACAAGTCTGAATTGGAAAAAAAAAAAAATGCTTTCATTCATTGTAGAGATTAGGTGACACTTAAAAAATTTAAAAATATTTAATATTTTAATAATAAAAAATTAATTGCGGAGATTATATGTCGAGGATAAAGTTTAAAAATATTTAACTTTATATATGTGTGTTTCTCATTTTAATAATTTATTATTTTTAATTAATAATTTAATTTTTAAAATTAATTTTAGAGATATTTTAATTTTATAATTTAATAATAAAAAATTAACTGTATAAATTAAGTGATACATATTAAATTAATAGGTTCGTTACTTTAATATGAGATTATATTTTTATATTGTAATAAAATTCTTATTTTAATTTTTAATAATAAAAAATTAATTTAAAGATTAGATGTCACGTATTAATTAATATATTTATTATTTTAATAGGAAATTATGTTTTCATTTCTTATTTTAATAGGAAGATTATGTTTTTATTATAATATTTTTTTTTATTTATAATATTTTTTTTTATTCAATAGATTTATTGATTTAATTTTATAATTTAACAATATTTCTTATTTTAATATGATAGTATAATATGTTTTCTTATTACAATATAGTTCTTATGAAATTATAATATGTATTTTTATTATAATAAGTTTTATTTTTTTATAGATTTGTTAATTTAATTTTATAATTTAATAATGAGTCGTCACATGATATGATGAGAAGATTTAAAAATATTTAACTTATATAAATATATAAATTATTTTTTTTATTCCCATTTTGTCCTCGATTTTAATACACCTATGATTTTCCACAAGTACTATTGTCAATGAAAGAAACAGTTTGCTTGAACAATTTCACAGCACTTTCAACCTATGATGATTCACTCCTTTAATCTCATAAACCTTTGCTTCACTGGCCACCCATTCTCCAACTTCTCAACATGGTACCATCCTCTAAACTTAAGCATATCCTGTTCAGGAAGAACCACCATCAACTCACGGTTCATGAAAATCATTTTTCAAAAATAAAAGTGTCTTATTTCATATTTGGTTATCACCTACATATATTTTTGAAAAATATTTTCAGACGTTTGACGCATCCAATATTTTTTTCGGAAGATATTTCTGATGATTAGATGTGAGTTATTGAAACTTTGAAGAAAAAAAAATTATTTTTCATAAAATGACTTACGGATTTATGTTTCATAAGTCATTTTCTTGAAAAATTGCTAAATTTTTCCATTAGATGTGAGTTATGATTTTCGAAATATATTTTATGATAGTTAGATGTGAGTTATTGAAACTTTGGTGAAAAGGAAAAAAAATTATTAATGACTTACGAATTTATGTTCCATAAGTCATTTTCCTGAAAATGGCTAAATTTCACTGGATCTAGACCTAGAATATTAGTTTATGATAATTTGTCAATTATGCAGTCATATATATTGCTGCATTTTTACTGAAATCAGGTTAATAAATGATGAGACAATTTCCATCCATTCAATAATAATCATGTCATCTTTTCACAACTAGTTCTTAATGTGTTCTAGTCATGTTGACAACTAGTTATTAAAAATCAAGTAAATTATTTTGTTCATAACAATGTATTGAGTAATTATTATTATTTATTCCTTCTGTACCTATTTGATAAGGTGAGTTTTTATTTTTGATAGTCTCAAATTATAGTTCATTTGTCTTATTAAAAAAATTAAATTAAGAACGTACTAATACGTCCTTATTATTGTGCATTTTTATCAATAAAAATAAATTTGTGTAGGAGCGAAACGAGATTTACCGCTATGCCTATGACGTCGGCGACCACGATACTTTTGAGCCCGCAGCTCGTAAAGAGTATGGATTAGCCCACGGGGAACTAATCGGAGAATAAATGAATCGTCATCCAATATAAAACACTGTAAATGATTTAAGGCCGCACTTGTAAGTGTTCATAGAACATGCCAATGATCTCTAAGTAGATTTAATGTGTGAATAATCAAAATAAGATTGCGGAATTAAACTTACATTGACTGGCTCGGATGATGGATTTCAAAAATTTGTATGTGGTGAAGAGCTCCAAGCTTTTTTTTGTGTTCCAAACTCAAGGAATTGGTTTCTCTATCACCTTGATTCACTCTTTGAAGTGCTAGCTCATAAGAATTTTTGCAACAAAAACTCTAAGGGAGAGGGAGAGAGTCACGACAAATTGCAAGAGAGGGAAAGAGAGAGAGTTTGTTTTGTGTATTTGATTTCTTAAAATCAATTACCAATTACCAAACAAAAGTTGGTAAATGTCTTACAAAAGGCAAATGTGTTTTACAAGTTTCCACCAACAACTTCTATCACCAAAAAGGTGATTAAATGTGACAAATGATGTAAGTTGGTGGGCCCCACTTTAAATTCAAAATTCAAGTGGGCTTGCATAACACACTACGGGCCCGGGTTCGTTTAATCCGATTAAACAAATTTTCCGTCGCGACGTAATTAAATTCAATTTAATTAAATAATAATGTCTCGCAAAATTATTACGAAAGTCGCTTGCGAATTAATTCTAAATTAATTTATTCGCCCAAATTAAAATCCAATTTTAATTCCGATTTAAAATCTAATTTCAATTAATATATCCAATATATTATTTAATCGATTAATTCCAAATTAATCGTTCTCTCTATTCTATCCGAATTTTATCCCAGATAAATTCTTGCCGCAATTAATCATAGATTAATTTTCTCTCTCATAATTAATCCCAGATTAATTCTGTTCGAGTCAAATGTCATCGGTGAATCTTTGGGAAGTGACCCATGAGATCCCTGGATATGTTGGCAGTAAATCCGGTCGTCGGACTATCCGAACATGTGCGTACCTAGTACCGGGTTCTTACCGATTTACAAGACATTGTTGGCTTCTAGCAAAACACTGTGCCTACCCAATTTTTCAGAAATATTATTTTAAGGAATACATAATCTTTATCAAGCGTAGTATACTAAGTATTGCACATTACGATCCAGTATCGAATGTCACATGCTAGACCTGGGCTGGAATTGTGTCTGCCTCGTACAAAGCATATATCGGATCACTAGCAACTAGTCTCTGTAATCAGATAATCATGACCTTGTCATATTATCCCGATAGCTGCAACATATAAGAGTATCAGTTCTGTATCCCTGCGTGATCATCATCTCCATATGACTGAAGTGATACTTCCATCTTGACATCACACCCAATACACTACAATTCTCAGTAAACCCAGAAGAGGCGTACACAGAACTGTTAAAGCCCCGGATGACAAAAACCAAAGTGTACTGATTGTCGCAAATATTAGCAATGCAAGTCTCAGGTTAAGACCAAATACACCTACCTATTCGGATTCGCGATTCCCATAGACACTAGTCATACTACCAATGGGATTCACACTTGCATAAGTATCCAATATTTAAATTATGAGAACTATGCCGTTAAGCTTTCATAACGCGCACAAGTGCAATACTAGTCTATTCCGTATTATCGATGTCCCGTCTCGATAATACTACGACTAGGGATATTTAATGATTAAATAATTCGTGGATTGATAGTGTCTCATATCTTATTAATCCGGAACTAATCATAAAGACTTTTATCATTTATATATATTCAAGTAATCTAATTACAAAATGATAAAATAGCAATTTCCTTTGTCACATAGTTAATTTGTACAAAAACCACAATGTCTTTTACAAATAGTGATGCTATGGGTCATAATTGTCCAACAATCTCCCACTTGGCTGATAGCCAATCACTCAAGTATCTAACACCCGAACTATGTACATGTCGCTCAAACTTCTGCTGAGAAATAGCTTTCGTCAGTGGATCTACAATGTTGTCATTTGAAGCGATCTTTTCGATCTTCACATCGCCACGATGAATGATCTCACGAATCAGATGGAAACGTCGAAGTACATGCTTGGATCGTTGATGAGACTGCGGATCCTTAGCCTGCGTTATAGCCCCGTTATTATCACAATACAAAGGAACAGACTCAGCTGCTAACGGAACTACTCATAATCCAATTAGGAATTTACGGATCCAAACTGCCTCTTTTGCTGCTTCAGCTGCAACGATATATTCTGCTTCTGTTGTTGAATCGGCAACAGTCTCTTGCTTGGAAGATTTCCAGCTCACTGCTCCGTTGTTCAAACAAAATATGTACCCATATTGCGATTTAGAGTCGTCTTTATCGGTTTGGAAACTTACGTCGGTGAATCCAGTCACCTCAAGTTCTCCATCTCCATAGGCTAAGAAAGCATCCTTAGTTCGTCTAAGATACTTAAAGATGTTCTTAACCGCAACCCAGTGACCATACTTAAAGATCGTCTAGATCATATTCTTTTATGATCTCATCAAAACGTTGGTTCCAAGAACGCGATGCTTGCTTCAATCCATAAATGGATCGATTTAACTTGCAAACCTTGTTTGCATATTTGGGTACGACAAAACTGTCAGGCTGTTGCTATTAAACATCCTCCAAAAGGTTCCGTTAAGGAAAGCGGTTTTGACGTCCATCTGCCATATTTCATAATCGAAATATGCAGCAATAACAAGCATTATCCGAATGGATTTAATCATGGCAACAGGTGAAAAAGTTTCATCGTAATCGACACCATGTCGTTGACGATACCCTTTCACTACAAGCCTAGCTTTGTACGTTTGTATGTTGCCATCCATGTCTGTCTTTTTCTTGAAGACCCATTTACAACCAATCGGCTTTACGCCTTCTGGTGCATCAACCAGTGCCCAGACGTGGTTGGTATACATGGAATCCATTTCGGACTTCATGGCATCTTGCCATAAAGCGGAGTCGATACCTTGTATCGCTTCCTCATACGTAGTCGGCTCATTATCCTCAATAAGATTAATATCCACATGAGGTGAGATCAGAAACCCATACCTCTCAGGTTGTTTGTTGGCTCTCTCTGATCTACGCGGTTCTTGTGTATCAGAAGATTGTGGTACAGTCTCATCCCTGATGATCTGTTCATGTTCTGTTAAGGAATCGGTCCAGGAACAGTATCACTCTGATTTTCATCGAGTTCTACTTTCCTCCCACTTACCACTGCATTTAGGAATTCCTTTTCGAGGAATACCGCATATACAACAACAAATACCTTGTTCTTGTGGGTTGTAGAAGTAATATCATTTGGTTTCCCTAGGATAACCTACAATAGACACTTATCCGATTTGGGGTCTAGTTTGGTACCATCTAAACGTTTAACGTATGCCAAGCATCCCCAAATCTTTAGGATTGAGAAACCCAGTTCTTTCCTGTCCATATTTCATATGAAGTCTATCCAACAGACTTTGACAGAACCTTATTCAAAATAAGTATTGCATTGTTCATGCATATCCCTAGAAGGAAATTGTTAGCTCAGTGCGACTCATCATAGACCTTACCATGTCCAACAAAGTTCGGTTTCTCCGTTCGGACACACTGTTTAATTGAGTTGTTCCGGGAGGAGTCCAATGTGAAAGAATACCATACTCTTCAGGTAATCAAGAAACTCATTGCTCAAGTATTCTCCACCACGGTCCGACCGTTAATGTTTTAATACTTTTACCGGTCTGTTTTTCTACTCCGTGTCGAATGTCATGATTATCCGATTATAGAGACTAGTTGCTAGTGATCGATATATGCTTTGTACGGGGTAGACACAATTCCAGCCTTAGGCCTTACATGTGACATCTGATACTAGATCGTAATACGCAATACTACGTATACTACGCCTGACAAAGATTACATATTCCTTTAAAGAATATTCTGGAGAATTGGGTAGGCACGGTGCTTGCTAGAAGCCAACCATGTCTTGTAAATCGGTAAGAACATGGTACGGGGTACGCACGTGTTCAGATAGTCCGACGACCGGATTTACTGCCAACATATCCAGGGATCTCATGGGTCGCTTCCCAAAGATTCACCGATGACGTTTTACTCGAACGGAATGAATCTGGGATTAATTATGAGAGAGAGAAAAATTAATTTAGAATGAATTACGGTAAGAATTTATCTGTGATAAAATTCGATTAGTTGAGAGAGAATGATTAATTTGGAATTAATCGATTAAATAATATATTCGATATATTAAATGAAATTAGATTTCAACGCAGAATTAAAATTAGATTTTAATTCGAGCGAACGAATTAATTTAGAATTAATTCGCGAGCGACTTTCGTAATTATTTTTTGAGACATTATTATTTAATTAAATTTGATTTAATTAAGTCGCAACGAAAAATTCGTTAATTTGGAATTAACGAACCCAAGCCCGAAATATGATTAGCGGGCTCACTAGAATTTTGAATTTAAAAGTGGGGCCCACAAGTCACATCACTAGTCAACTTTGTCATTTTAGCTTGATGGAAGTTGTTAGTTGGTGTTAGCTTGTAAGTTACACAAGCATTATTTTATTTTGACTTGTGATAGACTTTTACCAACTCTTGGAGATTTGGTATTTGTCATATTGATTTTGAAAATCAAAGTAAGTAACACAACACTTTTTCTCTCTCAATTTTTGCCAAGGCCGAAACCTCTTTTCCTCTATCCCATTGGAATTACCGTGAGCTTTTGAGGTCATGCTTCTTGATTTTTGTTTCAAAAATATTGCATGCTAGCACATCAAAGGAGTCAACAAAGGTGTTAGGGACACTAACCCTTGAGTTTGGAATTCAAATGAGGGCTTGGAACTCAACATTCATACAAAGGAAGGCAAAAAATTTTGTTATCTCCACATCTACCATTGCTGATCTATGTAAGTATTTTTCCGCAATCTTACATAGTTTATTCACACAATTTTATGCTTAATAGATCCTTGGCATGTTCTAGGAGAACCTAACAATGGTATCAGAGACAATTTAAGCATAAAATAAATCTAGGGTTCATGACTTTAAATTTGGGATTTTTGGCTTGGAGCTTAATTTGCCTAAATTGTTGGTTGGGATATGTTTATATGATGTTCAATTGGATTTGTGCATTATTGTAATTGTGAAAAATTGATAGGATTAATTTTCCCCAAAATATACCATTGGCCGAATATGATACCCTAGGAATGCTCATGGTTAATTTTTGAAATTTAACAATTGGATGTGTTGATGGCATGATAGAAATATTGAATGTTGATTTAATTAGATTGAAATCAAATTGAATGATTTTTGTATGCTTTGCCGTGAGCCTTGATGCATGTTATAAGATTGATTTTACTTCAATTTGTGTTGGACATGAATTGGAAATGTCGAGCATGATTAATTGAATTAATTAGTGTTTTGGAAGCATTAGATTAATTAATTAATTATGGTAATTACACTTGAATTGAATTATTTGTAATTTGGAATAATAAGTTAATTTAATTTATTGTATTGGGCTTAATGGGCTTGGTTTGGCCAAGTTTGTTTTAGGATAATTAGTTGGATCCAATTGGGCCTAAAACCATTTCCATAAGTCCAAATATTATAATTGGCCTTTAAAATTTTAATTGGGCCTAATGGGCCTAAATTGATTTTTGGCATAGGGTGATTCCTAATTGGGCCTTGGCATATTGGGTTTGACCCATAATTGCCAAAGCCCATGCCTAAAGAATTAATTAAAAGCCCATTGGACTTTAATTGAATAGTATTGGATACTAATTGGGCTTTTGAGATCCATAAAGATTGGATTTGGAATCCAAGTCTAAAAGGCACTATTAAAAGTGTAATTATTTAATTTGGAATTAAATATAAATTAGTATTGAACATAATCTAAATTAGTCGCAATAAGGGTACATATATGGTTTGAATAACAGAACAGTGAGCTGGAAATCTTCCAAGCAAGATACTGTTGCCGAATAAACAACAAGAGCAGAACATTGCTGCAGCTGAGGCAGCAATAGAAGCATTTTGGATTTATATAATCCTAATTGGATTAGGAGTAGTTCTGTTAGCAGCTGAGCTAGGCTACAGCACAGGCTAAGGAACCACAGTCTCATCAATGATCCAAGTATGTACTTCGACTAATTCATCTGATTCATTCGAT
Organism: Zanthoxylum bungeanum; assembly: GCA_019454045.1. NCBI lineage: Eukaryota > Viridiplantae > Streptophyta > Magnoliopsida > Sapindales > Rutaceae > Zanthoxylum > Zanthoxylum bungeanum. The sequence continues at coordinate 63,296 of SKCR01017062.1, read as the reverse complement.
CATACATCGTGGTGATGTGATGATCGAATAAATTGCAACAGATGATAACCTTGAAAATCCGCTGACGAAAGCTGTTTCTCAGCAGAAATTTGAGCAACCCGTACATAGTCAGGTGTTAGACACTTGAGTGATTGGCTATAGGCCAAGTGGGAGATTGTTGGACAATTATGACCCTTAGCATCACTATTTGTATAGAACATGGCGTTGTTGTACAAATTAACTATGTGACAAAAGAAATTGCTCTTTTATCATTTGTAATTGGATTACCTGGATATATAAATGATAAAAGTCCATATGATTAGTACCAGATTAATAAGATATGAGACAATATTAATCCACGTAAGGTTTAATCATTAAATATCCATAGTCGTAGTATTATCGAGACTGGACATCGATAATGCGGAATAGGCTAGTATTACACTTGTGCGTGTTATGAAAGCTTAATGACATAGTTCTCATATATTTAAGTATTGGATACTTATGCAAATGTGATAGGAGGTTCTGTTTGCCGATGGTACGGAAACAGCTTCGCTCTGGATAGACCCCTCGGAATCCCATTGGCAGTTTGACTATGTGTCTATGGGAATCCGAATCAGGGTATGTGTATTTGGTCTTAACCTGAGACTTGCATCGCTAATACTTGCGACAATCAGTATACATTGGTTTTGGTCGTCCGGGGCTTTAACAGGTTCTGTGTACGCCTCTTCTGGGTATATTGAGAATCATAGTGTATTGGGTGTGATGTCAAGATGGAAGTATCACTTCAGTCATATGGAGATGATGATCACGCAAGATACGAAACTGGTATTTTTGTATGCTGCAGCTATCGGGATAATATGACAAGGTCATGATTATCCGATTATAGAGACTAGTTGCTAGTGATCCGATATTGCTTCGTACGGGGCAAACACAATTCCAGCCCTAGGCCTTGCATGTGACATCTGATACTGGATCGTAATACGTAATACTACGTATACTACGCCTGATAAAGATTACATATTCCTTTAAAGAATATTTCTGGAGAATTGGGTAGGCACGATGCTTTGCAAGAAGCCAACTATGTCTTGTAAATCGGTAAGAACGTGGTACCGGATACGCACGTGTTCGGATAGTCCGATGACCGGATTTACTGCCAATATATCGAGGGATCTCATGGGTCGCTTCCCAAAGATTCACTGATGACGTTTGACTCGAACGGAATTAATCTGGGATTAATTATGAGAGAGAGAAAAAATAATCTAGGATTAATTACGGCAAGAATTTATCTGGGATAAAATTTGATTAGTAGAGAGAATGATTAATTTGGAATTAATCGATTAAATAATATATTCGATATATTAAATGAAATTAGATTTCAACGCGGAATTAAAATTAGATTTTAATTCGGGCGAACGAATTAATTTAGAATTAATTCGCGAGCGACTTTCGTAATAATTTTACGAGGCATTATTATTTAATTAAATTTGATTTAATTAAGTCGCAACGGAAAATTCGTTAATTCAGAATTAACGAACCCGAGCCCGAAATTTGATAAGCAGGCCCACTCGAATTTTGAATTTAAAAGTGGGGCCCACAAGTCACATCACTAGTCAACTTTGTCACTTTAGCTTGATGGAAGTTGTTAGTTGGTGTTAGCTTGTAAGTTACACAAGCATTATTTTATTTTAACTTGTGATAGACTTTTACCAACTCTTGAAGATTTGGTATTTGACATATTGATTTTGAAAAATCAAAGTAAGTAACAAAACATATTTTCTCTCTCAATTTTGGCCAAGGCCGAAACCTCTTCTCATCTCTCCCATTGGAATTGTCGTGAGCTTTGAGCTCATGCTTCTTGATTTTTGATTCAAAAATCTTGCATGCTAGCACATCAAATGAGTCAACAAATGTGTTAGGGACACTAACCCTTGAGTTTGGAATTCAAAGAAGGGCTTGGTACTCAACATTCATACAAAGGAAGGCAAAAAAATTTGTTATCTCCACATCCACCATTGCCGATCTACGTAAGTATTTTTCCGCAATCTTACATAGTTTATTCACACAATTTTATGCTTAATAGATATTTGGCATGTTCTAGGAGAACCTAACGGACATCACACCCAATACACTACAATTCTCAGTAAACCCAGAAGAAGCGTACACAGAACCTGTTAAAGCCCCGGACGATAAAAACCAAAGTGTACTGATTATCGTAAGTATTAGCGATGCAAGTCTCAGGTTAAGACCAAATACACCTACCTTGATTCGGATTCCATAGACATATAATCATACTACCAATGAGATTCTGGGTGGTCTATCCAGAGCAAAGCTGTTTCCGTACCATCGGCAAACACAACCTCATATCACACTTGCATAAGTATCCAATACTTAAATATATGAGAACTATGCCGTTAAGCTTCCATAACGCGCACAAGTGTAATACTAGTCTATTCCACATTATCGATGTTCAGTCTCGATAATACTACGACTAGGGATATTTAATGATTAAACCGTTCGTGGATTGATAGTGTCTCATATCTTATTAATCTGGAACTAATCATAAGGACTTTTATCATTTATATATATTCAAGTAATCTAATTAAAAAAATGATAAAATAGCAATTTCCTTTGTCACATAATTAATTTGTACAAAAACCACAATATCTTTTTACAAATAGTGATGGTATGGGTCATAATTGTCCAACAACACTACACCCCTCGCAAGGTCCGACCTGAAATCGGTTTGAGATCAGAATGGTCTCTTACTGATACCAGTATAATATCTAGGTTCAAAAGAGGATCAGTGTATCTTATAATGCAAGAATCACACATAGCAATTTATATAACAAACAGGGCGCAATCATAATAAAAAGAATGATAAAATGCGAATTAAACATTCGAAGCTTGGCCGAACAAAATTTTGTACATACTTAATGTCCGAATATTTTTATTAACATCCGGTCAGATTTATGTCACATCAATGTCCGACCGGACTTGGTGGAAGTTGGGGCGGATATGCTACGTAAGACAGAAACATAAAATCATGTATGGCAACAAATAATAAGGGTATGACATGCTTGAAACTAATAACCATAAGCCATATTCATGGCTTCTAATTATAACAAATTGGCTTCAGCCTTCGCATATGATGATTTATCTTTGATTATAGCAAATCCTCCTGATAAAGTGTTATAAAATAAGAGAGAAATAAAAGAAAAAAGTATCTTGTAAAGTTGCAGACTTTTCTTATTAATTCTAAATTATAAATTACAAGAGATGTTCTCTATTATTAGGGAGATATTAGGTTAAGATTGTTATCCCTAAGTAATGTGAGATAAACTAAACTTGTAAATATTAAAGTGATGGATCACATTATTTACAACATATTTTGACTTTTCTTTTAAATTTTTTATTCAACTGGTTAAATGACTAATATACTCCTATTATGTCAGTAAAAATATAACTCGGTTAACGGTGTTGGAAAATGCTTATGAGTAATCATTTTGAGGCATAATTTTAAGCATGATCCACTTCGTGTTAGTGGTTGTTATTGAATGATTCGGATACTCCTCCGTGAGTAGTTCGAAATGGTATATTCATATGCTTAAAATGGTGCTTGGGTGAATGAGAAATTGTTGCTCAATGTTCACCCATTGGTGTTGGAAAATAAAGGTAAATGTGATTGTCCTATATAGGAAAGCTATAAGAGAGAAAATGTCTTTATATATAATTACTCATTTGTAGATGGGTAAGTGTTATAAGGATGAAGGCTCTCTCTACGTGCGCGCACATGGGGGTGCAAATCAAAATCTGGTCAGGCCTGACTCGTGTGCACCCGCGCGTCCTGCGTACACAAATGCCGGACAAAATTGTGCGGGCCCGGCCCTGCCAACTTTTGCTAGTCTCTTTGTTTTCCAAACCTTTTGAAGTGTTCCATAAAAGTTAATTAATTCCATTAATTAATTTGGTACTTCAAACGAAATGTCTCATTAATGAATGATAAATGGCATACTTATCTTTTTAACCTTCTTCTATTTATAGAGAGCATTATTTTCGGTTTTGATAGGGAAAAATAATACACCAAAAACGCTTGGTACTTTTACCTCGATTTCTCTTTGCTTTTTGGTTTTTTTTGGAAGAGTTCAAACACTTTTGTGGTTCGTTGGTAACAGGTTTTGGTGGTGCCCATACTCGTTCGTTTTCCGTTGTATCCTGGGAAATAATCGTCTCACGTTCTACTGCACCTTCGGTAGGGGATAAATTTATTTTAAGGATATTGTTGACATCAACAAGCCTCGGGAAGGTGAAGCAGTGTTTTACTTTCAGGGTCTGCCTCTGCTCTCAGCGTCTGCCTCTGCTCTCAGCGTCTGCCTCTGCTCTCAGCATCTGCCTCTACTCTCAGCGTCTGCTGCGAGGGTCTGCTCTGTGGGTCTGACGTGAGGGTCTGATTTCAGGATATGCCGAGAAGGTCTGCTGGGTTGAAATTAAGCCTAATTCAGATTTCCTTGTAACTACCAGAATACTTGTAATACAGTCTTAAAACAAAATTCGTCTGTGGATATGGAAATCAGTCCAAACAGTAGATCCAAATATGGCAGCCTCTTCGGCTGGCCATAATGTTGTGGCAGCCTCTGTGGCTGGCCAAAGTGTTGTGGCAGCCTTTTCGGCTGGCCAACATGCTTCAGCCTCTGGGCTTAATCTGGCAGCCTCTGGGGCTGGCCAAAGTGTTGCTGCCTCTATGGCTAGTCAACCCATTGGACATGTGAGCCATGTCAATCTTGCTGCTGAGAAACCTGAAAAATTCACTGGTCAGAATTTCAAAAGGTGGCAACAGAAGATGTTCTTTTACTTGACCACGTTGAACCTTGCGAAGTTCCTAAAGGAAGATACTCATGTACCCGCGGAGGGTGAGATTGATATCCAAGTAATCAGTGCAATCGATGCTTGGAAACATTCTGAATTCCTATGTCGGAATTATGTGCTGAATGGGCTGAGTGATTCCTTGTACAGTGTGTACGCCGGAACGAAAACAGCAAAAAGGGCTTTGGGAATCTTTAGATCGAAAATATAAAACTGAGGATGCCGGTTCTAAGAAATTTGTCGTAGGCCGATTCCTAGATTTTAAGATGATTGATTCCAAAACTGTATTAAGCCAAGTACAAGAACTGCAGATTATTCTAGCAGAAATTCATGCTGAGGGGATGAGTTTAAGTGAAACCTTCCCAGTAGCCTTGATAATTGAGAAACTACCACCTGGTTGGAAAGATTTAAAAAGTTATCTAAAGCACAAGCGAAAAAGAAATTAGCATTGAAGACTTGGTTCTTAAGCTCAGAATTGAGGAAGATAACTGAGTATCTGACATGAGAGGAATATCTCATGAGGCCAAGGCAAATGTTGTTGAACATGGCCATAAGAACAAGAACCCTAAGAACAAATGGTCAAAGATGGGCCCTAAATGAGGAGTTTCCAAGAAATCAAAATTTCAAGGAAGATGCTTCAACTGTGACAAAATGGGTCACAAGTCTTCTGAGTGCAGATTGTCGAAGAAGAAAAAGAAACAAGAGGCTAATGTGCTGGAAAACATGACTCAAGATGTTTCAGACATTAACCTTTCTGCTGTGGTTTCTGAGGTGAATCTGGTGGGTTTTAACCCAAGAGAGTGGTGGATTGATACTGGTGCCACTCGACATGTGTGCTCGGACAAGAGCATGTTTTCTTCATTTGAGCTTGCTGGTAATGGGGAAAAAATATACATGGGTAATTCAGCAACATCTGAGATTGAAGGTCAAGGAAAGGTGATTCTGAAAATGACCTATGGGAAAGAGTTGACTCTGAACAATGTTCTGTATGTACCATAAATACGGAAGAATCTTGTGTCTGGATCGCTTCTGAACAAACACGGATTCCGGATGGTGTTCGAGTCTGATAAAGTAGTTTTGACTAAAAATGGGATGTATGTGGGAAAAAGGTATGTAACTGATGGGCTCTTTAAGCTCAATGTAATGGTTATTAAACCCAAAAATATCAATAAAGCTAGTTCTTCTGCTTATATTGTTGAGTACTCTAATCTATGGCATGGTAGATTGGGACATGTTAATTTTAATTCATTGCGGAAATTAATTAACATGAATCACATTCCCAATTTTAAAATTGATAACAGACATAAGTGTGATACTTGTGTTGAGGCAAAACTAACTAGATCATCTTTTCATAGTATTGAAAGAAACTCTGAACCACTTGATCTAATTCATACCGATGTATGTGATTTTAATTCAATACAATCGAGAGGCGGTAATAAATATTTTATTACCTTTATTGATGATTGCACGAGATTTTGCTATGTGTATTTGATGAAAATCAAGGATGAAGCTATAGAGAAATTTGTTCTCTATAAGAATGAAGTTGAGAACCAACTGAATAAAAGAATTAAGGAGTTAAGAAGTGATCGTGGTGGTGAGTATGTTTTTCCTTTTGAATCACTTTGAACAAAATGGAATCATACATCAAACCACAGATCTTTATTCACCTCAATCCAATGGGATTGCGGAACGGAAGAATCGTACATTGAAAGAGATGATGAACACTATGTTAATCAGCTCTGGCTTACCTCAGAATATATGGGGAGAAGCTGTTTTATCAGCTAATTACCTTTTAAATAAGGTACCACAAAAAGAAGTAGGGAAAACTCCTTATGAAATGTGGAAATGAATGGTACCTTCCTATAAATTCCTCCGAGTGTGGGGGTGTCTTGCCAAAGTAGTCATTCCTCCACCTAAGAAGGTGAAGATAGGACCAAAAATTGTTGATTGCATTTTCATATGATATGCACATAATAGTAATGCCTATCGATTTCTTGTGCATGAGTCTAATATACCAGATATTCACAAGAATACGATAATAGAGTCGAGGAATGCATCCTTTTTCGAATATGTTTTTCCCTGTAAAACTAATTCGAATTCAAATGTGCACAAACGGGCACCTGAGACTATCATTGAAGATAGTCAGGACCAAGAACACATAAATGTTCCAGGGGATCAATAAGTTGTTGAACTTGAACCAAGACGTAGCAAAAGAGCTAGAACGGAAAAATCATTTGGTCCAGATTTTCTGACATTTTTGCTAGAGAATGATCCTCAAAGCTATAACGAAGCTGTAAGGTCAGCTGATGGTGTTTTGTGGAAAGATGCCATCAATAGTGAAATTGATTCCATCTTACAAAACCACACCTGGGAGTTAGTAAATCTTCCTTCAGGATTTAAACCTTTAGGGTCCAAGTGGATTTTCAAAAGGAAAATGAAGGTAGATGGATCAATTGATAAGTACAAAGCAAGACTTGTAATTAAAGGTTACCGACAACGTGAAGGTCTTGATTACTTTGATACTTACTCTCCTGTAACAAGGATAAATTCCATAAGGATGATACTAGCAATTGCAGCTTTGCGCAATCTTGAGGTACATCAGATAGATGTGAAAACAGCCTTTCTAAATGGCGATTTAGATGAAGAAATCTACATGGAACAACCTGAAAGCTTTATAGCTCCAGGACAAGAAAAGAAAGTCTGTAAGTTAGTTAAATCCTTAAATGGATTAAAACAAGCTCCAAAACAGTGGCATAAAAAGTTTGAAGACACCATGTTGTCAAATGGTTTCACAATCAATAAATGTGATAAATGCATTTATGTCAAAGAGACAAAAGTTGTCTATGTCATTTTATGTCTCTACGTTGATGACATATTGATTGTCGGGAGTAATGTTAAAATGGTGAAATCTACCAAGAATATGCTGAAATCTAAGTTTGACATGAAAGACATGGGTCTCGCAGATGTCATTCTGGGAATCAAGATCTCGAGAAGTCCAGATGGACTTATTCTTGATCAGACGCACTATGTGGACAAGATTCTTGGTAAATTCAACAATGATGATTCTGATGTGGCTAGAACTCCTTTAGATGTGCGTCTACACCTATCAAAGAATAGGGGAGAGGGTATATCTCAAGTAGAATACTATAGAGTTATCGGGAGTTTGACGTATCTATCAAGTTGTACCAGGCCTGATATTGCCTGTACAGTAAACAAGCTCAGTAGATATACGAGTAATCCAAGGGTTGATCACTGGAAAGCAATAGTAAGAGTACTCCAGTACTTACATTTTACTCGTAATTATGAGTTGCATTATCATAGATTGTTGGACAGTTATGACCCATAACGTCACTATTTGTACAGATCATGGTGTTGTTGTACAAATTAACTATGTGACAAAGGAAATTGCTCTCTTATCATTTGTAATTAGATTACCAAGATGTATAAATGATAGGAGGTCCTTATGATTAGTTCCTGGATTGAGATGTTATGAGACAGTATCAATCCAAGAAGGTTTAATCATTAAATATCCATAGTCAGAGTATTATCGAGATTGGACATCGATAATGCGGAAAAGACTAGTATTACACTTGTGCGCGTTGTGAGGGCATAACAGCATAGTTCTCATATATTTGGGTATATGATACTCATGCAAGTGTAGTAGGAGGTTGTGTTTTACCGATGGTACGGAAAACAGCTTCGCTCTGGATAGACCCCTCGGAATTCCATTGGTAGTATGACTATGTGTCTATGGAAGTCCGAATCAGGGTAGGTGTATTTGGTCTTAACCTGAGACTTGCACCGCTAATACTTGCGACAATCAATGTACTTTGGTTTGGTCGTCCAGGGCTTTAACAGGTTCTGTGTACGCCTCTTCTGGGTATATTGAGAATCGTAGTGTATTGGGTGTGATGTCGAGATGGAAGTATCACTCCAGCCATAGTGGAGGTGATGATCACGTAGGATACGAAACTGGTTCTCTTATGTACTACAGTCATCGGGATAATATGACTAGGTCATGATTATCCGATTATAGAGACTAGTTACCAGAGATCCGATATGTGCTTCGTACGGGGTAGACACATTTCCAGCCCCAGGCCTTGCACGTGACATCCGATACTGGATCGAAATACGCAATACTACGTATACTACGCCTGATATAGATCGTATATTCATGTAAGGATATTTCTGGAGAATTGGGTAGGCATGGCGCTTTGCTAGAAGCCAACCTTGTCTTGTAAATCGGTAAAAACGTAGTACTAGGTACATACGTGTTCGGATAGTCCGACGACCGAATTTACTACCAACATATCCAGGGATCTCATGGGTCGCTTCCCAAAGATTCACCGATGACGTATGACTCGCACTTTATTAATCTATGATTAATTAATAAGAGAGATAAAATTAATCTGGGATAAATTACGGATATATTTTATCTATGATAAAATATTATTTAAGAGAGAGAACGATTAATTTGGAATTAATCGATAAAATAATATATTCGATATATTATACGAAATTGGATTTCGACGCGGAATTAAAATTAGATTTTAATTCGGGCGAACGAGTTAATTTAGAATTAATTCGTTAGCGACGTGAATAGTGATTTTGCTAGGCATAATTATTTAATTACGTCGCAACGGAAAATTTGTTAATTTAGAATTAGCGAACCCGAGCCCAGGAGTGTTTGCGGGGCCGCTCGTATTTCGAATCGAGTGGGGACCACAAGTCACATCAAGCGTCAAATCATTAGTCATTATTATGATGTAAGTCACATCACTTTGAGTGATTGACACAATGTCACTATTCATGATTGATGTAAGTGGTTTGAAAGCTTTTGATGGCTTGAAAGACATTTATCAATATTTTATTTGATATTTGACTTTTGTTTTTTGTGTATTTGATAAAAAAAAAACATAACAACCAATACACTTCACTCAATTTCTTCTTCTCTCTCACGGCCACAAGGCCAATTTTCTTCCTCCATTTTCTGCTCACAGCCGAGAATGGCAAGGAGAAGCAAGGTGATTTTTGCGGCAAAAATTACCGAGTGCTAGCACACTTCCGGAGTCTTGCGAAGGTGATAGAGAACCGCACCCGTGAGCATGGAATCACATCACAAAGCTTGGATCTTGGAGGATCACCATGGCCGAATTTGGAGGAGCAAAAACCAGTCAAAGCCGTGAGCTCTATTAGGGAAAAGCTTGATGATTTTGTTCTTCGCATCGCTCAACCGATCGATGTAAGTATTCCGTAGCTTCTTTGTTGTATTCGCACATGGTTTCATTACTTAAAATGATCTCGGTTAGACCGTAGAAACCCAACAATGGTATCAGAGCCAGATTGAGCATGAAACTTGAATTTAGGGTTAAAATTGGGTAAATTGTATTTGAGCATGATTTGATAAAATTACTTGATTGAGTATGCTTAAATGATGTTTAATTGAAGTTTTATTGGATCAATTTCATGAAAAGTTGATTGGATCAATTTTTGCCCAATTGGTTAGGCTTGGCTGAAACCTGTGCCCTAATATTTCATGGTGATTTTTTGTGTTTTTGATCATTGGATGAGTTGGAAAACATTGGGTAATGTTGATTATGGATTTAATTGGATTGAAACCGAATCGGACATGAAAAACCTCAAATTGCCGTGAGTTAAGAAGCATGAAATCGGTTTGATTTTTGATTAAAATATGTTGGACATGTTTTGATGTTAATGAGCATAATTAATTGTACAAATTTGTATTTTGGAAATGTTAATTTGGGTAATTAATTATGGCATACACTTTAGATTAATTAATTGTGAAATTTGGAATTTTGTAAGTTAATTAATTGGGCTTATTTTGGAATTGAGCCTTAAAAGTTGTAATTGGGCTTAATGGGCTTGGTTGTACCAAGATTGGTTTAGGCTAAATTGGTTGGATCCAATTGGGCCCAAAACCATATCCATAAAGTCCAATTATGACTTAATGGACCTTTAACTTTAATTGGGCCTAATGGGCCTAAATTGGTTTCTTGGCAAATAAGAGTGATTCCTTAAATGGGCTTTGGTATTTGGGTTTGACCCATATTGACCAAAAGTCCATGCCTTAGAAATTAATTAAAAGCCTATTGGACTTTAAATTAAATTAACATTGGATGTTAATCGGGCTTTGAGACCCGTAACGATTAGATTTAGAATCTAAGTCGTAAAGATTCGTTAATAAAGTGTAATATTTAATTTGGAATTAAATAGTGAATTAGTATTAAATACAAATTAAATTGGATTTAATGTTGTAGTTTAATTTAATTCAAGAATCGTACTTTGAGTATTTATTCGCAAAACGAGTTGGACTCGCGCAAAATCAAATCGTTGTTTGAACATTGGATGGTCATTAATTATCAGATTAATTAATTGGATTAGATTGATTGATAACATGCTTGTGTGAATACATGGTTGCGATGCATGAATAATGTATATCAGATGGATATTAGAAGGGTGGGGCAATTTTGGAAATTTTTGTAATAAATTAATTTATTAATTGGACCTGCGTGTCCAACCTATTACCTCCTTACTCTTTGTATTTCTCTTCTCACCTATTCCCCTCAAAGTCAATGAGGTTTCTTTAGAAGTGTTATGTAATGGGTAGAAGTAATACTTGTGCTAGCGGGAGAGAGGAAATGGAGAGATTTGTTCTAGGAACAATGTTTAAGTATCCATCCGCATATCATTATTATATTTATTTATACACGCCTTATTATGTGTTTAGAATGCATGTTTAAGGGTGTATGATGATGAGACCTTAACAAAGATAATTAATTGGTTGCCAATTACACGCGAAAAAACCCTCAACATAATATTAAGCGTTTTTCCTTCCATTGAGTGATTCTTACTCAAGATCCAAGACTGACATTGGTTTGTTGGCCAAAGTCAAGGCCTTTGTCCGACGAGGATGTGTTTGAATCACGAAGGCTTTGTTCCATATTGGTGTCTTGTCCAAGTTGTGATTTGTTGGCCAAAGTCAAGATCACTTCTTGTCCAACGACATTGATTACGAAGCTTTCCATGGTCAATGGGTTCCGCTTAACTGGGATCACTAAGTTTGTTGTGCCAAAGCCAAGGCTTAGTTGATTCAGAGGAAAAAGGTTAGGCAATATATTGGATATTGGCATATATAAGATATATGTTTCGGACTTGGATGTCCACCTACTGGATCTAGGAATTGGATAGGATCCAATTGATCTTAGAGATCTACCTAGTTAATTATCATACAATTTGTTGGCCAAAGTCAAGATTGTGTGTTATTTAACGGGATCCTAGCCCACTAGGAAACAAGGTTTCCCGAGTACTCCACAGAGGGTTAGAGGCTCGCCGAAAAATAGTGGGAGACAAGTATTAAATTTGCAATATTCGTTTAGTAACTTTCCATACGAGCTCATATCATTTTTCGTCAATATAAATTAATATATTAGTTGGACTAATATTTAATAGTTGTTTTAATTAAACAGTTGGACTGTATTCAAACTATTTCAATTAATAGTTGATTTTATAATTGGATTATAGTAATCAATATAATTGAATTTAACCTATTAAATTATAGTTGATTATATAGTTAGACTATAGTAATCATTATAATAAATAGTACCTAAAATCGTTGATTGGATAGTTGGACTATAACAATCAAGATAAATTGAAAGATTAGTGTTTAAAACATAATCATGGGTGAAAATATTATTTAAACGACTTTATTTTTCAAATTGGGAATAAAACTTCAGGATAGTCCTGAAAACTAAGAAGTTACTTTATTTGATAAAATAACATCTTAAGCTTAAGCCCGGAGTTAAGCATATAGTAGAACATGATATTTGGAATTTTCATGTAATGATAACTTTAGTTCTTAATCCAATAAGCTTGCCAAATAGACTCCTTAATTTCTTAGTCAGAATTAAGGATTAGATCCTTATAGTATGATATTGAAATTTAAGGATCTTCATAGATCTATCCTTAGATCTTAGAAGTACTAAAATTGCAATAGAGAACTCTTGGAGAGTTAATGGCTATTCTCAAGGAGACAAAGCCAAAGTTTGCAACAAGGCGAGAAGCGCAAGGCGCATCTTACTTCGATATTCTAGAAGGCCAAGGCTTGGCCAAAGGCTTCTGGGGTGTGGAAAAGGGAAAAGGCAAAATCATTATAATCTTCTGGGAAGATAAAAGACATATCCCAAAATGTCTGCCTAAATTGTGGCAAACGGGGACACGGAAGCGTGACTGCCGTATGGACAAGGCAGACATGAAGGAATTGAAGACGGTGTAAGACTCTGACTTCAAATATGTTTGTTATAAATATGTTCACTACTAGTATTAAAATTGGATTTTAGATACTAGATGTGGTACATAAATATGTACTGGTGTGCAGAATCTGCTGACAAGTAGGATACTGACTTCAGTTGAGATTGATCTGCGAATCAGAAACGGGATGACATTCGCTGTTTTAACCGTAGATACCTAAGTTTAGGACTACCCTTCAGGTGTGTACTTAAATTAGGAAACTGTTAAAATGTAACTATTTTGACTAGATACATTATCTCTATATCAGGGTTAACCCGTTGCGGGTACACCTTTATATTCTAGAACACTAAAGTGTTTTATTATATAAAGTTGATATTGAGATAAACACATTAGATGTGAATAAAAGTATTTATATTTTGAATATAAATAAATCTCAAACATATGACATGACAAACAAATAGCTCAAACTGAGTAAATCAGTTGAAACTTAATTGTGGCATTGTTGTCTGGGACACAATTTAAACAAGACTCGTATAACCACACTTTTGAAGAGTGGGTACTAGGACAAATTTGATTCCATTCAAAGAATGTCTACGAATCTAGTTTATTAGGCAAAGTGCCTAAAACACCTTTACTTGGTAAAAGTGAAAGTGCCACTGATCTGTTAGCCCTCGTTTATAGTGACGTAAGTGGGCCCATATCTAGCTAGGCTAGAGGTGGATATGAATGTTTCGTGACCTTCACGGATGTGGCATCGCGTTATGGTTATATGTTTCCTTTGAAACACAAATCAGAAACTTTTAGAGTTTCGTCACGAAATAGGCAAACAGATCGGCTAAAGTATTAGGATCATCACGGTTAGACCATGATGAAAATACTTAGGCAATAAGTTTCTCAAATACTTGAAAGAGTATAGTATTCTTTCAATGAGGACTCCTCCGGAACATGTCAGTTTGACGGTGTGTCCGAACAGAGAAACCGAATCTTGTTGGACATGATAAGGTTAATCATGAGTCGCTCTGAGCTACCATTTCCTTCAACGGATAAGCCATAACAATGCAAAACTTATTTTGAATAAGGTTCCATAAAAATCTGTTAGACAGACTTCATATTAGATATGAATAGGAAAGAAACTGGATTTTCTCATTCCTGAAGATTTGGGGATGCTGGGCATAAGTTTGGATGATACCAAACTAGAACCCAAATCGGATAAGTGTCTAAGTTATAAGTTATCCTAGGGAAACCTAAGTATAGTACTTATACAACTCACTAGAGAACAATGTAATTGTTGCTCACCATGTGGTTTTCCTAAGAGGAACACCTATATGCAGTGGTCAGTGGGAGGAAAGTAAAACTCGATGAAAATCAGAGTAATATTGTTCCAGGCACCGATTCCTTAATGGAACACAAATAGTTCATCAAGGATGAAAACAAACCAATAATCTTCGAATACACAAGAACCACGTAAGTCGGAGAGAGTCAGAAAACAACCTGGGGTATGGGTTTCTGATCTCACCTCATAAAGATGTCAATCTTATTGAGGAATACGAACTGACTACGTATGAGGAAGTGATACAAGGTATCGACTACCTATTATGGAAAAGTGCCATGAAAACCGAAATGGATTCCATGTATATCAACTAAGTTTGGATACTAGTTGATGTACCGCAAGGCATTGTGCCTATTGGTACTACATCAGTCTTCAAGGAAAACATACATGGAAGGAAACATACCAACGTACAAGCTAGGCTTGTAGCGAAAAGGTATCGTTATCAACATTGTGTCGATTACGACGAAACCTTTCACCTGTTGCCACAGTAAATCTATTTGGATAATGTTTGCTAAAGCTGTATGTTTCATTTATGAAATATGACACCTGAACGTCAAAATCGCTTTCCTTAACGGAAAACTTTTGGAGGATGTTTACAACGTCCTGACGGTTTTGTCATACCAAAACTAGCAAACAAGGTTTGCGGGTTACTCGATCCATGGATGGATTGAAGCAAGCATAGAGTTCTTGGAATTATCGTTTTGATGTAATCATAATGGTGTATGATTTAATTCAAAACGAAAAATGATTCTTGTGTATATAAGGAGGTTAGTAGGAGCGCACTGATAGTGAAAGTCCTAATGATAACATATCATTTCTTGGAAATGATATTCCCATAATACAATCGGTGAAAGCTTGGCTTTCGAGAAAATTCTCCATAGAATTCTTGGGAAAAACAACACTTTATTCTAGGAATAAAGATCTACTGGGATAGATCTAAAAGGTTGTTGATACTCTCTGAGAACTCGTACATTGAAAAATGTACGCGACCTGATGTCTCATACGCTTTGAGCATATGGATTCACAATCAGGCCAATCCAAGTGATAGTCACTGGATTGATGTTAAGAACATCCTTGAGTATCTTAGAGAACTAAGGATGTTGTCTTATACTATGGAGAAGGAGAACTTGAAGTGACTGAGCTCACTGCTGCAAGTTTCCTAATCGAAAAAAACGACTATAAGTCGTAACAACGGTACTATAAAGTTTGATAACGGAACAGTGAGCTGGAAATCTTCCAAGCAAGATATTGTTACCGAATAAACAATAAAAGCGGGTTATTGCTGCAGCTGAGGTAGCAATAGAAGCCTTCTGGATTGATAATAAATCTAATTAAATTAGATATAGTTCTGTTAGCAGCTGAGCTATGCTACAGCACAGGCTAAAGAATTAATGGTCTCATCAACGATCCAGATAAATACTTCGACTATTCATCTGATTCATTCGGATCATACATCGTGGCGATGTGATGATCGTATAAATCACATCAGATGATAATCATGCAAATCCGTTAACGATAGCATTTTTCCTCAGTAGAAGTTTGAGCGAACCGTACATAGTTCGGGTGTAAGACACTTGAGTGACTGGCTATAGGCCAAGTGGGAGATTGTTGGACAGTTATGACCCATATCGTCACTATTTGTACAGATCATGGTGTTGTTGTACAAATTAACTATGTGACAAAGGAAATTGCTCTCTTATCATTTGTAATTAGATTACCAAGATGTATAAATGATAGGAGGTCCTATGATTAGTTCCTGGATTGAGATGTTATGAGACAGTATCAATCCACGAAGGTTTAATCATTAAATATCCCTAGTCAGAGTATTATCGAGATTGGACATCGATAATGCGGAAAAGACTAGTATTACACTTGTGCACGTTGTGAGGGCATAACAGCATAGTTCTCATATATTTGGGTATATGATACTCATGCAAGTGTAGTAGGAGGTTGTGTTTTTACCGATGGTACGGAAACAGCTTCACTCTGGATAGACCCATCGGAATTCAATTGGTAGTATGACTATGTGTCTATGGAAGTCCGAATCAGGGTAGTTGTATTTGGTCTTAACCTGAGACTTGCACCGCTAATACTTGCGACAATCAATGTACTTTGGTTTGGTCGTCCAGGGCTTTAACAGGTTCTGTGTACGCCTCTTCTGGGTATATTGAGAATCGTAGTGTATTGGGTGTGATGTCGAGATGGAAGTATCACTCCAGCCATAGTGGAGGTGATGATCACGTAGGATACGAAACTGGTTCTCTTATGTACTACAGTCATCGGGATAATATGACTAGGTCATGATTATCCGATTATAGAGACTAGTTACCAGAGATCCGATATGTGCTTCGTACGGGGTAGACACATTTCCAGCCCCAGGCCTTGCACGTGACATCTGATACTGGATCGAAATACGCAATACTACGTATAATACGCCTGATATAGATCGTATATTCATGTAAGGATATTTCTGGAGAATTGGGTAGGCATGGCGCTTTACTAGAAGCCAACCTTGTCTTGTAAATCGGTAAAAACGTAGTACTAGGTACATACGTGTTCGGATAGTCCGACGACCGAATTTACTACCAACATATCCAGGGATCTCATGGGTCGCTTCCCAAAGATTCACCGATGACGTATGACTCGCACTTTATTAATCTAGGATTAATTAATGAGAGAGATAAAATTAATCTGGGATTAATTACGGATATATTTTATCTGTGATAAAATATTATTTAAGAGAGATAACGATTAATTTGGAATTAATCGATAAAATAATATATTTGATATATTATACGAATTGGATTTCGACGCAGATTAAAAATTAGATTTTAATTCGGGCGAACGAGTTAATTTAGAATTAATTCGTTAGCGACGAATAGTGATTTTGCTAGGCATAATTATTTAATTACGTCGCAACGGAAAATTTGTTAATTTAGAATTAGCGAACCAGAGCCCGGGAGTGTTTGCGGGGCAACTCGTATTTCGAATCGAGTGGGGCCCACAAGTCACATCAAGCGTCAAATCATTAGTCATTCTTGTGATATAAGTCACATCACTTTGAGTGATTGACACAATGTCACTATTCATGATTAATGTAAGTGGTTTGAAAGCTTTTGATGGCTTGAAAGACATTTATCAATATTTTATTTGATATTTGACTTTGTTTTTTTTTGTGTATTTGATAAACAAAAACATAACAACCAATACACTTCTCTCAATTTCTTCTTCTCTATCATGGCCACAAGGCCAATTTTCTTCCTCCATTTTCTGCTCACAGCCGAGAATGGCAAGGAGAGCAAGGTGATTTTTGCGGCAAAAATTACCGAGTGCTAGCACACTTCCGGAGTCTTGCGAAGGTGATAGGGAACCGCACCCGTGAGCATGGAATCACATCACAAAGCTTGGAGCTTGGAGGATCACCATGGCCGAATTTGGAGGAGCAAAAACAAGTCAAAGCCGTGAGCTCTATGAGGGAAAAGCTTGATGATTTTGTTCTTCGCATCGCTCAACCGATCAATGTAAGTATTCAGCAACTTCTTTGTTGTATTCGCATATGGTTTCATTGTTTAAAACGATCCCGGTTAGACTGTAGAAACCCAACATAGATATGCAGCTGTAATCGAAGGATACATTGATGCTAATTGGATATCTGATATGAAAGACTCAAAGTCTACCAGTGGCTATGTGTTTACACTAGCAGGTGCAGCTATATCATGGAAATCCTCCAAACAGGCTGTAATAGCCCGATCTACAATGGAATCAGAATTCATTGCATCAGATAAATGTGCTGAAGAAGCAGAATGGCTTTGAAACTTTCTAGAGGATATTCCAAGTTGGCCTAAGCCAGTGCCAGCAATTTGCATTCGATGCGATAGTCAATCTGCAATTGGAATGGCACATAACAACATGTATAATGGTAAGTCTAGACATATTCGTCGTAGACATAATACCATTAGACAATTACTCTCTACTGGAGTTATTTCGATTGACTATGTAAAGTCAAAGGATAACATTGCGGGTCCGCTAACCAAAGGGTTAACCAGAGAGTTAATTGAGAAATCATCGAGGGGAATGAGACTAAAGCCCGTTAGATAAATGTTTATTACGAAGGAAAACCAAACCTTGTTGACTAGAGATCCCAAGATCTAGGTTCAATGGGACAACCCACTCGTAATAGACATAATTGGTTCACTGTGGGGGTTACCCCCTAGTCCATTCCTATGGTAAACTGAATCAGTGATGCTCGTATGGATAGAGGTTATGCAAAGGCTTTTAATGATTCTTATGCGTCGGAATCCGAGCGGAGTATTACGAGATACTCTTAAATAAGAAATCACCTATGTGAGAGAGAAGTGGGGCCGCTTCAAAGGGAATTCTACGGGGCTCAATTCTTAGAAACTCTTGCAGAACCATGTTGATGTTCATAGCCAAAATGAACATAATCATGAGAACTCAGATGTTTAGGTAATATCTGTGTGATATGTTTTTCCATTTACATGAACGGCAGTACAGTTCAATGACATCACGTCCACTGTCAGCCAGTAAATGAGATATATCTTCACAAGGGAATGTTCAAAAGCTGAGGCCTACTTTATGAAATATTTTTATTTGACGTTTTTCGCCAATTTCATTCATGTGGGGGATTGTTGGAAAATGCTTATGAGTAAGCATTTTGAGGCACAATTTTAAGCATGATCCACTTCGTGTTAGTGGTTGTTATTGAATGATTCAGATACTCCTCCGTGAGTAGTTCGAAATGGTATATTCATATGCTTAAAATGGTGCTTGGGTGAATGAGAAATTGTTGCTCAATGTTCATCCATTGGTGTTGGAAAATAAAGGGAAATGTGCTTGTCCCATATGGGAAAGGTATAAGAGAGAAAATGTCTTTATATATAATTACTCATTTGTAGATGGGTAAGTGTTATAAAGATAGAGGCTCTCTCTACGTGCGCGCGCAGGGGGGTGCAAATCAAATCCGTCAGGCCTGTCTCGTGTGCACCCCGCGCATCCTGCGTACATGAAGCCGGACAAAATTGTGCGGGCCCGGCCCTGCCAACTTTTGCTAGTCTCTTTGTTTTCCAAACCTTTTGAAGTGTTCAATAAAAGTTAATTAATTCATTAATTATTTGGTACTTCAAACGAAAGGTCTCATTAATGAATGATAAATGGCATACTTATCTTTTTAACCTTCTTCTATTTATAAAGAGCATTATTTTCGGTTTTGATAGAGAAAAAAATACAACACCAAAACGCTTGGTACTTTTACCTCGGTTTCTCTTTGCTTTTCGTTTTTTTTGGAAGAGTTCAAACACTTTTGTGGTTCGTTGGTAACGGGTTTGGTGGTGCCCATACTCGTTCGTTTTCCGTTGTATCCTGGGAAATAATCGTCTCACGTTCTACTACTGCACCTTCGGTAGGGGACAAATTTATTTTAAGGATATTGTTGACATCAATAAGCCTCGGGAAGGTGAAGCAGTGTTTTGCTCTCAGGGTCTGCCTCTGCTCTCACCGTCTGCCTCTGCTCTCAGCGTCTGCTGCGAGGGTCTGCTCTGTGGGTCTGACGTGAGGGTCCGATTTCAGGATCTGCCGAGAAGGTCTGCTGGGATGAAATTAAGCCTAATTCAGATTTCCTTGTAACTACTAGAATACTTGTAATACAAACGGTTGGGTGAAAAATAATACAATCTTCTAATATAGGGTGGAGCAACAAACGTTTGTCAGATTTTCAGGTTGTTTCGAACTTTCGTTCATTTTCGAAGGTAAAAAGTGACTTTACCCTTAGTTTCTTTATATATAATTGTTTTTGTTTTTTGCAACTCTTGGGTGGAAATATATATATTAGGCGCTTGATTAAATTCCTTGGTTTTTTGTAGAAGAATCCTATACAATGCGTCATCAAACCAGACGATATTTCTATTTTTGAGAGTTTACTTTCTGAAAATGAAGTATAATAATATGAAACTTCTTTGTGAATGACAGGAAAAAGAAAGGTATGACAATATTTTTCTGAATCCATGTTGTTTGAATTTCATGAGAACTACAAGGGCCGTCAAATTAAAAACAAAATCAAGTAAATTTCACCAATATTATTACAACTTTTTTAAGATGAAAGAATTGGAGATCAGAAACAATACAATATTATCAGAATAATTTTGATTTTGTTGACGGTTGATTTTCGTTTCAGGGAAAATCTGGGAGTTCATTCCTCGAACAATCCTTCATCAACTGTAAATTTATTTGGTTTGTTGGGAACCAAAAGCAAACTTAGCAAGAAATGAAAAACACACATATAAAAACAGAGGATCTAACGTGGTTCGATGAAATGAATTAGGGGTGGCAAAACGAATCAACGAATCAAATCAAAATGTGATGGATTCGTATTCGATTCGTTTATTAAACAAATCCTAATATTAGGATTCGTATTCGATTCGTTTGTTAAACGAATCGAATATGAATGTTCGTTTATTCGTTTAGTCAATGATGTTATTTAATAAAATAATTTACCACACTTGATTTACATTAATTCTTCACAAATATATATATAATAATTAATATATTTACTAAAAATATCTCACAAAATATCGAAAATATTATTTTTTCTATGATAATTAGCTATAATTTCTCGAATCTTAATCGAAAATTAATAAGAACTAGTAAATAAAAATAATAAAACGAATCCTAAACGAATAAACGGATCAATGAGCTTAAATTCGTATTCGATTCGTTTAATAAACGAATCGAATCGAATTAACTCATTTATTAAACGAATCCATTTTTTCAAACCCGTATTCGCTTTAAAGCGAATCGAATAGAACGAATAAACGAATTCTGACCCAAATTGCCACCCCTAGAATGAATTCAACCTATGTCCACAAACACAAAGAATGAAAGTTTTTTATAACGTGGTCGGGTTTGACCAACCAAGACAAAATGGCTCTTTTACACGTCTGACCGACCTCTTTCAAGTTCTCTCTCATAATAAGTTTTTATCTTTCTTACAATGCTCACGAAATACAAATTGCTAACCCCTACAAAAGTGCACTCAACCCTTTTATATACCGAGGAAAATAACATTGTTCCATAGTCCTTGTGACGTCAGCCACGTGAGCATGCTACTGCCAGATGAGCTCTCTGCCCCAACTATTCCGCCGAAAGCAAGTCTGCCACCTGACACTTCATTGAACCATCACTTTCTTGGATACTGTCATACGATACCTTTATGATGTCAGCCTGTATCCACATGTTCATGTAGTGGCGTGTGTCAGAGGATAATCCCGCAAGTTTCTCCAATTATGTCAAGTCTTTATGGGTAGCGGACGTCCATAGGTCTTGCTTGCACAATTATACCCCGTCCTCATCAGTACTACCCCGACTTGTCCTACCAAGTCAGACGGTTGAAACAATAGTCGTCATATCATACTGAGCTACTTGATCGGGTCGGAACCGAGGACCTCGATCTCCATGAGGACTGAGCCCGACCTCTCTGCTGGGTCGGATTCCCCTATGTAATGTCATCGGCCTTATACACTAAAATGGAAATTTCCCCTTATCAGATTTCTTGCTTGAAAATTGAAAAGATATTTTAGTACTTTTATTTTATCTCTTGCTTTGTAAAATTAATACATGTAGTTTACACATGTCCATATACATGATAATTCTCTCATCTTTATTAATTTAAGCACTTTAATTACTCTTTGGATTAATCCGGGTGAAAAGTAAACAAGCCCAATCTTCGATGGCGCATTATATAATAGTAATCTTCGTCCAACAATCTGGGTAAGGCCGGACCCGGCCCGGCCCGGCCCAAGCCCAACAACAATCAATATCCACGTCAGCTTAAGAGGGTATGCGTAATACGCACCAACTATAGAATTACAAACCTAGGGTTTAATTGTCCTATAAATACGCACTTCTCTTCATTCTTCCAAAACTCCTCCGCAAAGTCTAGGGTTTACACAGAAGCTTTTGCGCAGCCGCCTTTTGCTTTCAGAAAGAATAACAGAATCAATAATGGGTCACTCCAACGTTTGGAACTCTCACCCCAAAACTTACGGGCCCGGTTCTCGCGCTTGGTGAGTCAAAGTTTTTTAATTTTTTCTTACGCTGTTTTTGGTTTCTGAAAATATCTTAGAAAAATGAGAAATTGGAATGAATATATAGTTATAATTTTGTTAAATACATGAATAATTGAATATTTCAAATGGGTTTCTTATTGTTAATTTAATGTTGTTATTAAAGCCTGCTTTGGGACGTAATGATTTTGACTGTATGCGGTTTCTTCCATTTGTGTTTTGAGTGAAGGATATGGATGATTGGATCTCACGTTTGTTTTTTCTGATATTGGATTGTAGTTTATTTCATAAGAAATATTTTTAATTAATTAATTCATTTGTTAGATGTATTTTAGAGATACTGTCATTTAGTTTGTTTGAGTGACTGAAAATCTGTAAAGTATATGCGGGCGTTGAGCTGTGATCAATTTTATTCGAACAAGTGAGATGTGATTTTACAATCAATTTATGCTTACTGCTGGTGTGTGACCATAGCCATTTTGATTTGCGCAAATTTGGCTGTTGTTGAAGGGTTATAAGATTGAATTTCTAATTCTTATTGAACAATTGATTGGGAGGAAGCCTTTTTTTACCGAATTATGTTGCTCTGCATATCAAGCAGGCCTCTATTCAGGGTTTTTTTTTACCCTTTGTTATCCATTAAAAAAAATCCATTAGGTTAGCCATCTCTTCTGTTTTTTATTTATTTTTTTTAATTTTTCTAGGAAAATAGAAACTTTTGTAAAAATTTACTTTTGAGGAGTTAACCGATGTGTTACTGTGTTTCTTGCGCACGTATTGCAGTGTCTGTATTGTTGTGTCTCATTCTTGATGGAAGGATTATTTGAAGATTTAAGGATTCTGACTTTGTTCATCTCATCTTTTTTTTTAGCCGTGTGTGTGGGAACCCTCATGCCATAATCAGGAAGTACGGGCTTATGTGCTGCAGACAATGCTTCCGAAGCAATGCCAAGGAGATTGGTTTCATTAAGGTATTCATTATAAATACATGTGCATCTTTTACTATTATTGATCCTTTTTGTTTGCTCTCATTCTGTGAAAATTCTTTTTGCAGTACCGCTAAATGATTGAAGTTGTGTCAACCTCGGAGGAGGGTTCAAGTACCATACTAATGCCGGTTTTGTTTAAGTGTGATGCCTGTAGCCAATTTCTATTTCTTTAAGGAACTTTAAACCATGTTTTGTCTTAGATTGATTTTATG
Source organism: Zanthoxylum bungeanum (assembly GCA_019454045.1). Classification (NCBI taxonomy): domain Eukaryota; kingdom Viridiplantae; phylum Streptophyta; class Magnoliopsida; order Sapindales; family Rutaceae; genus Zanthoxylum; species Zanthoxylum bungeanum. Next base: position 39,580 of record SKCR01017062.1, on the reverse strand, counting down.
TTTTGAAGTGACTGTTGGTTATTAATAGTTATACTTAAGGTTTAATCGTTCTGTGTTGAGTTCTCTTAATTCATCATATCATCAATCTAGAGCATTGATTTTAAATTTCCTGAAATTAAGCCAACCATGTTGCACATGGCATGGGTAAATGATCCTTGTAGCAATGAATCTGAAGAAATAAAAAACACCCCCACTCTATATATTGATAAGGAAAAGCCTTGTCAATCAAAACTCAAAAAGTTAAATTTAACTACATTTAATGTATCAATAGTTTTTTAGTTTTGTTGCCTTTTTTTGTTTAATTGAGTTTGTGGACGTCTTTCTATGTGTGAAAAAATTATGATGAATTTTGAATTGAATGGATTGAGATCAAGAAATTTAAGATTTTTTAGGTTGAAATTTAGGATTTAAGAAGATTTTTCATTTTAAATCTCTATTCATTTTTTTTTAATCCAAAATTTAAAATTAATTTGAGTCTTTATAAAAAATTTTATTCGGGATGATTTTCTTATCGGTTTGATAAGAGATTCCGAATTATAATTGAGATTCCGAATTTTTTGTCAAGTATAATAGAGGGTTCAAGTTTTCAATTGTGGGAATTTATTGTACAACCATTGTAAAAAGTTCTTGAAGATATTAAGTATTTGGATTGGAAGACGATAGTTTTAAAGGATTTTTTTTTTTCCTTGATGTACAATTTTGTCTGATTTTGTTCCCAGCTGGAGATGCAACTGGGCTGGGGTTTTGTCATTTGTTACTAAAAATAGTGACTTTAAATACTGTTAAGAAGAATCACTTGAACTAAACGGATAATGAAATCCTTCTAATCGTTCCTCTCCTAACGTTTGGATAATCAATACAAGTTCTTTTCAAAAGCAACCAAAAAAAAAAAAAAAAAAAAAATTTACCCCACATAATGTATATTCTTATTAGTGAGTCCAAGACCGAATCTTTACAAAAGTGTAACATGACGTGTCCAACATAGTCGTATTTTCCATACATGAAATATTATTACATATAATTACGAATTAATGGGATAATTACTCACGTAACTCTTACAAGATGTTCAGGATAAATTTTCAGTTTCAGCACATGTTTTGATGTAGCAACACTCACAAACAACTTTTAGTATTTCAATGATATCTTGATGTATATATGTCATTTTTCAATGATTTCAGTACCGTTAGAAAGCTTATACACAAGGTTATGATTTTAATGTTAAGCATTATCCCAAATTTTGTGTGGAACTAAGTCAAATTTAGACTTAAAATTTAGCACACAAAACTATGACAAGAATGGACAAAATTGTGACATGTGACCTCTTTTAATAGCATTATTTAAATTGAAAATATCCATCTCACTTGTGGCTAAAAAACAAAACAACCCTTACCCCATTCATCTTTAACCCATGCCTAAAACCCTTTTAATTCTCTCCATGTTGCTTCATTTTCTCAGCCTCTTGATCAAGCTCAAATGGTGTGTTTTTCTTATAATTTTAAATGTCAATTGAAGTAAGTTTCTTACTCCCTATTCTAGTTATTACTTTATATTTTAGCACTACTCTTCAATTCCATCATGTAAATTCATGGAAGATCCAAGCATAATTCATGACCATTATGCATGTAGAGTTGATTTTGGTGTTAACAATGCTTAGATTGAGGTTTATCCTCATGGTTGGTGCAAGGATTGAGATGGGTTGTAATCTAGGGTTTGAATGTATAAATGCCACAGACCCTTGTGTTTTTTTATTGGGATATGACCATATTGTAGTTAGGAAAATATCTATGTTGAGCATTGTTAAGTGATGATGATGGATTTGCTAAAAAGAATTGGCATTGGCGTGTTGTAGAACAGCCCTGAAATCAGACTGGCGTCACGACGCACAAAGACTTGATATCGCGTTAGGAGCTCTTTAACCTGAATTTTGTTTAGTGTGTGTTGGGACACGAGCAGCATCAAATTGACGTCGCGACACATGGCCAACTTCAGGAACGATTCCACTTTGTTCCAAATCTCATCTTAGGGTGTCACATAACATCTTAAACTTCCTTATCAGCATAGATACATGTAATATTGCACATACACATTTAGCATAAGTATCTTAGCATACTAACCATATTTCAATCGTATATTTATAGACCCCACCAGTTCCATGCAAGAAGTTCTAGTCCGTTTCACGTGTCAGCACAAGCAGTAGGATTTGACGTCAACTCTGTGAGTGAATGCTACTTTTTTCTATATGATTTCAAATATTAAGTGTTTTAAATATGAAGTTTTACGTTTATAAATACTTGTTTCTAGTTTACCAAGATTTCATGATTAACAGTTTCAGTACATGTGATATTCTTATACTACATCTGTTTATACAAGTTTCCAGTATACATGACAATTCCAGCTTGGCATGATTTACACATGTTTTCAATATATGTCTATATGTTTTACCATCTTATACGATTATTTTTTACAAGTTTAAGTTATATAGTATTCATACAAATAGTAAAAATATTTTCATACCATCAGTAGAGTATCGTCCCCTCAACATATCATCTCAGGTTCTCTTAGTTTAGCAGGCCTAATGGTCTTTAGGTGATCATGTTAGGCATATTCATGTACATGTTCTGCATCTCTTGTCTACGCAGGGTTAAGTCCCGCTAGGTAGGTTATATTACACTCAAGTTGTGATACTGGTGAGGTTCTAATGATAGATACTTTATCAGCACATGTTTTATGTACCGACTTGTATTTTGGATATATATATATATATATATGGTTTCTAGATAAATGAATGTTTAAAATTCAACTCAACTACTATTCTAGAAATCATATTTTAAGTTATTTTTACTTACATCGTTAACTCACTAGGTCATTCAAACAACTTACCCCCACACTCAATTTTGGTTGTAGGATCTATTATCAACCACTTTGGCGAGGATTCCATTTATGTCAGGTTTCTTAACTTGGAGGAGATGTAACCAGCTGCAATTTTAGGAATGCATGTGCATGGGTCCACTTGATTTTACAATTGTCATGGTAGATCATGGGGCACATTTGATGTCTATAAGTTCAAACATGTCGTAAACAGTCATCTCAAGAACATTATATATATTATACGATAATTATGCATGTTTTCAGAAAATTACTGAGTTGATATATTATAAATAGTACAAGTACAAGTCATTTACAGTTTCACGACATGTCATGCATGTCTACGACAAAAGGCCTAGGGAGATGGTAATATTGTCTTATGTCAGTCATGTCCTGGAAATACTAGGATGTGATAAAGTGAGTATCAGAGGGCGATTTTAGAGTTATATGACTGTAGTGGAAGGGTTATGATGCCCTACATGCGATGTACATCCGAGATACTCATATGTAATACATCACCCTTCTGGATTCTATCAACTATAAGTAAGGCTTCCTCAATTTTAGAAAACTTCATGTATTAGATATGTTAATTCTTTCATGCCTATAAACAGATAGTATGCCTCCTAGATGAAGTATAGCCTTTAGAGGAATACAAGAAGTTCTAGATTCTGAGCAAGATTCGAATAAGGCCTCATGAATTCCTAATGAGTTTATAGTATCTTTTAGTTGGTTGACCTTCCTGTTGGGATTTATGTCCTAGAGCTTCATGTATTGTAAATGGAATTGATTATTATAATAATAATAAATGCATTATTCATTTTATCAAAGTTGTTTGATTTATATCGCATATTGTGCAATTGTCTTGTTTACCTTGATTACTCTTGTACCTTTAGACTTAGTGTATGTTTGATGCACAAGAGGATTTAAGTCTAAAGTTAGTAATCTAAATAGTCCATAGAGAGCAAACAAAGAGGGTACCTTGTTTGTGGTTTATCTATAGCTGCAGTCCATCTATACTTGTATGACGACCTTGATCTGGGATCGTTCATGTAGTGACATGGGTATGGAGGCACCTTGTATGATAAGATCATATAGGAATGGACTCAGATAAATACGAATTTCTTTTAATATCCGTTAACCAAATAAATTCATTTTATCTAATAGATGGTCATATATGGATTCGATCTTAATCTTGAGTGTACTACGAACTCCTGCATGACAGGCCATGTCCTTTGATTTACTATGGTGAGGTTGGTGTTGCATTCCCGGCCAATAACTACGTATTTTGGGGATATGTTTGGGTGTGTAGTTGAGAACGTTTTACATAGATATGGAATTCATTCATTCTTACAAGAAGCAGATGAATATATTTTTTAAGAGTTGATTCGAGACTTGAGCAATTTGAGCGCTCAACTTTTCTATTACTAATAGAAAGTATTTTATATTCATAATTGTTATGAATTAATTGTTCATTATAGAATCAATGGTGCTTAAGAGACAAAATATTTAGAGGGGTTTTAACGGACTTATGACCCGGCTCTATTTATGAGATATTCGTGAAGGGCTAATCCATATGTAATGACTATATCGATGGACACCGAAAATGTTCAGTTTATTTAATCCATCTACAGTAACGGGAGTTCAACTTCGAGTTTTTAGTGGAATAACACGGAGTTAATAATTCGTAATATTTGATTAAAAAGTTTAATTAATATTTCGGAATTATTGGAGCTCGGAACTGTAGGTCCATTTGGTCCCCGTGCTAGCTCGATTAATTGTAGAAAACCTAATATAATTAGATTGTCTAATTATATGCTCACATTATATTTATTTATATATTATTAATAAGATTAATAATATTTATTGTCACAAATGGAAACTATGTTAAATTAGTTTAACTTAATATTTTCTAGAATTATTTGATTATGAGATAATCAAGTCTTGATTATGAGATAATCAAGTTACTAATAATTATGAGATAATTACTACAACATAATTGAAGGTAAATAAATCTGTTGACGGCTGATTTTGGTCTCAGGGCAATATGAGAATATTACTCCCGAGACAATCCTCTTTCAATAGTGAATTTGTTTGGTTATGGGGGACCAAAAGCAAATTTAGCAAAAGACAGATAAATGCACCAATCAACAAGGAGATTTAACGTGGTTCGGCGGATCTTGGTCCGACCTACGTCCACGGGCACAAAAAGGATGATACTTTTATTACTCAAACACGCTTCTCAGCTCTCTCTTTTGTTTACAAGTCTCACAATAATGATCTTGATCTCAACTTTTTACTTGTCCTCCCTTATGCACACTCTACCCTTCTATTTATAATAGTGAAGAAATCAGATTCCTTCTCCTACAAGAATTTCCTAGTTGAAATACTTTCCTTTTCCCATAAAGATTCATAGTCAAAACTATTCCCTTTTCCCATAAGGATTCCTAATCAAAACTACCTTTATTTTCTTTATCCTACTAGGACTCTGACTCACCAGTTTTCCCCATGAAAGTATGATAACTTGTCATCTTATCCGCAAGAATAGGGTGTCATCTTCCGGAGCACGCCTCGCCATATGCTCGGTCTTCATGAGGTCGATCATAATGGTCATTTGAACTGAGAATGCCGCTGTCGATCTTTTAATTGCCCGGTTATCAGAACCCAAGTGCTCGGTTACCGATCATAAAGTGCTCTTAGTGGTCGGGTCGGCATTAATGATTTCGACCGAGAAGAGAATTACCCTTTTTACCCTTGTCGTACTCCTTAAATAACATGGGTCCTGAAAACACCATCAACATCTGTCCCCTAGTTCTCGGTAACAACGAGTTTGCGAGTTGATGCCGGGAATTATGAAAAAAGATGGTGTGCTGATCGCCTTGCTGGTGGTCGTTCCAGAAATCACAGAGAAATTGCCTTCGCCATCAACTAAGTCTTCTGTTTCTATCTTCATATCCTCGGTTATTAGAGATGCTGACCCTATTCAGAACGATTCTCCACCTCAAAGCAAATTGCTTACTTGGGTCGCTCCATCAGGAGATGAAGTTCCACTTGTTGCCCAAACTAAAAATGACTCCTCCTCTGTAATATCTGTACCAGAGATTTAGAGGTCTTGACCCCTGACTGATCCAATCTCGATTGTGAGGAGAAAATTTTGCCTCTGAGCTAACGATGATGTGCTCGGTGGCATGTGATCCTGTCTCGAGCTGTGAGAGATGCTCGGACCTGGGGAAATGTTTCGTCCCTAGTCTGAAGGACTGACTCGGTGGGACGCAACCCGACCCCGAATGAAGAGAGGCACTTGGACCTGGTGGAATGTTACGTCTCCAGTCCGAAGGACTGATTCGATGGGACGTAACCCGACCCCGAGCTGAGAAAGGCACTTGGACCTGGGGGAATGTTACGTCCTCAGTCTGAAGGGCTGACTCGGTGGGACGTACCCCGACCCCGAGCTGAGAAAGGTATTTGGACCTGGGGAAATGTTACGTCCCCAGTCCGAAGAACTGACTCGGTGGGACGTACCCCGACCCCTAGCTGAGAAAGGTACTTGGACCTGGGGGAATGTTACTTCCCCAGTCTGAAGGGCTGACTCGGTGGGACGTACCCCGACCCCGAGCTGAGAAAGGCACTTGTACCTGGGGGAATGTTACGTCCCCAGTCCAAAGAGGTAGACTCGGTGGGACATAACCCGACCCCGAGCTGAGAAAGGTACTTGGACCTGGGGGAATGTTACGTCCCCAGTCCGAAGAACTGACTCGGTGGGACGTACCCCGACCCCGAGCTGAGAAAGGTACTTGGACCTGGGGGAATGTTACGTCCCCAGTCTGAAGGGCTGACTCAGTGGGACGTACCCCGACCCCGAGCTGAGAAAGGCGCTTGGACCTGAGGGAATGTTACGTCCCCAGTCCAAAGAGGTAGACTCGGTGGGACGTAACTCGACCCTGAGCTGAGAAAGGTACTTGGACTTGGGGGAATGTTACGTCCCAAGTCCGAAGAACTGACTCGGTGGGACGTACCCCGACCCCGAGCTGAGAAAGGTACTTGGACCTGGGGGAATGTTACGTCCCCAGTCTGAAGGGCTGACTCGGTGGGACGTACCCCGACCCCGAGCTGAGAAAGGCACTTGGACCTGGGGGAATGTTACGTCCCCAGTCCAAAGAGGTAGACTCGGTGGGACGTAACCCGACCCCGAGCTGAGAAAGGTACTAGGACCTGGGGGAATGTTACGTCCCCAGTCCGAAGAACTGACTCGGTGGGACGTACCCCGACCCCGAGCTGAGAAATGTACTTGGACCTGGGGGAATGTTACGTCCCCAGTCTGAAGAGACAGACTCGGTGGGACGTAACCCGACCCCGAGCTGAGAGAAGTCATAATGGCCTCGGTTGAACGAAATCCAGCCCCGAGCCGAATAATCAAGTGGCCTCGGCGGAACGAATCCAGCCCGAGCCGATTAACCAAGTGGCCTCGGCAGAACGAAATCCCGCCCCGAGCCAAATAACCAAGCGGCCTCGGCGGAACAAAATCCAGCCCCGAGCCGAATAAACAAGTGGCCTCGGCGGAACGAAATCCAGCCCCTAGCCGATTAACCGAATGTCATCGGCGGAACGAATCCAGCACCGAGCCGATTAATCCCTGGGACTTGTTCAGAAGGGAAGTGAATCAACCTTTGAAGCCCTACCGAATCTGGCATGGGCGTCCCTCTGCCAGACCGGTGAAAAACAAAAACAAGATTCTGGAAAATAAAATCAAAAGGCGGGGGTGACTTAGCACTTGTCCCAAAGCAAAACTTTTCACAAGTGTAAACAACAGCACAGATGCCTCGAAACAGCGTCCTGCCCGAGGCCTCCAAAACATAATTCTGAACCTTTCAATTCAGCGTCCTGGCGAACCAGGATTTGGATCAGTAGAGCGTTTGAATGGTGAGGGCACATCCTCTACACGTCGGGTCACTGGGGAGCCTGTGTATTGTATGAGGGCTCCTCCTTACCACGCTGGAGCAGACACACGCTACAGAGGCACAACGCATCCCCGTGCTGCGCCTCTCTCGGATCCAAATGATGAATGGATCAAAGAGTGTCCGGGATACTAAGGGCACATTCCTCCTTAGGTCCGGCATTAGCAATCATCACGGGGGCATCATCTCTCCCCGTGCTATGCTTTCTCACGGATCCATTACATCGGGTAAGTGAGGATCAAATAGTGTTTCGAAACATTAAGGGCATATTCCTCCTTATGTTCGGTAACACTGGATCAAGCAATCGCCACGGGGGTATCATCCATCCCCGTGCTATGCTTCTCACGGATCCTATGCATCGAGTATGTCCCTGAATATTCTGAGGACCCCGAGCTAAAGAGACATTTGGTTCTGGGGGAATGTTCCGTCCCCAGGCCAATAAGCACGACTCGGTGGGACGTAACCCGACTCAGAGCTGTAACAAACATCGATCTCGGCGGTACAAGAGCATACCCGAGCCGGAAAGAGACATCGGTCTCGACGGTACAAGAGCAGACCCGAGCCGGAAAGAGACATCGGTCTCGGCGGTACAAGAGCATACCCGAGCCTGAAAGAAGCATCGGTCTCGGCGGTACAAGAGCAGGCCCGAGCCGGAAAGAGACATCAGTCTCGGTGGTACAAGAGCATACCCGAGCCTGAAAGAAGCATCGGTCTCGGCGGTACAAGAGCAGACCCGAGCATTTTTAGGATCCGTTGCCTTTCTTGTAATTCTACAAGGGTCACTGCAAACAGGGCCACCTATTGATGCTCTCACAGGTGGTTCATTGGGACTAATGGCCGCACATTTGACCAAATCTTTGTCATCAGAGTTAGCCTGCTGCAATGCACCATCACCCACTACTAGCAATCCCTTATTATCAAGTTCCAATTTTCTCTTTAATTGTTGACCAGATCTTAGATGGAAGTGAGCCTCAGAATACCTATCTTCAGAAATCTCCTCGGAGGGATAAATGGAATAACCATTTAAATTCTTTGTCTGCATAACATCCACAAGCTTATTAAGTTTGACGCCCTTATCAGTTGCTCCACCATTAACAAGAGCTAAGGCTTCTGAAGGGTTGATAGTCACATCCACATCTTTTAGAAGAGGATAACGACCCTTTAGAAGTCCAAGTTCCACTGCTGAGAGCCACTCAATGGCAAGATTCTGGCACCACGATTCCGCAGCTCTACCAGCTGCTATAACACTAGATGGAAAACAAGAACACAAGAGCAGGCTTGTAAATGGATTTTCTGCTATAAAACTGCGTGGTATAGAGAATGGCGGCACTGCCCCAGCATCATTCTGTATAAAGAGAACAGGAATCTTTATGTTTCCAACTACACTGCGAGTGCTAGATTCCGAATAAAAGTCTTCTATGGCCTCAAAGCCATAAGATACCATAGATATTGCTTTTTCAAAATCACGAACGGATTTCGCCAATAAAGCATTTTCTATATCAAATCCTTTTGCTCTGCCTTGAAATAATCCCTTGTTAGATCGCAAAATATCTATTAATCTATTAGCAAGCTTCTGATCCAGAGCAATATGATGAGGAGAGGACCTTGTAGCCTCCTCTAAGTCAAAAGGATTGTCTATGCAAGTGGCAGCTGTCAGAGGCGTCCTCTCTCCGACCTCTGCCAAGTATTTTGTTATCATGTTTGCACCATATCCCCAGCCAATACCCATCAATGTTGTCTATGGCCTTGCCTTATTGATGAACTAAATAGCAGTGAAGATATCATCGATGTCCGCAGCTGTAAATAACCTAGCAGTGGTAAGCGGAGAGCCACCACAACCTCTAGGATTCATAATCACAGGAAATAAACCGCGCTTGAGAGCTTTACAAACGAACAGCCTTATCCTCTTCTCCAGACTTCTCTCCACGGTTCTCGGAACCAATAACAGAGTCGTATCTAATCCGTGCTCCTCGTGCAAGTCCAAATTCGACGGCCAATCCAACGAAACGACACCGCCATCCTCCGTATTAACACAGACTCTATAATATCATTCTGTTGTTATAACTCCCTGATGACTGGTGATTTCCGCCTTCTGCCATTGTCTTATCACGTGAACTGCTTTTTGTTAGAAATCCCCACAGACGGCGCCAACTGTTGACGGCTGATTTTGGTCTCAGGGCAATATGAGAATATTACTCCCGAGACAATCCTCCCTCAATAGTGAATTTGTTTGGTTATGGGGGACCAAAAGCAAATTTAGCAAAAGACAGATAAATGCACCAATCAACAAGGAGATTTAACGTGGTTCGGCGGATCTTGGTCCGACCTACGTCCACGGGCACAAAAAGGATGATACTTTTATTACTCAAACACGCTTCTCAGCTCTCTCTTTTGTTTACAAGTCTCACAATAATGATCTTGATCTCAACTTTTTACTTGTCCTCCCTTATGCACACTCTACCCTTCTATTTATAATAGTGAAGAAATCAGATTCCTTCTCCTACAAGAATTTCCTAGTTGAAATACTTTCCTTTTCCCATAAAGATTCATAGTCAAAACTATTCCCTTTTCCCATAAGGATTCCTAATCAAAACTACCTTTATTTTCTTTATCCTACTAGGACTCTGACTCACCAGTTTTCCCCATGAAAGTATGATAACTTGTCATCTTATCCGCAAGAATAGGGTGTCATCTTCCGGAGCACGCCTCGCCATATGCTCGGTCTTCATGAGGTCGGTCATAATGGTCCTTTGAACTGAGAATGCCGCTGTCGATCTTTTAATTGCCCGGTTATCAGAACCCAAGTGCTCGGTTACCGATCATAAAGTGCTCTTAGTGGTCGGGTCGGCATTAATGATTTCGACCGAGAAGAGAATTATCCTTTTTTACCCCCTGCCGTACTCCTTAAATAACATGGGTCCTGAAAACACCATCAACAAAATCATTATTAATATATTGATTTTTATTTACCATTGGAGACAAAGCCATATGGCTTACCATGTCATCCAAGCAATTATGTCTATTAGGTGGCTTGGATACACCTAATAGATTTGTCATTAGCTAATGCATTTTATGCTTTGGTATGGCCTCCACATTTATGTGTTTGCCATTTAAAGAAAGCATTGAATGCTTATGACAAAGCCATTGTCTTTAGCTTAACATTTCTTATGCTTTGGTATGGCATTCACATTTTTGTGTTGGCCATTGCAAGAAAGCATTAGATGCTTAATGACAAGGTTAGTTGGCTTGTGTAAGAGAATATAATCTCTACCATTTCTCTCACTTCCTAAGGTTAACACTTTGCATTCATTCACACAATTGTTGTGAGAAAAATTTGAGAGAAAAGAGAGAAGAACTTCAAATATTCACAAGTGTTGTAAGAGTATTTGAAATTCCAAAAGGCCAAACACCATTGTGACATCCTAAATCTCTAAATAGTTTAGAGGTTTAATCTTTGTGAGTGAAGCCCACACTTCGGTTTGTTGGTTTCGAGTCACAGTTCGGAAGATCGAGTGGTTGATCCAAGTGTTGGACACCAAAGGATTGATCTTGGCTACTACAACAAAGGGAGAAGGCAAAGAAAATTTTGAAGATCCATATCGGACCCGGTGCCACCACAAGCAACTTCCGCTGCGCTAAGGAAAGTCATTTCCTACAATTGGCATCAAGAGCTTAAGGTTGAAAAGTTTTCTTAACCCTTTCTCTTTTAAGTTTAAGTTTTAATAATTTATATTAGATAAAAATTATTAATATGCATGTTGTGATGAGTAGGCACAATTAGATTCATGAGATGAATGGTTTTTAATGTTCATGTGATGAATGTTTACTTTGATTCATGTGATGAATGTATTGCGTTGATATTTAATTTTTCCGGCTCTTATTTTTAGTATTGGAGATGTAAGACCATAAGGTTTTATTCTTTCAAGTGTTGTAAGTTCATTTCCTTTGTAATAAGTCCATTTTGTAACTCAAGGAGCCCATGCCGCGAAGGACTCATTACGAACCTATTCCGTAAAGAACTCAACAACATACCATGGAGCAAGATTTGAAGACCAAGTGATGCCTTGGATTTATTGTACTAATTAGATTAGTATTTTAAAAAACAAATAAGAGCTCGGTTAACGCAATTTATGTATGTATGTGAAACTACATTCCGTTACGAGTCCGTAGAAAAAAACGGGGACCAAAACGGACTCCAGAAGCTCCGGAACGGAGTATATAAAGTACCAGTGTTTTGACACCGGACCGATAGCGTTCGAACTCCAGTCAAACGCAACTCAAACGTTTTTCTACTGCCTGGAAAACGTTCGAACGCCCATAGAACGCTACACGAACGTTTTCAGCCCAGACCTGGGCATATATATGTTTTAAATTGTTTATTAACATGTCATATAGCCTAGGGTGCCTACTCTTACATTTTCTGTTGTAAGTGTGAATTTCAATTAAAAAATTGGAGTTATATGCTTTGAAATTTAAATTGTTGTTACAAAAGTTTTAATTGGAGAAGTTACGAAAAAAAAATTAATTGGATGTATTTATATATATCTTTTTGGAGAAAATTTTATTTAAAGATATGTGTGTATATATTTTTTTTGTAACAAATGTTTTTTTTAAATAAAATATTTGGTTATACATTGACTATCAAAACGCTTAACCTTATAATTCCCAACGTTTGTAAATTAATCGCCAACGTTTGTAAATTAATAGCCAACGTTTGTAAATTTATTTACAAACGTTTTATTGCCAACGTTCAAAAAATATTTCTTATATATACACATAGTGTTTTCTTTGTTAAGCACACATGTTGTAACAACAAAAAAAAAAAAAAAAAAAAAAACAGCAAGCAAAGCAAGTGGAGAGAAAGCAAATATTTTTACTAGCCGAGAGAAAATATTTTTGTAAGCCGAGAGAAAAAAAAATTTCTTCAGCAAATTTTTTCTGTTTCCAATAATTTCAAAGCCGATAACCTCATTGTTGTTTCTATAGTTTCCGAGCAAATTATTTTTTGTGTTGGGTGTGAGTGTACCAATCGGATTTTTGTGCATACCGATTGAGACATAAATTTTTCTGGGCTGTTTTATCCTGGAGACGACGGGACCGATTACTGCAAGCACAATTCTCTGGGCAGAGCCGCGAATCGTCTTAAAGAGAGTGACCTAGTCCGCGACTCAACCCAGTTGATTTCTTAATTTCCCGGTGTACGGTAATATTGTTTTGCAACTCATAATCTGTTTCTACAATTTTAAGACGATTTATATCTGCCATGTCTGTTTCTGCTACTGCTGCCATGAACACTATTGCCTTTGATTCTGCTGCTGTTGATTTGAACAAAGCATTTCGATTTCAAGGGTTTCATTTTAAGCGATGGAGATTAAAAATGATGTTTTTCCTTACCATTAAAAAATTAGCAAATTACTGTGTCTCTGAAAAAACTGAATTGCCTGATGACCCTACCGTAGTCCAAATTAGGGAGCATGAAACTTGGGAAGAGAATGACTTTGTATGCAAAAACTACATACTTAATGATTTGTATGATGAATTGTATGATATATATAGTTCTAGGAAAACTGCTAAGGATGTTTGGGATGCCCTTCAGAATTAATATGATACTGAAGAGGCTGGTTCTAAAAAATATGTTGTTAGTCGTTACCTTAGGTATCAAATGGTAGATGACAAATCCGTAGAAACTCAATCCCATGAACTACAAAAAATAGCCCATGAGATTATATCTGAGGGTATGTCTCTAGATGAACAATTCCAAGTAGCTGATATAATTAATAAACTACCCCCATCTTGGAAAGACTTTAAAGGTACCCTTAGGCATAAAACTAAGGAATTTTCCCTAGAAAGTTTGATTACCCGTCTTCGTATAGAAGAGGAAGCCCTCAAACAAGATCAAAAAGAAGAAATCCTAGTTGTGCCAAACAATAAAAAACCTGTCTCAGTAGTCCTGAAACCTAATGGTAAAAATATGAAGAAAAAGTATCCCCCTAAGAACAACAAAAACCATAACCACCAAAATCCCAACAACAAAACTCAGAATAACCAGAACAAGCAACAACATCCCTCAAGAAATGAAAATGGACAGTTCAAATGCTACAACTGTGGCAAACTTGGGCATATTGCTCGGAACTGTAGGAATAAGCATTTCGCTCCACAGGCGAACCTTACTGAAGACCAAATTGTTGCTATGATCTCTGAGATCAACATGGTTGGTGGATCCGAGGGTTGGTGGGTTGACACTGGCGCTTCTCGTCATGTCTGCTATGATCGTGCTTCGTTCAAGTCCTATGCGGAAGCTGCGGACAAGAAAGTGCTACTGGGTGACTCCCACACCACTATGGTTGCTGGGACTGGTGACGTGGAACTGAAGTTCACCTCTGGGAAGACCATTATTCTCAAGGATGTGTTGCACACTCCTGAGATAAGGAAAAACTTGGTTTCAGGCTATCTCCTGAACAAGGCTGGGTTTACACAAACTATAGGGGCTGATTTGTATACTCTCACCAAAAATAATATTTTTGTGGGAAAGGGCTATGCTACTGATGGAATGTTCAAACTTAATGTTGCTATTAATAAAATGAATTCTTCTGCTTACATGTTGTGTTCTTTTAATGTTTGGCATGCTCGACTTTGTCATGTTAATAAACGAATTATTAAAAACATGAGTAACTTAGGCTTAATTCCTGAATTATCCTTGAATGATTTTGAAAAATGTGAATTCTGTAGTCAAGCAAAAATCACTAAAACACCACATAAATCTGTAATTAGAGAATCTGAACCATTAGATTTAATACATTCAGATATTTGTGAATTTGGTGGAAAATTGACTAGAGGTGGAAAAAGATACTTTATCACATTTATTGATGACTGTTCAAACTATGCTTATGTTTATTTAATGAAAAATAAAAATGAAGCATTTGATATGTTTAAAACTTTTCACTCAGAAATTGAAAATCAATTTAATAGGAAAATTAAAAGATTCCGTAGTGATAGAGGCACTGAGTATGATTCTACACTTTTTATCGAATACTATAATTTGCATGGCATTATTCATGAGAAAACCGCACCTTATTCTCCTGAAATGAACGGAAAAGCCGAAAGGAAAAATAGAACTTATGCTGAAGCTGTAGTTTCTATTTTACTTAATTCTGGTGCTGCCTCATTTTGGTGGGGAGAAATTTTATTAACTGTTTGTTATGTCTTGAATAGAGTACCTAAGTCAAAAGATAAATTTCACCTTATGAAATTTTGAAAAATAGAAAACCTAACTTGTCTTACCTTAGAACTTGGGGCTGTCTTGCCTATGTTAGAATCTCTGACCCTAAAAAGGTTAAACTTGCAAGTAGGACATATGAATGCGTTTTCATTGGTTATGTTGTGAATAGTAAAGCATATAGATTTTATGATTTGAAAAATCATGTTGTGGTTGAATCTGTTGATGCTGATTTCTTTGAAAATAAATTTCCTTTTATTTTGAAGAATAGTGGGGGCTTGTCCTCTAATATTAATCCAATAATAGAACATAATGAACCTGATAAAGAAATAGAACCTATACCTAAAAAAATTAAACGGTCAAGAATAGTTAAAGATTTTAGTCCTGACTTCTATGCTTACACTTTAGAAGAAGATCCCACTACTTTAAAAGAAGCCTTGTCGTATTTAGATGCTGATTTGTGGCAAGAAGCAATAGAATATGAAATGAATTCTTTAGAGACTAATAAGACTTGGCATTTAGTAGATTTACCTCTAGGTTGTAAAACTATAGGATGTACATGTATACTTAAAAAAAAATTAAAACCAGATGGTTCAATTGATAAATACAAGGCTAGACTTGTTGCTAAAGGGTATAGGCAAAGAGAAAACATAGATTTCTTTGATACTTTTTCACTAGTAACTAGGATTACATCTATTCGTGTGCTTATTTCTCTAGCTGTAATCCATGATCTTGTTGTTCATCAAATGGATGTTAAAACTGCTTTTTTAAATGGAGAATTAGAAGAAGAGATTTATATGGACCAACCTGAAGGTTTTGTTATACCTGGTCAAGAAAATAAAGTTTGTAAACTTGATAAATCTCTATATGGCTTAAAACAGGCACCAAAATAATGGCATGAGAAATTCGATAACCTAGTTATAGAAAATGGATTTAAGGTGAATGAAAGTGATAAATGCATATATTATAAATCGGAAAATGAGATGTGTTCTATTATATGCTTATATGTGGATGATATGCTTATCTTTGGTTCCAATATTCATGTTGTGAATGATGTAAATCTATGCTTTCTGCTAATTTTAATATGAAAGACTTAGGCGAAGCAAGTGTAATTTTAGGTATTAAAATTACTAGGTCAGTAAATGGAATCACTTTAGATCAATCACATTACATTGAGAAAATCTTGAAAAAGTATAATTACTTTGATTGTAAACCTGCTAGTACACCTTATGATCCTAGTGTAAAATTGTTCAAGAATATCGGTGACGGTGTTAGACAAACTGAGTATGCAAGCATCATTGGTAGTCTTCGTTATGCTACTGATTGCACTAGACCCGACATTGCCTATGTTGTAGGTTTGTTGTGCATATTTACTAGTAGACCTAGTATGGAGCATTGGTATGCTATTGAGAGGGTCATGAGATACCTGAAAAGGACCATGAACCTAGGATTACACTATCAGAGGTTTCCCACTGTCCTTGAAGGATATAGCGATGTTGATTGGAATACCCTTTCAGATGATTCCAAAGCTACTAGTGGATATATTTTCAGCATAGCTGGTGGGGCTGTCTCTTGGAAATCCAAGAAACAGACCATCTTATCTCAATCCACTATGGAGTCTGAGATGATTGCACTGGCATCTGCTAGTGAAGAAGCAGCTTGGTTGAGAAGCTTGCTTTCAGATACCCCTTTATGGGTGAGACCGATACCAGCTGTATTGATCCATTGTGATAGTACCGCGGCTATTGTAAAGATTCAGAACCGTTATTATAATGGTAAGAGACGACAAATACGTCGTAAACACAGCACAGTTAGAGAATATCTCTCTACTGGGGCTGTAAGAGTGGATCATGTACGGACTGATGACAACTTGGCTGATCCTTTGACGAAAGGTTTAGCAAGAGAGAAGATATTTGATACTAGAATGGGACTATTGCCATTAAATAATTAGATTACTTATGATGGTAACCCGACCTATAGACTGGAGATCCCAAGAAATAGGTTCAATGGGTAATAACAAGTCATAAAGTAATGAGAGTTGAATCATGCTAATAATATATGAGTTCCATTCTGAGAGCATGATATCCTGAAGCGATGAGAGGATGAATTTAACTCTTAATGTGTTCTATACTCTATGTGGAGTGGAGTACCTAGCTACAGGAGTACTCTTGATAGACACACCTATGTGAATATAGAAGTGTGACCGCTTCTTATGAAATTTTAGGCAAAAATTTCTAGAGCATTCACTATACTGGGATATACGAGCACGGCCATAATGCTCGGGCTTTTGACTACACCTTGAAAGGTTTCTGTGTGTGATGTTGTCAGAGATAGAGTTCAAAACTACGAGTTACTCTAGTATAATCTGAATCGTCAACACTATGTAAAGGTTCAAGTCGATAGACACCTTTATTTATGCACGACCTTATATTATATTGCTCGATGAAATGTTTTATTAAAATTCAAGTGGGGGATTGTTGTAAGTGTGAATTTCAATTAAAAAATTGGAGTTATATGCTTTGAAATTTAAATTGTTGTTACAAAAGTTTTAATTGGAGAAGTTACGAAAAAAAAATTAATTGGATGTATTTATATATATCTTTTTGGAGAAAATTTTATTTAAAGATATGTGTGTATATATTTTTTTTGTAACAAATATTTTTTTTTAAATAAAAAATTTGGTTATACATTGAATATCAAAACGCTTAACCTTATAATGCCCAACGTTTGTAAATTAATGGCCAATGTTTGTAAATTAATACCCAACGTTTATAAATTTATTTACAAACATTTTATTGCCAACGTTCAAAAAATATTTCTTATATATAACATAGTGTTTTCTTTGTTAAGCACAAATGTTGTAACAAAAAAATAATAATAAACAGCAAGCAAAGCAAGTGGAGAGAAAGAAAATATTTTTACTAGCCGAGAGAAAATATTTTTGTAAGCCGAGAGAAAAAAAAATTTCTTCAGCAAATTTTTTCTGTTTCCAATAATTTCAAAGCCGATAACCTCACTGTTGTTTCTATAGTTTCCGAGCAAATTATTTTTTGTGTTGGATGTGAGTGTACCAATCGAATTTTTGTGCATACCGATTGAGACATAAATTTTTCTGGGCTGTTTTATCCTGGAGACGACGAGGCCGATTACTGCAAGCATAATTCCCTGGGCAGAGCCGCGAATCGTATTCAAGAGAGCGACCTAGTCCGCTACTCAACCCAGTTGATTTCTTAATTTCCCGGTGTACGATAATATTGTTCTGCAACTCATAATCTGTTTCTACATTTTCATATGCCATAACATGTAGACATGCATTATATTCAAGTTATAAAATATGATTTTATGTAAATTAAAAGTTAAATTAGAATATAAGATGCATGTAAATGAATTAATAAGATTAATTGGTTTAAAGGTTTAAAAATTAGGAATTCAAGTTTAAGAACAAATGGACATTATGAGTACATTATTTTCTTTGGTATATCGGATGGAAACCCGGATATAAATTCCATAGCCGCTTCCGAATGGACGGTAATTTGGTTTGCACTCGGGATACAATTCCACGTACCTTTGGAGTAAATAACGTACTTTTATCTATTAAATGGTTTAATGACATATAGTCCATTAGTTGAATTCTAAAATTTTAAAACCTATAAGTGAACTAATATTTTAATTGTTAAAATTAATTAGATCACTTAAGAAAACTTGATTAAATTAGTTTAATTAAGTTAATGAATAGTAGAGACTAATAAGTATTATTGAATAAAATTTTAAGTGTTAAAATTAGTTAGATCACTAATAATCCACTAGTATTAATAAAGATATGTTTTAGCCGAGCATAATCTTAATACATTAGAAACTAGTGAGATAGAAACCTTAAACTTCAAAATAGTGAGTGGGAGAGGGGTATACCACAATATATCCCACGATCTCCATTGTTATCCAGAAACGTGAGATTCAATAGGCGCCTCGAGACGGCTTTGCTTTCGTCCCCCTGCGGATGGTGTCCTTTTGGGGTTAATATCAGGTTGGATTCCGAAAGGATAGAGACTCTAGATGTATTTGGTGATTGACCTATCCTACGGCGGCACTTCACTAGTTAAGTCCAAGGGTTCTGAAACAATGGGTCACACTCACAAAGGAATGATTAAGTTGTTAATCAAAGCTTCCTTGATCAAAATAACGGTAGTTGATTAATATAGGAATAAGAGTTATTTCAGATATATTAATCAATTGAGAATGTCTTAATCTATCATGCGAATACTTGACCTACCCTACGGCGGCACTATTTGTGGGATGATAGATAATCGTGGCATAGTAATTCTTTTAGGTTTCTAATTCATTATACATTGATCATGCATCATGTTTAATTTTATGCCTAAATGTTTGAAAATTTTAATATGCGACGAATGAATATTGTATGCGCGTTTATTAATTTTCAGCCATGGCATCTACAATAATCTCCATTATCAAACAACAAGAAAAATTAACCGGGGATAATTATGTTAAATGGAAAAGTGACATGAATGCTATCTTGGTCTGTGAAGACCTTAAATTTGTCCTAATGGAGGAATGTCCTCCTGAGCCAGCACCTAATGCTGGCAGAGCTGCACGTAATGCCTATAATAATTGGATTAAAGCATCCATGTCTGAGGATCTTGCTGCACAGCATGAGCCAATGGCGACAACATCAATGATTATACAGTCATTACAGAACATGTTTGGGCAACCTTCAGACCGACAACAACATGAGGCAATTGCCTCATCAGAGAGATAGTGCGGAGAGGAGATGTCGCTATCATGCAGATTCCATCCGCAGATAACCTGGCTGATCCGTTTACAAAGACCTTATCGGCTAAAGTATTTGAAGGTCACCTAAATGATTTAGGATTACATGACATGTCTCATTTGATCTAGTCCAAGTGGGAGATTGTTGGAATTTATATCCTAGAGCTTCATGTATTGTAAATGGAATTGATTATTGTAATAATAATAAATGCATTATTCATTTTATCAAAGTTGTTTGATTTATATCGCATATTGTGCAATTGTCTTGTTTACCTTGATTACTCTTGTACCTTTAAACTTAGTGTATGTTTGATGCACAAGAGGATTTAAGTCTAAAGTTAGTAATTTAAATAGTCCATAGAGAGCAAACAAAGAGGGTACTTTGTTTGTGGTTTATCTATAGCTGCGGTCCATTCTATACTTGTATGACGACCTTGATCTAGGATCGTTCATGTAGTGACATGGGTATGGAGGCACCTTGTATGATAAGATCATATAGGACTGGACTCAGATAAATACGAATTTCTTTTAATATCTGTTAACCAAAGAAATTCATTTTATCTAATAGATGGTCATATATGGATTCGATCTTAATCTTGAGTGTACTACGAACTCCTGCATGACAGGCCATGTCTTTTGATTTACTATGGTGAGGTTGGTGTTGCATTCCCGGCCAATAACTACGTATTTTGGGGATATGTTTTGGTGTGTAGCTGAGAACGTTTTACATAGATATGGAATTCACTCATTCTTACGAGAAGCAGATGAATATATTTTTTAAGAGTTGATTCGGGACTTGAACAATTTGAGCGCTCAACTTTTCTATTACTAATAGAAAGTATTTTATATTCATAATTGTTATGAATTAATTGTTCATTATAGAATCAATGGTGCTTAAGAGACAAAATATTTAGAGGGTTTTAACGGACTTATGACCCGGCTCTATTTATGAGATATTCGTGAAGGGCTAATCCATATGTAATGACTATATCGATGGACACCGAAAATGTTCAGTTTATTTAATCCATCTACAGTAACGGGAGTTCAACTTCGAGTTTTTAGTGGAATAACACGGAGTTAATAATTCGTAATATTTGATTAAAGAGTTTAATTAATATTTCAGAATTATTGGAAATCGGAACCGTAGGTCCATTTGGTCCCCGTGCTAGCTCGATTAACTGTAGCAAACCTAATATAATTAGATTGTCTAATTATATGCTCACATTATATTTATTTATATTATTAATAAGATTAATAATATTTATTGTCACAAATGGAAACTATGTTAAATTAGTTTAACTTAATGTTTTCTAGAATTATTTGATTATGAGATAATCAAGTCTTGATTATGAGATAATCAAGTTAGTAATAATTATGAGATAATTACTACAACATAATTGAAGGTAAATAAATCATTATTAATATATTGATTTTTATTTACCATTGGAGACAAAGTCATATGGCTTACCATGTCATCCAAGCAATTATGTCTATTAGGTGGCTTGGATACACCTAATAGATTTGTCATTAGCTAATGCATTTTATGCTTTGGTATGGCCTCCACATTTATGTGTTTACCATTGAAAGAAAGCATTGAATGCTTAATGACAAAGCCATTATCTTTAGCTTAACATTTTTTATGCTTTGGTATGGCATTCACATTTTTGTGTTGGCCATTGCAAGAAAACATTAGATGCTTAATGACAAGGTTAGTTGGCTTGTGTAAGAGAATATAATCTCTACCATTTCTCTCACTTCCTAAGGTTAACACTTTGCATTCATTCACACAATTGTTGTGAGAAAAATTTGAGAGAAAAGAGAGAAGAACTTCACATATTCACAAGTATTGTGAGAGTATTTGAAATTCCAAAAGGCCAAACACCATTGTGACATCCTAAATCTCTAAATAGTTTAGAGGTTTAATCTTGTGAGTGAAGCTCACACTTCGGTTTGTTGGTTTCGAGTC
This sequence comes from Zanthoxylum bungeanum, assembly GCA_019454045.1. NCBI lineage: Eukaryota > Viridiplantae > Streptophyta > Magnoliopsida > Sapindales > Rutaceae > Zanthoxylum > Zanthoxylum bungeanum. Next base: position 17,796 of record SKCR01017062.1, on the reverse strand, counting down.
ATAGTTCGGAAGATCGAGTGGTTGATCCAAGTGTTGGACACCAAAGGATTGATCTTGCCTACTACAACAAAAGGAGAAGGCAAAGAAAATTTTGAAGATCCATACCGGACCCGGTGCCACCACAAGCAACTTCCGCCACGCTAAGGAAAGTCGCTTCCTACACTTCCAACACCTTCGTTCTAATTTTTATTGAATAAGACCATTGCGACAAGAGTTCTGGTTGCTTATACTTTCTAAAGTTTACAGATGTAGGTAAGACCATGACTTGAATATTATCCGACTTTTTAGAGGTACTTGTTAGGTAATTCATCCTGACGGCGCCCATTTCATATATATTCTTGTAAAAAAATGATTTCCCACGCGGTGGAAGCTTTTTAAGCACCAGGATCGACCTTGAATAATTTTCTGCTTTTGGTCCATTATATGCCAAAACTGTCCAGGTCTATTGGACTTGTTTTGGTTCCTTTTTTAATAATTGTTCCAGCCCATAACAGCAGCCCAAAAACTGGACTGTTTTGCACACCGAAAACTCGCTATATGCGGGCACAACTCACTGTTTTGGTGATGGTTGTTTTCCTAATTTCGGACAGCGGTTCTGGATGTTTTTTAAACTCTAAACCAGGCTAAAAAAGTCCTCAGGTCATCCCTTGGTATTGCGAAAATTTTTTCACAAAATTAGAACGAAAACCAAACCACACAAAGGCTAAGAGAGGCGGCAGTGAGCGGATTGTTTCCTCATTATCTGAGAATAGTAATAAGAATATGATAACAAAATTTATTTCAAGTCCGAATGAACTACCGTGCTATGGCATCTCGACTAACAAAAAAATAGAGTAGGCTAGATTCACATAATAAATCTCTAAACAATTTAGAGATGAAATTTGTCACATAAAATTTTATTTTCTCTTTTGCTCTTCTTTCTTTGTCTCTCAACACTTGATAGCAAATAAGAACAAGGGTGGCTAAGGTTAGATCAGATGAGATTAGGATAAAAATGAAAATATTTTTACTATTATATCTAAGCTTGAAGTTTTATAAAATTAAACAAAAAGTCTTTCCTCACTCCCTTCTAAATTTCGGCCATTAGGCTACTTTTTGTAATAAAATATTTTATTAAATTTGTTCATAATGACATTAAATTTTTTTCTAATTAAAAAGATGTAACTATCATTCTTGTAAATATTAATTTTAAATTCAAATTTTAAAATCATTTATTTCCAAAAAATACATATTAAAAAATTTAATATTTACAATCCTTTTTAAAACAATAAATGATTATCTCATAATCATTTATTTAAAGAAAATCTTATATTAAATTTAACATAGAATCTCATGTGTGACAAAATATATTATTAATCACATTAATAATAATAATATATATGTGAGTATATAATTGGACAATCCAATTATATTTAATTTGCTACAGTATATCGAGCTAGTACGGGGACCAAATGGACATACAGTTCCGAGCTCCAATAATCCCGGAATATTAATTAATCTCTTTAATTAAATATTCTGAATTATTAATTTAGGTTATTCCACTCAAAACCCAAAGTTGCACTTTCGTTGCCGTAGATATATTATATGAGCCAAACTATGTCGGTGTTCATCGATATAATAATTACATACGGATTGACCCTTAACGAGTATCTCATAATTAGAGCCGGATCAAAATGTATGTTATACCCCTCTAATTATTTTTTACCTTAAGTACCATTGATTCTCCAATGAATGATTTATTCATAAGTATTATGAATATTAATCTTTTTATTTGTAATAAAAATACTTGAGCGCTCTAATCATTCAAGTACCGTATCAACCCTTAAGGAAGATACTCTTATACTTCTCACAAGAATTAGTGAATTTTATATCTATATAAAATATCTCCAGCTACACATCAAACAATGTCCCCAAGTACATAGTTATTGGTCGGGATTTCTACATCAACCTCACCTTTGTAAATCAAAGGACATAACCCGTCATGCAGGAGTTCATAGTACACTCAAGATCCAGATAATTCAATATATGACCATGTAGTATATTGAAATAAATTTATTTATTTAACGGATATTATAATAAATTCATTTCTATTTGAGTCCTGTCATATATGATCACATCATTTAAGGTGCCGAGATTCTCATGTCACCATATATTCGATCTCGGATCAAGGTCGCCATTCATTTATAGAATGAACCGTAGTTATAGATAAACCACAAATAAAGTACCCACTCTGTTTGCTTTATATGGACTATTTTATATTACTAATCTCAGACTTAAATTCTCTTGTGTATAACACTCAAACACTAAGCCTGAAGGCACATAAGTAATCAAGGGTAAATTAGACAATTTATAATATGTGATTTAAATCAAAAAATCTATAAATGAATAATACATCTTTTATTTCAAATTAACACATTCGTTTATAATTACATGAAGCTCTAGGGCATGTATCCCAATAATTCTAAAATAGGTAATGCGTTTCGCCAGGGCAAGTTATGTATGTAAGCCAATACCAATGTATCAACCTTCACCAAATGTTCAAGTCCATTTCTATTTGACAAGAATAGATAATAGTGCCACCAAGAAAACTCAAGACCCATAGTAGTACACAGCGAAACAGAAGCTAATGCCTCAAGAGATGTGTGTCCACTAGGGAAAATCCAGCAGCCCTGTTTCTGATGAAGAACTATTGGGACCCCAGGAATAAGTAAGTGAGCCAAGTGCAGTACATGATGTGGGCGATCTTGCCCGAAATATGCGACTTATGTAGGAATCCAAGGACCGGTTTACCAAATTATTTTCCATTAACAACAACAGCAACCTATATAACCCCTAACAGAACAAAAACTTCCACCCATTTCAATAACCACTGATAATACTTAGCCACTAACCGAACTTCAGTTGAACCAAGGCAGACAGTAGCAGTAATACTTATAGGTTTCCACATGATGCACCCTTCTACTTTTCAGATGTAGAATCTGGTGCACACCCGAGTGGATTTAGTGAAGAATCTAATAGAACATGTATAGCGTTTGGCTGCGCACCAGTCAGATCAGTTGAACTCATGAGTTTCCAACTGAGAGAAAATTTACCTCCGACTGGTTTATCCCTCTCATGGATATGAGAAATGTTTCAAACCCACATTTACCTTGGCTGGAGCTTGGTAAAGCTCTCATAGCTTGCTTCTTGATTAAAAGTGTTTAGGATGCCAGAGCCCGAGAATTTGAGCACCTGGAGTAGGCAAAACATATAACAACTACATAAACATGATACATGCTTTACATGACCTTTCCAAAGTAAAATGGAGTCTATGAATGAGAGTAAGACTGAGTCATCTAGGAAAATGAAATCAAGAGGGTACAACAAGGCTCAAAGTGAATCTACACCTCATGATATTCCCGTTAAGAGGAGTGTGACTATTAGAGGGATGAGCCATAGATCGAGAGAAGAAGTTGCTTCTTAAGCGGCCTCTTTAGTACCAATAATCCTGCATGATAACCATATACCTTGGACCAATGATATTTGGCAAATGGACGTCAAGACTGCATTCTTAAATGACAATCTTGATGAGAGTATCTATATGGTACAACCAGAGGGGTTCATTACCCAAGGTCAAGAGCAAAAAATTTGCAAGTTGCAAAGGTCCATTTATGGACTTAAACAAGCATCTAAATCTTGGAACATAAAGTTTGATACTACGATCAAGTCTTATAACTTTGAGCAGAACATCGATGAGCCTTGTGTCTACAAGCGCATAATTGATGGTAATGTGGTTTTCCTTGTGTTATACGTTGATGATATTTTACTCATTGGGAATGATGTAAAGATATTATCATACGTGAAAATCTAGCTAGCTAACCAATTCCAAATGAAAGATTTGGGAGAGGCAAGTTATGTACTTGGGATTGAGATCATTCGGGATCGCAAGAAATGACTGTTAGCAATGTCTCAAGCATCTTATATTGACAAGATTCTTGTGTGATTTGGTATGCAGAAGTCCAAGAAAGGTAATCTACCTTTCAGGCATGGAATTCATTTATCTAATGAACAGTCTCCTAAGACACCTCAAGTGGTTGAGGAGATGAGACATATACCATATGCTTCAGTAGTTGGAAGTCTTATGTATGCTATGTTATGCACGAGACCGGACATCTGTTTTGCAGAGGGAGTAGTCAGTAGGTTTCAATCCAACCTAGGATTAGATCATTGGGTAGCGGTGAAACATATTCTCAAGTATCTTCGGAGAACGAGAAATTATATGCTTATATATACAAGTCAGGATATGATTCCGAGAGGATATACTGACTCTGATTTTCAGACGGATGTCAATTCTGGGAAATCAACATCTGGATCAGTGTTCACCCTAGGTGGTGGGGATATAGTATGGAGGATCATAAAGCAATCTTGTATTGCTGATTCCACCATGGAGGCTGAATATGTATCAGCTTGTGAAACAGCTAAGAAAACAGTCTGGCTCCGTAAGTTTTTGGCAGATCTGGAAGTTGTTCCAAATATGGATAAACCACTCACACTTTATTACGATAATAGTGGTGCAGTGGCAAACTCCAAAGAACCAAGAAGCCACAAGAGGGGTAAGCATATTGAGAGGAAATATCACCTCATCAGGGAGATAGTGCAGAGATGAGATGTCTCTCTCACACAGATTCCATCTGCAGACAACTTAGCTGATCTGTTTACAAAGACCTTATCAGCTAAAGTGTTTGAATGTCACTTAAAGGGTTTAAGATTACATGACATGTCTCATTTGCTCTAGTCCAAGTGGGAGATTATTGGGATTTATGTCATAGAGCTTCATATATTGTAAACGTATTTGATTATTGTAATAATAATAAATGAATTATTCATTTTATCAAAGTTGTTTGATTTATATCGCATATTGCCCAATTGTCTTGTTTCCCTAATTACTCTTGTACCTTCAGACTCGGTGTATGTTTGATGCACATGAGGATTTAAGTCTGGAGTTAGTAATCTAAATAGTCCATAAAGGAGCAAACAAATATGGTACTTTATTTATGGTTTATCTATAGTTGCGGTCCATTCTATACTTGTATGAAGACTTTGATCCGAGATCGTTCATGTAGTGACATGGGAATGGAGGCACCTTGTATGATGAGATCATATATGACTGGACTAAGATAAATATGAATTTCTTTTAATATTCGTTAATCGAAGAAATTCATTTTATCCAATAGATGGTCATATATGGATTCGATCTTAATCCTGAGTATATTACGAACTCCTGCATGACAGACTATATCCTTTAATTTACTATGGTGAGGTTGGTGTTGCATTTCTGGCCAATAACTACGTATTTTGGGGATATGGTTTGGTATGTAGCTGGGAACGTTTTACATAGATATGAAATTCACTCATTCTTACGAGAAACAGAAGAATATCTCTTTTTAAGAGTTGATTCGAGATTTGAACAATTTAAGCGCTCAACTTTTCTATTACGAATAGAAATTTTTATATTCATAATTGTTATGAATTAATTGTTCATTATAGAATCAATGGTGCTTAAGAGACAAAATATTTAGAGAGGTTTAACGGATTTTTGACCCGGCTCTATTTATGAGATATTCTTGAAGGGCTATATCCATATGTAATGACTATATCGATGGACACCGAAGTTGTTTGGTTTATTTTATCCATCTACGGTAACGAGAGTTCAACTTTAAGTTTTTAGTGGAATAACGCGGAGTTAATAATTCGTAATATTTGATTAAAGAGTTTAATTAATATTTCGGAATTATTGGAGCTCGGAACTATAGGTCCATTTGGTCCCCGTGCTAGCTCGATTAACCGTAGCAAACCTAATATAATTAGATTGTCTAATAATATGCTCACATTATTTTTATATATATTATTAATGAGATTAATAATATTTAATGTCACAAATGAAGACTATGTTAAATTAGTTTAACTTAATGTTTTCTAGAATTCTTTGATTATGAGATAATCAAGTTAGTAATAATTATAAGATAATTACTACAACATAATTGAAGGTAATTTAATCATTATTAAGATAGTGATTTATATTTACCTTGGAGACAAAGTCATATGGCTTGCCATGCTCTCTAATTTATTATGTCTATTAGGTGGCATATATACACTTAATAATTTTGTCATTAGCTAATCCATTTTTATGCTTTGATATGGCCTCCACATTTATGTGTTTGCCATTGAAAGAAAGCATTAGATGTTTAATGACAAAGTCATTGTCTTTAGCTTATCATTTCTTATGCTTTGGTATGGCATTCACATTTTTGTGTTGGCCATTGCAAGAAAGCATTAGATGCTTAATGACAAGGTTAGTTGGCTTGTGTAAGAGAATATAATCTCTACTATTTCTCTCACTTCATAGGTTAATATTTTTGCATTCATTCACACAAGTGCAAAAATGAGAAAAGAGAGAAGAAGTTCAAACATTCACAAGTGTTGTGAGAGTGTTTGAAATTCTAAAAGCCAAACACCATTGTGACATCTTAATTCTCTAAATTGTTTAGAGTTTAATCTTTGTAAGTGAAGCCCACACTTTGGTTTTTTGGTTTCGAGTCATAGTTCGGAAGATTGAGTGCTTGATCCAAGCCTTGGACATCAAAGGATTGATTTTGGCTACTACAACAAAGGGAGAAGTCAAAGAAAGTTTTAAAGATCTATACCGGAGCCGGTGCCCACACAAGCAACTTCCGCCGCTCTAAGGAAAGTTGTTCCTACATCTTATACCATCACTGTAAGTCTTTCTCGTTATATTGGATTTTGGCTGGTAGCCTAGATACCCGGAGTGATTTTTTACTCGTACAAGTTTCCACTTCTTTAACAAAATTACTGGTGTTGATTTTGTTTCCTGTTAGTATTTATTTACTTTGAATTATAATTACATTATTCGTAATTGTTAGATTTAAGGGTGGTTGGCTATTTTATTAATCCATAGTAATAATAATTAGGACTTGTCTTAATTTATTATTATTTATTCCGCATAGGGTCAGAAGATTAGGAAAAATTCCAATTTTCAATTGGTATCAAGGTCTGACCGTGATCCTTGACCCGTTTAGCTATGGAGAGAAGTCAACCCTTAAATTTTCCCCTATTTTTTATGGGACGGATTAACTGCATTGGAAGGTTGACATGAGAGCATTCCTTAAGTCCTTAGATGAGATGGTCTGGATGTTAGTAGAATACGGGTGGAAACCTCGCGTGGTTATGGTTGATGAGGTCTCATCCCCTAAAGATAAATTGACTTGGACTAAGTAAGAATTTACGCTAGCAATAGGAATAGCAAGGCAATTACAGCCATTCATTGACCGGTGCGAAATCACACGCGTATAACTCAAGCGCACGTATCGTTCAAGTAGTATAAAAGTATTGATCCCACAGGGACTTAATACCTAATCTATTAATTTTATGAGGTCAAATGATTTCTAGTATCTAACAGGTTGTTTGATTGATTTGAAATGGTGATGATTCTAAATTTAAAAACAAGTAAATAAAATTGCACGAAAGTAGGTTTAAGAAAAGTCAATATTAGGAAACTATCTAGGGTTGTGAATCTTTCTAATATCTTTTAAAAGATGAAGTGGTTATTTCATGGTTGTGTAATAAATCATTTTACTAACCTGGAACACTAAATTATGCAAAAGCCTCTGTCGATGGTCAGACGCAAACAACCCAGTTTAACCCAATTGAACCATATGTCTATGTCAACCAAATTATCTGGATTCATTAAGTTTAAGTTCCAATTATGGCTACCCCCGCCCGATAGGTATATGTCTATCCTGTAAGGAAATCTATTAAAAGCTTATCTATCTTTAAGGTATATCGTGGGCTATTAAGTCTAAGGCTGAAACCTAAAATTCCTTTGTCAAGTTTATTTTAGATTTACCACATCAATCTTATTGGTGATCAGACAACAAGAAGCATTAAGCTTAAGACTTAATAAGTAAACCTTTAAATTACCCAAACTATAAAATAACCACTTATAAACCGGTGATATTAGAATTCATCACAACCCCAGATAACTAACTTAGTTACGACACATAACTAGGGCTAGTAAAAACTTAAAAGTAAAAGACAAAGTAAAAATGCTAAAAAGTAATTGCGGTAAAGTAAAAGCTGAAAAGTAAATTACAATAAAATAAAATGCTAAGGTAAAAGGATCAACTTTTACTATTTACTATTTAGATATCTCCCTTAATATAATATATTAACTTGTGATGATTTTACCAACCAGCCATATAGGCGGTAACCTGATTAAGTCAAATTAAGTCCAACCAGCCATAAAGGCGGAACCAAAATAAACCTGCCATATAGGCGGTAAGAAAATTTAATTACCAACCGACCAATCTGGCGGTATCCTTGCTTAGTCAGGTTTAAACCAGATTAAAATGAATTACCAACCGACCAATATAGCGGTATCCTCATTAAGTCAATATTTTAAATAGTGAATATATTATATTTAAGGGAGATTAATCTAAATAACAATAGTAAAAGAATTACCTTTCACCTTAGCAGAGGGAAGTTACCTCCTCATGTTGAATAGTAAAAACTGTAAAAGTAAAAAAAGTAAATTACTATTATTACAGAACGTAATTAAAATTAATTACAAAACTAAAATTTAAAAGAAACTAGATAGAAAACTCCCTATTTACATCAGAGAATTCAGAGAAGAAGTGTAGGCACTGCATTTTGCATAAGTCCCTATGATGAGTCTCATTTGGAGACACTACCTTTTAAGTCACGGAAGTCGCGGGAAACGAACGTCGGAATGGGAAATTCAGAACGAGCATGTCATCAGATTCATTTCACAAGTTCACTGTTTTTCATTCGTGCTGCGTTCGTGACCACGTTCGAACATCAAACAGATTACGGGCGTTCGTGTAGCTTTCAAATCCGTGTTCAAACGGCGTCAGTATTTCTGGTTTTGCTGCTAGCCTCACACCTAAGCCCAATTAGCCCACCAAAGCCCATAAAACACATCCCAAATAATAAAACACATATTTAACACATGGGGAATTAAATAAAATATTAATTAAATCATATACCAAATTAAATAAAACATTAAAATCAATCAACCAATTATATTCCTAATCAAGAATATTGTATTCCTAACTTAACAAATATTATGCCTAAACAACACAAACTAAAAATATTGGCTTCCTAATTTGAACTAATTGTGTCCCCCCTCAATCTTTGGTTTTCCTTATTTGACACCAAATCATATCCTCCATTAAATACACAAATCTCTTCCTTGTCAAGCAAGATTTAACCCTAGCCATTTTTCTATAAAAAGAACCCAATTCCAACCCTTGAGACCTCATAGCTCATCGATACAAGAAAAAAAATTCTCTCTCACTCACACGCATACAACAAGCAAATATTTCTCTTCTCCTCATACACCCTTAGCCAAAAATCACAGCCCCATAAACCCCTCCATTGCCGAAAAAATTACAACCCGAAACACCATCGAAACAACCCATATACAGCAGCCCTCCATATCACCGAAATACCTAAGAAAACAGCCCCTGAATCACCTAAACCAGTGACCAACAAAAACTGCACTTTTAATCCCTAAAACAATAACTAAAAAATGCACTTAAAGCCTTTAGAAACACCAGAAAACAGTGACCAAAATACAGCAAGATACATCAGCGAATCATAGTCGAAACAGCAGCGAATCGGAGTCAAAACAGTGGCTTGAGCAGTGGAGCAGCGAGAAGGGCGTGAACCTGTGAACCAGAGGAGTTGCGGAGCATTTCCCCCCTTTTTCGACATAAAAGGTTAGACTTGAGGGTACTTTTCCTATTATTTCCATCTATCTTTTTAATTGTTTTATTCATCTTTGTCACATGAGAGTCGTTATTAGTGCATGATTGTGGCCCTTGAATGAATGCAAAATGGGTCGCCTCTCATGGTATATAGGATGGAAACCCGGACATAAATTTCATAGCCGATTCCGAATGGACGGTAGTATGATCTGTACTCGGGATACAACTCCACATACCACTTGAGTACTCGGCACATACTTTATTTTATCTTGATTTGTTTATTGTCGTCATTTATTTTCTGCATCTTATTTGTATGAGTAATGATGAAGTCAAGCGCATGAGCTTAGTAAGTGCGATTAAATGTCCTCTATTTTGAGAGGTTAAAATCCTTTACCACGATGCTTCGCCACGCCGGATGATGTATATTCGTTTGAATGTGAGATGTGTTCAATCGAGTATACGAAGTCCGATATCATTGTTTCTATTTTTATATGTATTATGATGAGATAAAGAACATTGGCTTAGTAAGTGCGATTAAAAGACCTCTATTTCAAGAGGTTAAAATCATTTACCACGATGCTTTGCCGCACCGGATAATGTATATTCGATTGGATGTGAGATTTGTTCAATCAGATACACGAAGTCCGATATCATTGTCTTTACTTCTTTATGTATGTATTGTGTTGTTTGCGCATGGGCTTAGTAAGTGTGATTAAAGGTCCTCTATTTTGAGAGGTTAAAATCCTTTACCATGATGCTTTGCCTCGCCGGATAATGTATATTCGATTGGATGCCAGATGAGTTCAATCAGATACGTGAGGTCCTACATTGTGGATTTGTTTGTCTATGTATGTGTTGCATGCATCAGGTCTGGTTCCGTTCGAACGCGTTCTCGAACAACACATGAACGCGAACCTTCTTTTTACCATTTGAACGCGTTCTTGAACGCCACACGAACGCGAACCTTCTGTTTACCGTTCGAACATGTTCTCGAACGCTACGTGAACGCGCACGCATTTTCTTAGTTTCATCATGCATCATGTCTGGTTCCGTTCGGATGCGTTCTCGAACGTTATAAGGACGCGAACCTTCTATTTACCGTTCGATCGCGTTTATGAACGCTACACGAACACGCACCCACTGAACTGAGTTCTTTTCATCAGATTTCATGCATAATTGTCCCTAGTAGTTATCCCTTCGTATGATGAACCTGATTGCTTCTCTGTATTACGCAAGATTGTGCATTTGTCGTTCATCTGTATTCCCCACATATATGAGTACAATGTGTTTATTAACTTGTATGCTTGCCGTATGTTAATTTATCTTCATACATGTGAATTGAGACATAGATTATATGTAATTAGGCTGTATGCAAATTCAGATATAGGTTGTATGTAAATATGAAGATGTGTTACATGTAAATTTAGATGAACTTGTTGATGTATGTATGCGGACTTATGAGTAAATCATCATTGGAAATATGTTGCTTAGGCTTGGTTAGATTATTGCACAAATCATTTTATTACAAGTGGCATAAGTAAGGGACCATTCCGAACCCAACGGTTTGAGGTCTTCCCTTGCGAGGGGTGAGTGCGGCCTTAAATCTTTGTCCCGGTTCACACCGGGTGGCGACTCCATTATTCTCCGATTTAGTCCCCCGCGGGCTACTCCGTACTCCCAACCGGGCTGCGAGCCCAGGACATCATGCGTCGCCCAGATTTCTGTGTTCCCACAGTCTGGCGACTCCACTGGGAATAGAGAATTGGCCCCGAAATAATGTCTTGTAATATTATGATTTGTGCTTTAATTAACTGTGTTTATTGTGGGTTAAATGAGGTTTAATCAAAGGCACTTTTAAGGCTAGGTAATGGTTTTGTGTCTTCCCTCATTCACTACCTTTCTATAAGGAAAAGGTGTGAAGGCACCTAGATAATCACTTACTTATGGCCTATTGTGATGGACTAATTTGAAGGACTCGTTGTTTATTCCTGTCACCAAGCGATAAGAGCCTAAGAGGCTAGGGTACTTAAGAGAGCCTCGCTCCACCCTCTCTCTGAGGAATCTACAACGGGAAATCCATTTGACAGTCAGTCACACACCATAGCTTGTTGGCACGTACTTTAGGGTATAAAAAAGGTGCACTCACTTGGTCACTCGAACCCTTGAGTGGGGAGACCTAGTTGTGGGCAATCCTTCGCCAGCAAGAGTCTTTGACTACACTCCCGCAAACCCACACGTAGACCGGGATTGTATGGCCTATAGAAACTATTTCCTTGTGCTTGTGGACCATCCTCATTTGGATGCAGTTGGACTTCTTGTTAGAAATGTGAACTTGTTGGGCCATTTAAACTGGGACGAGTTCGTATCCTATGACAATTGGGCCAAAAGCTTCTGAAATGTTGATAGGCCACTCTGTAGAAATTATTTATGTATGCTTGTGTTTAGAGACATTGCCGTTTGGATCTATTCGGACATTTTGTCATGAGGTATGGGCTTGTTGGGCCATTTAAACTGGGACAAGAACGTATCTTATGACGATTGGGCCAAAAGCTCCTAGAACGCCATTGGGCCATTATATGTTTGTGTTTAGGAACATTATCATTTGGATACGGTTGGGCTTCTTGCCATGAGATGTGAACTTGTTGGGCCATTTAAACTGGGGCGAGTTCACTCCTATGACAGTTAGCCCAAAAGCTTTTATAATGATGATGGGCCGATTTGTGTGAAAATTTTAATGAGTTGATATATTCCTTGTATCGCATGCATCTCATTCATCTCATGCATACATATATCCTGTTAACACCCTCTATGTCTAAAAGACGTCATAGATTCCCATTGGGTAAGGGAAGAAGGAAGACTCACTAAAAGACCGATAAAAGATATGAGTACATCTGATAGCGAGGTATCCCGGATAGATCAGTTGGAAAACGGTCTCGCCAAAATTACTGAACAGTTGCAAGCATTGACTACTGCTGTGGCTGGTATGGTTGTACCCCGTACATGGGGGTTCTGAGAATGTGAGGCGCGAGGAGCCTCCGAATGGGTTTGGGGATGATATCCCCACTTTTGATGATGACATGGCAGAGTATGCAACAGACAGAGTGATTGGGTCTCAGGCAGAATTTCAGAAGCTGTGGGATCAGGTTGAAACAGTTACCCATAAAATGAAGGGTAAATATAAAGAGTTATTGGATTATGAGGCAATGACCTTCGAAGAACAGTTGCCTGCTCAGTTCAAGATGCCGGATATGGCTAAGTTCAACGGGAACGGGGATCCGAGGGTTCATCTCCGTCAGTATGTATCAGTTATGAGTTCTGTGGGTTTGACAAAGCGACAAGTGCAGAAGATGTTTGGAATGTCACTCACGGGGCACCGGTGGTTTGGTATCACAGCCTTGAGAAGAAACTAAAGGAAGATTGAAGGGAATTGGCTGATGCATTCCTGAAACAGTATGTCACGGACTTGGAGATAGATCTGTCACTCCGTGATCTGGAGAACACCAGGCAGAAACCGGAAGAGAGTTTCAAGGAATATGTGGACCGCTGGAGAAGCCAGCTCTTAAAGATGCAGACCAGGCCCTCAGAGAAGGACCAGATAAAAATGATTATCAAGGGCACCAAGCCCTCCATCTATGGGAAGCTAAGGAGAATGACCTCCATGATTACTGATTTTCGACAGCTGAGGGAAACTGTCATGGATATTGAAGAAGAAGAGGCCGAGAATAGAAAATTCTATGGTCTGAAAAGGAGGCCCATTGGGGGGACATCGGGAACAAAGCCCGTTTCTGCTGAGATTGCTGCTATCCGAAACCGGAGATTCTCCAACTTGGGTAGATCCTTGATGAGTGATAAATGTATCACTATTTCCCACTCATTTAACTTGATATTTTGTATAGTTTCTTGAGTTTTGTGAATATTTTGATGTGTTTTGTGTTATTTTGTAGATAAATAAAGTTTCATGACATTCTGGAGGTGATTTGGAGCAAAACTGTGAAATTTGGTGAAATTTGGCAAAAATGGTATTTTGGTAATTTTGGGCGTCCCGACACAAAGGGTATTTTGGTAATTTTGGACATCCCGACACCAAAATAAAGTTTCAAGATATTCTGGAGGTGATTTGGAGCAAAACTGTGAAATTTGACGAAAAGGGTATTTTGGTAATTTTGGACGTCCCGACACCGATGGTATTTTGGTAATTGCACCACCATGCGACGTGTCAAAAATTCAAAGAGCCGTCTTTTTTAGCACACCATGCCACGTGTCGAAAATTCAGCGATCCAAAAAAAATAATAATAAAATAATAAAAATCAGAAAATAATAATAAAAAATTAGATTTTTTTGCCTATAAATAGATTTCGAATTTTTAGTTTCAAATGTACCTCTTCCTCTGAAATCCTTATAAATAAAAGAGAGTTCTGCTTATTTGCTTCTTTTATTCAGTTATTTACGCTTTGTAGTAGTAATTCTATCCATCTATGAGGGGGTAACTTCTCTATGCTGAGGTAATAAGGTAATACTTTTACTTTTTCTATTTAGATTAATCTCCCTTAAAATATGATATATAAACTATTTAAAATCAGATTAATAAAGGATACCGCCATTCCGGACGGTTGGTTATTTAATTTAATCTGGTTAAATCTGACTTAATGAGGATACCGCCATATTGGACGGTTGGTTTAAGTTTATATTTCTGTTCCGCCTTATGGCTGGTATATTTGAATTTGACTTAATCAGGATACCGCCATTCTGGACGGTTGGTTTAAAATATCACACGATTATATATTATTTTATGGGAGATATCTAAATAGTAAATAGTAGAAGTTAATTCCTTTTACCTTAGCATTTTATTTATTTTTCCGCATTTACTTTTTAGTAATTTTATGTCTTTTTACTTGTCCTAATTATGTGTTATAACTAAGTTAGTTTTCTAGGGTTGTGATAAAATCTAATATTACCGATTTAAAAAAGGGTTAGATTATAGTTGGGGTAATTAAAAGAGTTATTTGTTGAGTCATAATCTTAATGCTTTTTATTAACCGATCACTAATAAAATTGATTAGGTAAACTTAAAATGAACTAGACATAGGGATTTTAAGTTTAAAACCTTAGTCTCAACAACCCACGATCTTCCTTAAGGATAGATAACCCTTTAATAGATTTCCTTACAGGATAGGAATATACCTGTCGGGCGGGGGTAGTCTTAATTGGAACTTAACCTTAATGAATCTAGGTAATTTAATTGACATAGACATATGATTCAATTGGATTAAAACTAGGTATTTGTAAATGATCATTCGAAAGAGGCTTTTACATAATTTAGTGTTCCAGATTAATAATTCAATAATTTACCCAACTATGATTTAACTACTTCATCTTTTAATTGATATTAGAAAGATTCACAACCCTAGATCTTTGAATCTTTTTATTTTCCTTAGTATTTTCTTTTATCTTTTGTCTTTTTATTTATTTAGTAAATCTACAAATCAAATCATTTCAAGCAATCAATTCCCTTCTCCCTATAATTAGATATTTGTAAATAAATAGTATCAACAATTAATAACAATAGTAGAATTAAGTCCTCGTGGGATCGATATTTTTATACTACTTGAACGATACGTGCGCTTGCGTTATACGTGTGTGTTTACGCCGGTCAATCCTTGTCCAAGGTATTGGAGAAATTGAAGAGATAAAGACTTCTGAAACCCTTAGAAACCAAACCACTCCCAAACCCTCCACCACCACATCTCAACCTAACCAATATTGCTAATTCCACCAACAGAAAGGCCACGATACCGACAACTGTGCTCGACTCCGCCATGAAATCCAGGACCTTATAGACTCAAAAATGATACCCGACCCTGAAACAGAACACCCCAACACACACCAGAACCCTTTACCAAATTACCACTCTGTCCCGCCACCAACCTATATGATAAACTCTGGCCTACCCGAGAACCTTGTCCTCAAATCCTTTGACCTCCAAGCCGTTTGCCTTAGGATTTGGGATAATAACAGCGAAGATGAAACCGAACATGGGAAGAGTTTCTGGGCGGACTTCTCTAGTAGTGATGAAGAAGAGGTGAGGGGTATGACACGCAGTGGGCGTTTCTACAATGATATGACTGATAAGGGTAAAGAAGTGTTGACTGGAGGAAGAGAAGTGGCAGAAAATGGGGATAATGCCGAGGGAGATGTAGTGCTGCAGCAGTTGAGGAAAACCCGAGCACAAGTGAGTATCT
This sequence comes from Zanthoxylum bungeanum, assembly GCA_019454045.1. NCBI lineage: Eukaryota > Viridiplantae > Streptophyta > Magnoliopsida > Sapindales > Rutaceae > Zanthoxylum > Zanthoxylum bungeanum. The sequence continues at coordinate 1,772 of SKCR01017062.1, read as the reverse complement.
GGGATTTGTTGTGTGCATCTCAGGAGCACATGTGGGCCATGGTTGAGGCCTTAAGCAAGATAGTGGTGACGGAGGATGCCAACTTCGCAATGTTTGTTGGGTCAGTGCAAAAGGAGGCTTTGCAGGCAATCACTTTTTCTGAGGAAGAACTCCCAGCTGAGGGGAGAAATCATAATAGACCTTTGTTTATCAGAGCTGAAGTGAGGGGTAAAAGGACCTATTGTGTGATGGTGGATGACGGCTCATCCATTAATGTGTGCCATTTGATGATTTTGGCCAAGCTGGGTATGAAAACAGCAGATCTGGATCCCTCTAGTATGACTATCAGGGCTTATGATGACAATAAGCGAGGAGTTGAGGGTACCTTTGTAGCAGCAGTCAAGGTTGGTCCTATTGATGACGAAGTTGAGTTCACAGTGCTGGACATCCCAGCCACTTTTGCCTTGCTGTTGGGAAGGCCTTGGTTTCATAAGCTTGGGGGTGTGCCATCCACTCTGCATCAGATGATTAAATTCCCGTATGAGGGAGAGATTGTTGCCATCCGAGCTGAGATAGATAATGATGTGGCTGCCTTAGAGATACAACCTTTCACGATGTTTCTGGTGTCAGCAACGTTTGAGGAATGGGTGGATCCTAGGGTGGCTAGGATTATGAAAAAAATGAAGTTTGAGCCGGGTGAAGGTTCAAAATTGCCAGATTTCAGAGGACATATTACTCGGAAGGGTTTGGGGTACAAATCTGATGAAGAAAAGTCGAAGGTTAAAAATAAATGGTTGAAATTGGCAGATTGTTTTGTGAATGCTTCAGGGTATCAGGGTGAGCCCGAACCAATAGAAGTCAACGGGATTGTGGTACCTGGTTTTGAGATCTTCCAAAAGATGCTAGGCAAGAAGATGCTGACCAAAGAAGTTGGGGAAGAAGCAGAGAATTGGGAAGAAGAACTGATGAAGTCGGAGAGCTTGACTCTTGAAGAGGATAAAAAGCCTGAAGAAAACCTGGTTGCAGAGGAAGAAGTGTCTATAGATGATTGTGTGAACACAAACTGGGCGACGCATGCTGTCCCGGGCTCGCGGCCCAGTGGGGAGTACGGAGTAGCCCGCGGGGACTAAATCAGAGAATAATGGAGTCGCCACCCGGTGTGAACCGGGACAAAGATTTAAGGCCTCACTCACCCCTCGCAATGGAAGACCTCAAACCGTTGGGTTCGGAATGGTCCCTTACTTATGTCACTTTTAATAAAATGATTTGTGCAATAATCTAACCAAGCCTAAGCAACATATTTCCAAGGGTAATTCACTCCTAAGTTTGCATGCATATGTACAAAGCTCATATCTAAGTTTACATATAACACATGTTTCATGTTTGCATACAATCTATTTGTATATAATCTATGTCTGAATTCATGCATAAAGATATAATAACATACGGAAGACATACAATCTCACTTTGGTAAGCACAGAAGCGCAAACACATAGCATTCATACAAGCATGCATATTAGGGAAAAACACTTAAGCGCATAATAGAAATAGATAACTAAAGAGGTAATACAAATGCATAAGGTAAAAAGAGATAACTATATGCTAAGATACACATGTCGCGATGTGATGCAGGAGGACCTGTTTACCGTGGGCATTCGTGCGGCATTCGTATACGCGTTCGAACGGTAAACAGAAGGTTCGCGTTCGTATAGAGTTTGATAACGCGTTCGAACGGGACTAGACAGAAAACATGCGTTCGTGTGGCGTTCTGAAACGTGTTCGAACGGGGGTCA